>JAQJVL010000087.1:2255887-2337976 GCA_035578905.1 Stictocephala bisonia | reverse complement strand
AAGTAATTAATGGTCAAGGTGAGATAAGACGTTGTTACAAGAGGGCGTAATGGTGTTAATTAAATGACGATGTGACGGCTTATCTGGCGTACTTAGGGGTGGGTTCCCGCGGCGCTGGCTCATTAAAGGTGATAGATTACCTGTACACCATTGTATAAGTACTGATTGAGTGGGGCAAAATGGAATAAAAATGGTACGCAACAGCCAACCAACAATATTAGTATAAACTTCCACGTAATCACAAATTATTAAATGAGTAATTTGACGGCAACAACTAAAATAACGGGCTAAATTCACGGTTTTTAAACCACTGAACTGTGAAGATTAAAAATTATAAGATTAAGCTGTCAACAATTAAAAAAATAGTCATATTTCGATATTAGTTTACCATATTCAGGTGAATTATCAAAATTACTTTGATGTGGATAATTGTAGGGTAAAATGAAACTAATATAAATAACATAAACAAGAGAATAAACAAAGAATAAATAAATACAGTTTTGCTGTTTCGAAAATAGGACTCATCAATTTTAAGTCAATTTTTATTTAATGAAGTATAGAGAGAAGATGAATGTCACTGTGCTTTGAATTGTATTAATATATTATTTTACGTATATTACTAATTATATGTTTATTATTTTCATCTTATCTATATACAATGTGGTCGTAGCTGTTGTGTGAGTGAGGGAACAGTTTTGTTCACTAATTTTATCTATATGCAATATGGTTGTAGCTGTTGTGTGAGTGAGGGAACAGTTTTGTTCACTAATGTTATCTATATACAATGCGGTTGTAGCTGTTGTATGAGTGAGAGAACAGTTTTGTTCACTGATGTTATCTATACACAATTGCGGTTGTAGCTGTTGTGTGAGTGAGGGAAGAGTTTTCTTCACTAATGTTATCTATATACAATGCGGTGGTAGCTGTTGTGTGAATGAGGGAACAGTTTTGTTCACTAATGTTATCTATATACAATGCGGTTGTAGCTGTTGTATGAGTGAGGGAACAGTTTTGTTCACTAATTTTATCTATATACAATAGGGCTGTAGCTGTGTGAGTGAGGGAACAGTTTTGTTCACTAATGTTATCTATATACAATGCGGTTGTAGCTGTTGTGTGAGTGAGGGAACAGTTTTGTTCACTAATGTTATCTATATACAATGCGGTTGTAGCTGTTGTGTGAGTGAGGGAACAGTTTTGTTCACTAATGTTATCTATACACAATTGCGGTTGTAGCTGTTGTGTGAGTGAGGGAACAGTTTTGTTCACTAATTTTATCTATATACAATAGGGCTGTAGCTGTTGTGTGAGTTAGGGAACAGTTTTGTTCACTAATGTTATCTATACACAATTGCGGTTGTAGCTGTTGTGTGAGTGAGGGAACAGTTTTGTTCACTAATATACAATGTGGTTGTAGCTGATAGTAGGTTTGCTGCAAGGATTAAAAACATTAAAACATATTAAGTCCACTCAAAACCTCATATATAAGACGTGAAGCCGATCTTTGTCAGAGTAACCCCTCACTTACTTCCTATTTGCCTCTGGTCGTAGTTGAGCAATAAGGTCTTAATTCTTCAATATTTTAACCCTGAAGGGCATGTGAAACCCGCAAAGTACGTTTTTCGGCCATGAGAATAACATGGAGGGAGATTTAAATTAATCGAAAAGTAACAGCTGTTCATAATTTTCAACCAGGAAATGTGTCAGTGATAATCTAAGGCAGTTATTTTACCTATCTAATTAATGTCCAGCTGTTAAAAAAAAAAAAAAAAAATGAACACGTTTAAAATAGGCAAAGTAACTTCATTGGGTGTTTATGATAATAAATAGGTAGAAATGCAAGTAGTGTGAGTGATAAATTTAATATTGTGATTTTATGTTATACAGTTAATCAACTATTATTCGTAATCAAAAGTCACAAACCGAGGCGGAAGGCCGAGGTGTATCAATCGCAGTGAGTGACGGGATTGGCACGCGTACCGTGCAAAGGTATCCCCTAGTTAATATGATTTGGCATATGTACTTAATATAAATATAGAACATTATTCCAGCCTTGCGGTCGTATAATATAAAGGCCCAAGAGGAAAAGCAATGTAAAATAATTATGGTGATGGAAATAAATTAATTTTATTTAAATAAGCAAATATGTGATAATATTATTTTTTTAAATCTCTAATATAACCCTATAAAATGAAAAAATACTAAATTCCATTACTATTGATTACATTAAAGCAGTAGTGTCTGGTATTAATGCCGTTAAAAAAAGCAAAATTTATCTTTTGCTTTCACATAATACATTTCTTAAAGATATTTTTTTATGTGGTAATTTGGTACCATATGTAATATTCACAGAACATGAGAGGTTCAAACAGAAAATTCAGTTTGAGTAGGTTGCATTCGTTTAATATTATATCCAAAAATGAACTAAATCTTTTTTTGTAACTTCTCTCACTAGTTTACACGGGCCTGATGGCCTGTGCGTGACCTTTACCCAGCGAATTAAGTATCGACCGTTATCTCATTTGGGGTTTCAAACCTTGGGCCTTCGCAGTGAAAATACATAGCCACTGAGCCACCCACCTCACAGGAAAAAGTTACTCAGATAGAGCCAGTAAATGTTTCTTTAAAAAAAATACAAAACACGTAAAAGAGCTATGAAAACTCAAAATACTAAAACAAAAAGGCTGTTTACAGCAGCGGTTTTACGCATGCTGCATTACGTCGCACATTTGCTGATTTTATTGTCAAAACACCGTTTTACAACCAAGTGCTGTTTATGTATCGTAACGTTTAGTGTATCATGGGATGGAGTGGTGAGGAAATGATGTATGAATCCGGTCTATTCACACTTACTTGACTTAATTCGATAGTCGTGAATATTGTGATAGGACAACTGACTTGATGTTATGTTGCACATAGACTGCTCTTAACGTTTTATTATATTTAAAAAATATCAACGTAACAAATTGAACATGAAATAGTGAAGTGTGTATATAATGTCACAGTAGAGAGAACAATCAACGAACTATACACAATTTACAAACAAAATTCTAATACGCTTTTTGAAAATACTTAAGAATTTGGTTACGGTATCGATACCCAAGAAAGATTTTGATATTTTCAACAAATTTAAGTATTATTTGATTTCTAAAAATTATGAGAGAATATCTATTAAGCAATATCGAAAGTGTTCTCTTATACTTTTAACCTGTTCATACATTTAATACGTAACAGATTCAACGAAAGTCGTTTCTTGAATTTTCCGACATGACTTAAGAGCGCTCCTACAGCAAGTGTGGGAACTACAAAGAAGTTCAAATGTTATAACCAATGATGTGACGAATTAGCCAGCCGTAACCATAGCAACGCCTTGACACTTTGCGTGGCTGCCTCTCGCAGTTCTTTATCTGCACCTGTCTGATGCCAACTTGTTTGAATATGAGAATTTTAAAGAAAATTTAAGAAAATAAACACGATGTGATCATTGATTTTCATGTTGTTTACATTGTCCTATTCCTTAGTGGGACCTTTTCCGTTAATTCACCACCACTACTTTGTTTATCTCAATTACGGTTAGGTTATGTCAGGTCAGGTTATGTTAGGTTAGATGGCTACTAAAATGTATAAAAAAAACTGGTAAATCCAATGATTGACTTACCACCGAGTGCACTCTCCAGTGTAAGTTCTTGGAAAGTGATAAGTTAAGGCCAGCAATATCGGATTCCTACGGATAAGGAATACCATAGCGGGTGTAAAAATGATTGGGGAACCGTTTTTAGATCAATAGAATATTTATCAAGTGCTAGTGAATTAACGGACAGAAAAAATTTAGTAGTAGTCAATTAACGGAAAGATCCCCTTATTGTTTTTATGGTGCCAGGCACAGTGTTCTCTTGGCAACATTGCACTTAAGATCTTCACCCAAATGCCACAATGCGCGCTTATCGCAAGACGAGAGATGCACTGTCTCTCTCAAATAGTGCTGGACCCCCATTTAATGACCGTACAATGTTTTGTTCAAATCTTGTAGTATTCCTTCCTTAGTAAGTTTACAAACTGAAGAGAGATATTTCTATAAATATTTAACCAAGCTAATTAATTACGAATAGATTTCCTCGCATATTTATAAGTCAAATAATGCTTTTTATATTTATATAAACTAACGTAATTAACCATTTTAAAATTCTGCCCAAAGAGAATAATATGTGATGTACACATGTTTTCTCTCTTCTTTCGTTTAACCCCATTTTCAATCGGAGACTATCAAAGATATCTAACTAATATATTATATATTAAAGCTAAAAGAAACAAAGAACATAAAAAACCACATTTATCATATATGAGGTTGGCACTACTGTAATAAGAATGAGATTTGTCCGGCTTTACCGGACTTACAGGGGTTGAGAAGTCCCGCGGCGTCCACCCTGCGTAGATGTGATATTAACTGTGGTGTAGGCTTTGTGTTGACTGGCCAGAGGCATAGGGAGCTAATGAATGAATTGTGTTATTTAAAAATAATTATGAAGGGGAAATAATTTATTTCCATTTTAGTAAAAGTCAAAACAAGCAATTTTACATCGTAACATTACCAAACGTAATTTACTGTCACAAAATGCATCCAAATTTAACGTTTTTGTATGAATAGAATTTATCTTCCTTCAAAATAAATAATAGTACAAAAGTTCCTTATACAGTTTATTTTACTATATATCGTAAAATAATTTCAAATCAACGGCAGATATTTTGTTCCGTTATAAATATCGCAACGATACTTTATTACGAAGCATTTTTTACACCCCTTATTCCTTTAATTATTCTAAACACCCTTATCTTCATGATAAACTAAGTAAGGGATTGAAACTGTGACAAAAATATCGTAAAATTAATACAAATTTTAATTGCCTTTTTAATCATTGTACTTGGCAGTTTTAAATAATTTGACAGTTATAATATTGTAATTGTATTGTTACCTTGTGATCTACTACATTATGGCATATAAAGTTCATAAGTTACTCTGACTTTTTGGCAAATGCTATTTACGTAAATTATTTATTTAACAATTGTTTTATCAAAATTAAATAACAATCCAACTTGAGTATAGTTAATAATTTATTAATTTACGACAACATTATGGTAACAAAAAGCTTTATCTCTCTTTTCAATTAATAATACTTTCATATTAATATTTAGGAAATAACCGTTTTAAATACAACAAAACCATTTGTCAGTTGACTTAAAACATATTTTTGTCTGCAGGGGCAGCTGAGGTGTGCAGCTGACAGGTTTAGTGACCCCGCGGTACCACCACACCCAACACACTTACAGTTACATGACAATGCCCCAGGGGCTAGAAGTAGGAATGGAGCCGCCAACTGTGGGTACCTGACTCCAAGTCTTCTGAGGGTACAGGAGTTAAAAACCGGGGTGGCACACCGGGCTGCCAGAAAGTACAGGGGCCCGACTTGGCCTCACCAGCATGTGGTGTCTTCTCTTTCAACTGGCGAAAATCCCAATCCTATCTACATTGCCAGATGGTGACTGGATGGGACCGTGTAGACAGGCTAGGGGGACATTTCCGAGGCCATCGGGGCAATTAGGAGCGTTGATATGCTCGCGGGGAGCGGTTAAAGGAATATGGATGGCTCCTGGGACATCGACACTGTTACACCCAGAACACACATGAAATCTTTTCAGGAATAAAGAAACATCAAGGAAAGACTCAAACATGCCAGTTGAGATTGAGCAGCCCAGCTCATCGAGATTCAAGGATAGCTACCGGCTCAACGGTAGAGATAGAAAGAAGATCGGACTGCTCAGAGGAGAAGGGGGACCGAAGAAAGAAGACCTGGATTGGAGGTAATGGTGAGTGTTTTATAAGCCAACCTCAATCATACTATTGAGGCTTCCAATATACTAGCTAAAATTATGAGAGAAGGAGGGGTGAATGTTGCTCTGATTCAGGAACCGTGGATTTGGGATAACTGCATCAGGAGTCTTTAACATTCCTACATTCAGCCTCCACAGGGGAACGGACGGGCTGAATCCACGAGAGGCTATCTTCGTTGCTGGGATGGACAGTTGGCCCATACCAGAATTATGTGGAGGAGATAAGGTTGCAGTAGAAATCAAACTGCAGCAGGTGGTGGCGTGGGGAGGTTTGGAAATAAACATGGAACATTACCTAGGTAGGACCGATCTTTTGATTCTTAACAAGCGTAAACTCAAAACTGTCTCGAATATTAATAGGAGGGAGGTAATACACATAACTATGGTCTCAGCCTCAATGTTTTACAACATCAGATACTGGGAAGTGTCGCAGGAAATCTTGGAGAGACTTTTGTGCTTCTATAGAGAAGACCTCAGAGATGTCTAGGCTTCAGAAAGTGCTTGTTAAGGACCCTGGGGGGGGGGAGACTGGGTCCCCTCAAAAAGGATGATGGGGAGAGGACCAGATCTGAAGAAGAGACTTTGCAACTTCTCTTTAAGACTCACTTTCCGGGCTCTGCCGAGGTACTGGTGGTGCCCCCCTCCCCCGGAGATGTGGGGTGGTCATGCGTTGGGGTCTCGCGCGTGGACTGGATTGAGGCAAAGAGAATTGTCACCGAACAAAAGATTAGGTGGGCAGTTGAGTGTTCCGCTCCCTTCAAGAGCGCGGGGCCGGATGATATCTTGCCTGCGCTTTTGCAGAGGGGTTTGGGGGCACTTCTGCCTTATTTAACTGAATTGTTTAGGGCTTCCCTGGCCTTGGATCACATTCGAAGGCTGTGATCACGGAGGTCCGCTAAAGTGATTTACACTCCCAAACCTGGTAGGTACTCATTCCAGGCCGAAAGACTTTAGACCGATCAGCCTCGTGTCTTTTTTACTAAAGACACTGGAGAGGCTGATCGACAGGTACATGAGGGATGGGATATTGAGAGATAACCCTATCCATCGGAGTCAACCAATCATACACCGCAATCAATGGCTAGGAGATCTGCTGAGTCGGCTCTACATCAGCTCGTTTCACGAGTAGAGAGGACGGTCCGGTAGAAGGAGTTCCACACTATGGGTGTTTTTACGGACATAGATGGAGCGTTTATTAACGTCTCTCTGCAGTCCATGATCGTTGCTGTCACTGGGACGGGCAACATTTGTACCACCACCAGATGGACCGAGTGTATTACCAATACCACCGTATGTGTATGGGTGGTTGGTGCGGGCGCGGCAGTTCCAGGTGTAATTCGTAGAAGCCGCCCCTCAACAAAAACAACAAATAACCATTCATTTTTAAAGTTGGGATAAACAAGGTTAAAGATAATATTTTTTATATTGACATTTTAAATAGAATCTTTATTTAAATTTCATGAATTTTGTTATGACCAGTTCTCAACTTAGATTTTTTTATAAAATCATATTCACCTACACAGCAGAACGGTCAAGGCAACTCTGAACTAGGTAACGGTTCCAGTTGTAGTAGGAAGTGGTTGTCCTCAAGGAGGTGTCCTTTGCCATATCATGTGGTCCTAGTAGTGGACGAACTTCTTAGGGTGCTCAACGGGATGGTAGTATATGGTCAGGCATACGTGGACGATGTGTGCATACTGGGCATTATCAAGTTTTCATGCACAGTGTTGGACATTGTCCAGTCTGCACTGAGATTCCTGGAAAGGTGGTATAGAGACAAGGGGCTCTCTGTTAATCCTAACAAGACAGAATTTGTACTCTTCATAAGGAGGATGAGGCTGGATGGCTTATACATGCGCACCTTGGGAAGGCACGGTGCTAAGAGATTCATGTTCGGTTCAGTATCTGGGAGTCACTCTGGACGCTAAACTGAACTGGCTCAAGCACCTGCAGGATAAATCTAGGAACTTCCTGAACTATAATGGTTTTCTGGGCGTGTCGGAGGGCCATTGGGACAACGTGGGGCCTTAAACCAAAGATGGTTTATTGGCTATACACGAGGGTGCTTCAGCTCTCCTTATGTTATGTTGCAGTTGGACTGACTTAAAGTAATGGACTGGACTCTGTTTTTTATATTTCATATATTTAGTTGCGCTGTCACAATACTGGTAAACGTGGCAGTGTAATTCCGAGTTGTTGTTTTGTTGTTTTTACATTTGTATTATTACGGAATAAATCATTATTCTCATTATTCTCAGTTGTCTGGAGGTCGGCCATAGCACAAAACAGTGCAAGGCTAACATTAGATAGATTCCAGAGAATGGCGGGCCTGGGAATTGCAGGCTCAATTAGAAAAACCCCATTGGCGGCGATGGAGGTCCTCACTGGACTCCGCCCTATGGACCTGTTTGTAAAGAAGGAGGCTTGTAAAGCGGACTTTAGAACAAGGGCGACTGGTGGCTGGCTGCCTGGCCAACCAGGACTCCATGGTGAAATACTATCTATGAATATTGGTCAGGAACCGTTGCTGACAATGGGGACAGACTCAATGACACCTAGGTACAGATTTGACAGGCAGGTCAGGACCTTCTTTCCAAGCAGAGATGAGTGGATGGGGAGTACGAGCCTGCACAAGTCAAAGGAAGCGGCTGATTTACGGACGGCTCACTTACAGAAGGAGGTGAAAGCGCTGGGGTGTACGGGGGGGGGGGGCGTACGGAAAATTCTGTCTGTACCTCTCAGAGCCCATGCTAACGTCTTCCAAGTGGAGGTGATGGAAATCATGACTGCCGCACAGGAAGTAATGCGCTTCGGAGGAGTTGTTTCCATCTGCTCAGACAGTCAAGCGGTAATAAAGCGATCATGGTGCCACCTACCAACTCTAAGTATGGATCCTTGAGATCCTTTGTTAGCGTAAACAGGCGAGACTCATACGGATCCCTGGACATGCTAGCATTGATGGTAATGAGAGGGCTGATGCTCTGGCTAAGAGGGTGGCAAAGAGTCTCCTTCTGGGACCGGAGCCGGCCCTTGGCATCCCTTTCCAAACGATAAAGAGTAGAATTGATCGGTGGACCTTTGAGGAACATGCTAGTAGATGGAGGACTGAGACCGGACTCAGGCAGTCTCGTGCACTTATTCAAGGACCGGATCGCAGTTACAACCGAGCTTTGTTGAGCTGTGACCAGGCCAAGGTGAGGGCTGTTACAGGGCTGCTGACCGGACATAATCTCCTTCATAGCATTTGAAGATTATGGGCTTAACAGAAGACTCCACATGTAGGCTCTGTGAGGAGGATGAGGAGAGCCCCATACATATCTTGTGTCATTGTATAGCTCTTTCATCTCTTAGCTACAAGACTCTGGGTACTGCATTTCCAGAACCAGAGGATATCAGAAGGTCTACTACACTCGAGGAGACCCTGTCCTTCATAAGGGGAACTGGTCTCTTGTGGCACTGTTGCTAGGCTCGGGGCGCAAATGGCTAAGTAGTCTATGCGCGGTGGGCTTGGTGACAGGACCACGACCCGGTGTATCTAATCTAATCTAAAACTGAGAGAAAATGGCATGGGATGGGTAAGAAAACTGTTTGATTTATAAGTTTCTCATTTAAAATTTTGAAGAAACAATCACAAAGATATTCAATACTAAATATTATAGAAGCAACTATCTTATAGTGACTCAGTTATCTGAGTGAAGTACATGTCACAATTTAAAGGCTATGAAACAAATCTATGCTCAAAGGCAAAGCACAAATGCAACAATGAGCACAGAGTTGATTGAAATCGGTTGACATCTCTAACGGTCGCATTAATCAGTCTTTGAAGATACCGTCAGCGGTGGATTAGACTTTACAACTACCAATTAACTAAATTGTTCCACCCACCTGCACATTACGTTGCAGTCTATATAGGCATGTCAGATGTATCTTGAAATTTATATGAATATAGTGATACATCGTGACAGATTTCTCACTCACCCCACTCAACCCTGTCATTCGCTGCGCTCGTTATACCTCAGCCTGTGACTTTTGCTACAAGTCACACACATTAAGGTACGTTAACTGTATAACGTAAAATCACTATTTAAATTTATTTAGTACTTAAATTTATTTAATAATAAAGTACACTCACACTACTTGCACCTATATATTAGTATAAATACCCAATGGTATTTATTACTCAGCCTATTTCAATAAGTTTATTTTCTTTTTTTGAGCTGAAAATTAATTATATAAATAAATGAAATACATAAGTTTACCATTGAAAGATTCAAGTCCAGTAGAGCAGAGCTATACTATGTAATGTAAATATAAACCATGCTTACAACCTTTCCTGGTTTAACATTATGAAAGATCTAACCTCCTCAATATTACAAACACCATTGTTTAGATTCCAACATCTGTTAACACTTTTCGAAACCATTGATTAGATTCGATTTTAACCTGTTATTTTCGATTCATTTAAAAATATCTCGTCATTTTATTCTTATGGCCGAAAAACGTTCTTTGAGGGCTTCCCGTGCCCTCAGGGTGAAAATATTGCAGAATTAAGACCTTATTGCACAACTACGTACAAAGGCAAGTTTGCTGTTGACACCTCACCCGTTTTATATTGGTCAAGAAATAAGGGAGGAGTTGCACTTACAAAAAACGACTTCACGTATTACGTTTAAGAGTTTCAATTTTGGAATGAAACCAAATATATTATATAGTCCATGCATATCGTGTTTTCAAGGCAGTCACCAAGTAATAATAAAAAAAAATTAAACTAAAAAAATGTTTAATTCAAAATATTTGCTGAATGGCTTGTTACAAAATCATCATGTTTACAACTTTACGTGTGATCTTATACTATCAGTATACTGGACAAATACGACCCATCTACAAAGGAACGTCCTGACCCCCCCCCCCCGCCCAGAAGAGTAACACCCATCCCTTTATTACATGTACGGATGTTACAAACTCCAGCTAGGCCGTGTATTACGTAATTAATTAGTTCGCCTTTATTGCGAAATCCATTGGTTTATGACCGTCATGACCAGGAATGCAGGAAAATTTAAACTGGAACGCAAATAAATAAATACATTCTAAGAATGATTCAGGAACATAGATAGCCACATTCTTCTTCTTAACCACATTTTTTTATTTCAAATATAAGAATTGTCTAAGAGAATATATAATTATTTACGATACTTTTCGTGTTTATTCAACCAATCGTCTTAGTCTACTCGTAGTTTCTGCTCTCTCAATTAATTGATAATCAATGTCAAGTGTTCAATCATTATTTCGAAGCTTGATGCTCTTTAAAATCAAATAATCTTAGTGTTAAAGAGTTAAATTAAAAATGAACACATGGTGGAATAAAATAGTGCCGAAAGAAACTCAAGGTTTTCTGACAAAATAAGATAAAAACTCTCAATAAACCGTATCATGTGTTTCATAGTAGATAGGGGCCCGTCTGAATATCACCAATGGTTCTATAGATAAAAAAACTAATATTATTTCGTCAGTAAAAACTGACTAGTAATAAGGAATAAACAGTTTGATTCAGGAAAATAATATAAATGGCAGACCCCGAAATTAAATTGTCAGAGGATTTAAAAGATGGACCGTCACTATAAGTATGTTTATCATTTAATCGAGTGTATTTGACCTTTTAACCATATAAGGCTACTCAAAAAACTGGAATCACATAACATCAGTGGACTGCCATTCAAATAATGTATTCAAATGAGTTGATTTTTCGGGAAAGGACACGAAATAACCAATCAAACTTTCAAAATAAACCAATCCAAGTTAGAAACCCCTCAGGGATCAACTCTCAGAACTTGCTTTTTTTTATTCATACCAATGACCAATTAGATCATTTTAACACCACAGGAAACATGTGCAGTATTTTGATAATGCTAATATAACTTTCAGCATAAAATTAAAGCTATCTTTAGTGAATCAAGCTTTGGGGTTTTTTATTGTTTTTACTTTTGGCTGGATTTTTAAAGGCAAATGTTGTGAAATAGTCTTTGTGCTCAAGAGACGTGAAGTAAGACTGAGTGTTACGTTAATGGACACATTGTTTGAAGATCCAAGTAAACTAAAATATCTAGAATATACTCTGATGACGTACAATATATCTAAAATGAAATTAATTTTTCGTGAAAATCTCTTCAAACATTTTTATTTTTTTGTTCAATCAGATGCTTACTCAGCCTGTAATAGGCACAGTACTGTGGTCCAGGTACTTAGGGAGAAGTGTTGTGAAGATTGTTGATAAGATGATTGAAGATAAGTTATGTCCTCTTAATACTAACACGGCGTCCGCTCAATGGTTGCTATCGACATGAACACTACTACATAATTCTGAAGAGTTCGTGTTGAGTGTTAGTCAGAGCCCTGATGTTATGAATGGAAGAGAACCAGGCTTGTCAGTTAGATGAAAATCAGACCAATACTTCGTGGTTCGGATTCTACGTAAAGCTGTAGGTCCTTTAGTTTCCCTGGCTATTCGGGACCTACCTACGCACAAGACACACACTGACGTTTTATAAAATTTATATTTAAATTCAATATAATTGTATATGACATTTTTTAGATAATTTTATGTCAAGTCAGTATCGAATAACGTTCTTCCTGGTATAATAATGTTGTTAAAAGAGCCCGTCAACGAAACACAGCACGAATCCATCCCCCCCACATACTTTCGATACAAACCATTTATATTTGCAGTAATTAATAACATCGTCTGACTCCCTCCTTTCATCAGCGTCGTGTCTTGGCCGTTAATTAAATATGTTTTTTGTTTCTATGTTTTTACATCTGTCGTCACCATTAAAGTAGAAAAATAACAGATAATATTTGTATTCATAGATCTTTTAACATTGCGAATTAACTAAAAACATGTACGACTATTTATAGCAGTTTTAACCTTTTGGTCCCCATACATCTGTAACAGTGAAATTTGCTTAAGTGAGATAGTTAATAATTTAATACTGTACCATCACAATTATAGATAGCTGGTTAACATTTCAAATAAAATTACAAGAAAATACCTATTTTGAAAAAAAATATTTTACTATCTGTTAAATACTTTAGTGTATTTATATTATAGAAGTGGGTAATTATTTTGTAAACACCTTGCATACGAATATGTCAGTGAAAATTTATTAAGAGGACTGAGGACAAAAGCTATTGCCCTAA
Organism: Stictocephala bisonia; assembly: GCA_035578905.1. Taxonomy (NCBI): domain Eukaryota; kingdom Metazoa; phylum Arthropoda; class Insecta; order Hemiptera; family Membracidae; genus Stictocephala; species Stictocephala bisonia. The sequence goes on along the minus strand of JAQJVL010000087.1, from coordinate 2,324,896 downwards.
ATCTTCTTGACAGTTAGACATTTTTGTTAACTTCACTCGCCAGTTCACATGGGCCTACAGGCATGTGCATGAACTTTATTCAACGAGTGAAGTACCGACCGTTGGCTCAATGGGGGATTCGAACCTTGGAACTTGCCTTTCGCAGTCTGTCACTAGCCACCACGATGTCTACTAAGCATAAAATTGCAAATTTTAAGCGTAGTACGGTAGTGTTTTTAAAGTGGCAAACAAAAATGACAAACATTGGCCAGTTAATGTAGATGAGCTAATAGTATGCCAACGAGTCATCCGATTGGTTATTTGAAACAAGTCACTGTTAGATAGCAGCATATTGGCGTCTACAGTAAAAGCATTGACTTTGACAGTGTGTTTCTATAGCGAATAGTGATACTGATCCACGCATCACAAAGTTTCTAAGAACCACTGTACTCACTACGTAGAAAGTGGCTTATATCGTTCTTGTGTTTTTTTGCCAGCATTTATGCAATTATTCTAGAACTAAGTTTCGCAAATAATTTTGGTCTGGTTTATTCATATGGCCTGAAGGTGAGTAAATATTTAGAGAAAAGTAAACATTGAAAGTCTGAATAAACAGAGGAGAGTTTAACACAACAATGGTGGGGTGGTTTTCCGATTGTCGTCAATATTGTGACAGGTGAATCGCCAACAGGGTGGCTCAGCCCGTAATCCGTGACCGCCGTTAAATATGAGGTAAACTGTTGAGGGTTACTTTTTGAAAAACTATTAATGGTTGTATTTCTCCTTTAAAACACTTTACTAACAAATTAAATTTAATATAACGTTAAATTTTTGTATTATCATTATAATTATTCTAATATTGTGATTTCATTTTTACTACCTTTTATAGAGACACATTTACGTTACTGTGATGATTTTAAATCATATAAACGTTATATGATGGTGTCATTAGTTGATGATTTAAACTAAGTCAGATATATTTTAAAAGATGTTTAGCTTTCAACTGTAAAAGTGCCCTTACATGAAATATTTGTATATGACTATTTATTTATAGGATGTTTTGAACCACTGTATATTTAATAATTAGACTAAAATTATACGATAGATTGAATACACGTCAAGGTCAAGAATTTATAATTTGAGCATAACAAAGAAGTTTTGTATCATAAACAATCAATGGAAAACAAAAAGTTAATAATTTATTTAAGTGTCATAAAAGATGTTACTTATTGACAGTATTTAAATAAAATGAAAAAAAAAACAATATTATATGACATTAGATCAATAATAATGCAAAATATAAATACAAATATCAATAAATCTCATATAAAATCCTAATCATTGATTTTTGAAAACTATTTTTATCAAAATTGTATACCAAGTAAATATACATATATACGCATTACGTAATGGTTTAATTATAACATTAAAACATAACATTAATTTATTGTTACTGTTAACTATGTTTGCTCGCCTTATATTACTAATTTACTACTAGTATATTATTTATTGTTATTGGTTATTAATAATTTATTTGTATCATATGTTACTTTATTATTGCTAGGTATTTATTTGGAGCAGGATAGATCTGCAGTTGCTTGTAAAGAGAAAATTATGCTAAGTTGCCTGCCCGTGAACCGCCACAGTAATTAAAATTGTTACAAATTCCAATCCTGTATATTTCAAGAGTAAGAAATGGACCCCAAGTTTTTTGTAAATTGGTGGGGCCAAACAATTGTAAACAAATTGTTAATAAATAAATAAAAAAAAAACACTTTTTGGATAGGATATGATATAAAACAAATTTATATTATAAATAATATAACGATAAAGTACCAATTAAAATGAATAAATCTTTAAAGGTTCAAAATTGATTGCTCAGCTAAATATAACTTATTGTTTGGATCGCACTGCTCTTGATAGATGAGTGTACTTTTATAATAAATAATATTTAAATATGATAATAACTAAATTTGTAAATCTAATTTATTTTTCAAATCATGTGTTTAGATCACAATTAACGATTATTACAAATTATATGTACACAAGCAAAAAAAATAATACAATATTAAATATAAATAATGTAATACAAAATTGAGTCGAGGAAAACTAAATTTAAACTCTTTAATTGCAAAAGGACTCGTATAAACGCAGTTAAATGGTGGTAAAATATTAATTGATGTAAATTTTACGTAATTAATGAAGTAAATAGTTTTAACCATTGCTATGCTGATTCTTGCCACATTAGACCGTCGTATGTGTGGGAGGGAGAGGGGGAGGGGTGGGAGCCGGGAGAAGCCGTAGTAGATCACGGCATTGAAGCGGGCACAATCACCAGGCCAACTCCATTCAGAATATATATATTTAAATCCGAATATCATACGGCAATTAACTTATATAATTTACCTGATTTTCAACGTTGAAAATAAATTCAATATCATGTAAATAGGACTTAAACAATGTTATAAGACGTATGTAAGTTTCCTTACCATGTTATTTAAAACTATAATATTTAACGTGGATTTTCACAAAATATTCTTGTGTTATGAAACTGTTTAATATTTAACCATTTGTAAAATATTGCAGAACGTTTTTCTCAATTTTTATTATTTTACTGAATTTATTTGAAGGCTAATGCTCAGCTAAAATGTGGTTGAAAATCTTAAGTCTTTGTCAGCTTCGTTTACATTATAAATATGTATAATATGGAAATGCCTTTATTAAAGGGGTTAAGTTAGAGCTGTAAAGTTCTTTCTAACACTTAACCCCAATGGATGAGGTGGGTGGAAGTGTTATATAAGAATAACAAATGTTGTGCTGTTTACTCCACGATTTTGACGTTGCTTAAATTTAATTGCTTTTTTTAAGTCAAACTTAATAAAAATACTAGTCCATTGACTACAAAATTAAAACAGTGAACCAAAGTCGAGGGTGTTATTAGTGAGAAAATGGTTTATCTCGTAGTCCACATTATTTATGTGTTGTCAACTTCAGCAATAAATTTAAACTTTTCCCGATTAAATCTCATATTTCACAGTTTTAGTAATCACTGAAACCCCAACCTTCTGGGTAAATCATTCTCCCCAGGGAATCTGCCCCCTACCCCTCCTTCCTTGGTCGTATAAAATGAATAATAACACAACAGTTGGTTTTTATTATAATAACAATTGTGGTCATAAAATAATCACAATATAGATCAAATTAGTTACATTCCTACCAATAGATGCACGAATTCACGTGGGATGTCTTTTAGAAATATTGTTCAATTAAATTTTATGTTTAATATGAATTAATTGATCAATATTTGTTTCGGTCAAAATGAAATTGTTAGACAAAAACTTTAAAATTCTAATATGAAATTAGTTTTCAAGTTAATTTCCGGTCGACAATCATTGGTGAGAGCATAATGGTGATTTCATATAGTACATATAAGAAATAATAGACATTCGTACATATCACTCACCAAATACGTATAAACTCAATAAACAATTAGCTAATTTTTTCAACATTAGTTTTCATAGTATTTTTATTTATATCCAAAAAATTTTTAAAACATCCATGTAAAGTCAGATTAACTTTTCATCATAGGCCAATTTAACATGCGCCCAATTTATGATACTTTTACATTTGGCACATAGCGATCTAAAAATGTCAAATTTTTTTCAATATATTTTTAACTTTACAATAAATTCATTCTAAGACCTTACTATACTAGACAGGCAATCATGGACCCATTTCTAAGAAGTTACAAGTAGGGTTGGCTAACCTAAGTAAATATTTACATTTTTTCATTAAAGTAATAAAAAAAGTTCCATCAGCTGACTATTTTGTATTAATTCCCCTAACCTACTGTACTTTCATTTTCTGTTTCTCCTTTGCCTTATAGTTCCTGCAGTTCTTTACATGGAAAGAAAATATTAAGCTATATACAAAAACGTGAAACTCTTTAAAACCCAAAATGATCAAAACAATTCCCACCATACTATTCATATACCAAACAATAAAATTCCCTGTGCTCCAGAGAATATGAAATAAACAGAAGGGCAACGTTTGTTGAATAAATATTTCAGAATGAAATAGAACCTTTAAAGTGAAATTCTTTTGATTATTAGGTCACATAGGGAATTTTTATTTTTAATTTTATTTATAGTAAGAAAAGGTTTCTACAATCGCCCCTAAGTGCATATTAATTTGACCTCATGGCCTCTGGTGCTAGAGTAGATCTCAATGATTACCATCTGCCCAATTCATATGGAATGCATAGGTGTGACAAATAAATATAGTCATTGACAAGATTTAAAATTTATCTCTTGGATCGTGTCCAACTAGATAGACTAAATTATTGTCAAAACCATTAACACAATATGCAACTCAGAACAGACCGTGCTAATCTAGTTAAATCCACGCGTTGTGGACGGTAACGTATGCTCTTTGAATGTCTCCAGTCATCAGCTTGATGTGATTAGGAAGGGATTTAGCTAGCACAGCTGTATTCAACCCCCGTTTCAAACGTCAATTACACCCTGAAAAAATCCCCTACCTGGTAGTTTATAAGCATATAACTAAATACTAAACGGTTCATTAGAAATATATAAAATGACCAAGTATTGTTTAGTTTTGGTTTTACTTTCTCCCATATACGTAAGCATAGAGAAAGTATTGTGATCGTAATCCATTTTAGGACCCATAAACCCAAAAAAGAGGTTTTTCGAAAATAAAAAAAATTTGGAGTCTGTCCGTATGTGTCTATGTCTTTATGTTTGTGCAGTTTGCTGGAGACCAAACGGCTGGATCAATTTTGTCTTTTGTAAAAGATAAAAAGATCAATATATTATTCTTTTGTGAACCCCTCTGGTCTGGGGAAGGTGAGCGTGATTCACTGAAATTGGTCATTATAATATTTGTGCATTTTGTACTTGTCTTGTAATATATTTGTACATTTTGTGCTTATATTTGTGCATTTTGTGCTTATATTGTAATATATTTCTGCATTTTGTGTTTATATTGTAATATACTTGTGCATTTTATGCTTATATTGTAATATATTTGTGCATGTTGTGCTTATATTGTAATACATTTGTGCATTTTGTGCTTATATTGTAATATATTTGTGCATTTTGTGTTTATATTGTAATATATTTGTGCCTTTCATGCTTATATTGTAATATATTTGTGCATTTTGTGCTTATATTGTAATATATTTATGCATTTTGTGCTTATATTGTAATATATTTGTGCAATTTGTACTTGTATATATTTAAGCATTTTGTGCTTATATAGTAATATATTTGTGTTGTGTGACGTTTACTTGTACTGTATGGTTAATTAAATAAAATATACAACATACAGCTTCTTGCAGTAATAAATGTAGTCAGATATTCGTGTAGTATAAATTATTGTCTTAATAGTAGGGGAAATGTATTCTTGAACTTGCAGTAGGGTTGTTGACATTTGAAAATATTAAAAATATTATACTTGGCCTTTAGTGTTAAAATGGCTGTGTTCACGTGTTTTTAGAATCATTAAAGAAATATTGACGTTAAATTTCACACGTGATTTTATCTATTCAAATCCTTTTTTTAGGCATTTTTGAAATATACATACAAAAGTATGTTTCTATCTGTCAATACACTAAAAGCATGTTTCGCGTAAAAAAAATGTACACTGTCAATGTACATGTATAGGTGGGCGGGTGGGTCACTGCCAATGTACGTGAATGGGTGGGCGGGTGGGTCACTGTCAATGTACGTGTATGGGTGGGCGGGTGGGTCACTGCCAATGTACGTGTATGGGTGGGCGGGTGGGTCACTGTCAATGTACATGTATAGGTAGGCGGGGTGGGTCACTGTCAATGTACGTGTATGGGTGGGTGGGTGGGTCACTGACAATGTACGTGAATGGGTGGGCGGGTGGGTCACTGTCAATGTACGTGTATGGGTGGGCGGGTGGGTCACTGTCAATGTACATGTATAGGTGGGCGGGTGGGTCACTGCCAATGTACGTGTATGGGTGGGCGGGCGGGTCACTGTCAATGTACGTGTATAGGTGGGCGGGTGGGTCACTGCCATGTACGTGTATGGGTGGGCGGGTGGGTCACTGTCAATATACGTGTATGGGGTGGGCGGGTGGGTCACTGTCAATGTATGTGTATGGGTGGGCGGGTGGGTCACTGCTAATGTACGTGTAAGGGTGGGCGGTTTGGTCACTGTCATTCTGACAGTGAACGCGTAAAAATCGCGATTCATAATTTCAAAGTAAGTTACAGCCAACACTCCCACAAATTTATTACAATATAAGCACAAAATGCACAAATATACTACAATACAAGCACAAAATGCACAAATATTATGGTGATCGATTTCGGTGAACCACGCTCACCTTCCTCAGACCAGAGGGATTCACAAAAGAATTGATTCTTTTGTGATTCTTTGTGAATTGATTCTTTTGTGAATCCCTCTGGTCTGAGGAAGGTGAGCGTGGTTCACCGAAATCGATCACCATAATATTTGTGCATTTTGTGCTTGTATTGTAGTATATTTGTGCATTTTGTGCTTATATTGTAATAAATTTGTGTTGAGTGACGTTTACTTGTACTGTATATGTACCAACACGTATTATGCTAATTAAAAAACTATAAGAAAATAAGGCAAATACTTTCGGCGCAGAAATTATGTGTACAGAAAGGTGGTTTGCTAAGAAACTAAGAGGAATGTACAGTGTAATTCGGACAAGTTTCGGTAGGGCACACAATATAAATATTAAATACGTTATTTATTTATTTAATACAAATGTAATCAAGAAATTTTATTTTGCATGTAATATAAATATTATTATATGAATATTTCTGTAATTTTCCTTGATAACTACACACGACTTGTCTTGTTATGTATGTGTATGGGTGGGTGGGTGGTTCAAGACCACTTGGCGTATATGGGTGGGTGGGTGGTCAGCCTGCCTATTGCCTTGAATATAATATGAATGCGAAACACTTTCAAAGTTGGTTTGTAGGAATGCTTAAGGAGAAGTACATAAAACAAGCGTAAATAAGCATGGCCTTAAACAGCATAAGGCTGGTTAATATTATTCTAAAAGTGTTACAGTAAGTCTTAAAAAAAATGTACTATCTAAAACTATATAGTTGTGATTGAAATGTGTTTTTACCCGAAAATGTAATTCTCAAAATCTAAACAGGAACCTAAAATCTCTAAATTTATAAAAACTCGTGTACCACCCACACACGCTTGTATACCACCCACACAAGTTTAAGAAAATGTTATCAAAGTAAAAGTTCTTTGAAATGGAAAATTTCATTTCGTGTTTTTCAAAGGAAAACTTTCTTTCAATATGTTTTGAAAAGAACCCAAAGGGACGCAGCTTCTTTGATCAAATCAATTGTCCACTGTCATTTAGATTGTGACCCACTTCAATAAGATCCTACATTCTTCACTCCCATCACGAAAACTGTGTTATATACGTCCGTTAAACACAAGGGTCATTATCTCCGAAATATCAGCTGATTATACAATTATTTATTTCATTTCAAAATTTACATGATCAAAAATAAAATATATTTAAATTGTATAGTTTTAAACCAGGAGAAAATACAAATATGAAAGAACGTTCGATTTGTTACGGAAAAGAAAATAGTTACAAAGTTTTTAGTTAAGATTCATTGAATAAATAAAGTAGATAAAAGAAGAGAAGGACAATGGAAGTGTGAATTTTTGAGTAAATTTTGTGTTGAATGAAATGATTACAGTCAATAATTAAATCATTGTAAGTTGTCAGAGGTTCAAAGTCGGCGAGTTCAAAGTTGACTGATATAGCGGAAACAACGGTTCAGCAGAACGGTTTTATTGATATAACTTGCGCAGGAATATTATCTACTTTTCACAAAGGAATTGTTCCAAGGATAATTGTTTAGCTACAAGGCAATATTAATATGAGTTAAAATGACAGGGAGAAAGGTGTTATAGTCTGTATGCGGTAACCTGTGTCCTACTTGTGACTGGCCCGGACCTTTCACCGGCCCTCTGAGACGTCCGCAGCTGTTTCAGTAATGAGTCACCTACTAGTTTCTCCACTAAATAAACTAACTTTTTCCTAGAACAGCTCTTGACATGAAATCAGCTGTTCAAAGTAAACATATTTTTAAAACAGCACTATTATACTTAGGTTAGTGATGTAAAACATTGTTTTAGGTTTTGTAGCAAAACAGCTGTTTTGTATCTGTTTCTAATAAAACAAACACTGTGGGTCTTAGAATCAGATTTACTAGACAGACTCTTCTTGCATTTTGTTTGTAAAATTAGTCGGTTTTGAGATATTTTGTTTAGAAGAAAATTAAACGTTCGCCATTTTTCAAGTATTTATAACAATTAATTTTCTTATAAATACTTTTTTTCAATAGAGCTACTATGAGTAGGGCAATCATGAGGTTTCACAATTTTACTTTCAGTGGTTCCAAAGCTATGAACTTTTTTGTAAAAAACACATAGACATAGGTGGGAAATCAAATTTTTTTATGTGCAAAATTATTGGAAAAGTATTTATGCATATATTAAAAAAAAAAAAAATATATATATATACTGGTATTAAATTACAACTGTCTAATTGAAACTAAAAAAATTTAACTATTCTAAATATACATTTTGTCATCAGAAGTGTTTTAAGTTAAAATGACGTACTCGTGATATTTTATAACCTGTATTTTTTTATGGGTGAATTTTTGTTATTAACTTGTACTTAAACACGAGGCCACAAGTCAAGATTTAATTTTAGATAAAATAATAATGTAAATTAACTAAATTAAACTCCAAACTGACATAGAATTAACTCTAGAGTGTGTTTGGAAGTTTTATGAAAAATAAATGTCCTCATCTCCAGACAGATTAATGCCACACACATTAAATATTAGTATTCCTACAAACTAAGTCGACCTCTTTCATCTTCCACCTAGGAGAGTTCCCATTATGCAAGTTGGTTGGAAGAAGACAGGAATTAAATGGACGACAGAGTGTTTCCACCCTCCATGTCCTGTTATATGCCTCATGTAAATATTCTTACAGTGGACTCCGTGATTGAGGAGTGTGTCCATTGTCAACGGTTATTCACTACTTAACTTCCAAATTCTAAGTTATATCGTGTTCGATTAAAATAAGATTGGGTTATCCCAGGAAGATGGTAAAATACCCTAAACTAACAGATACATTTTCTGTAGTTTACCTTATTATTGTTATTATTTTCCATAAAATTGACATTTTTAAATATGGACATGAAGAATAACAAGAATTTTAAAGGTGATTTAGCAAATATATAATGTATAAAACAAATAAAGATTCGCCTATCTCAAGTGCACTGTTCTGAGACCAAATACTAAACCTAACATTTTTTTCTATTTACATCAGGGAAATTGACTTCTTAGCTACAAACCTTAAGGAACAACGGTTCAAACCCCTCCTGCAAGTGGACTTTCCTGGATCTGAACCCGTGACCTTTTGCATATGAAGCAGACGTGCTAACCTCTAAGCTGGCAAGAGGTCTAAATTAAATAAATCTACAGTAATGAACAGAGAAAGTTGAATAAATAAAGACCCGTTCAAACGATTCCATAATTCATCCAATGTAAACACATCTTTGACCACTCCATCCAACTCGCTCAAGATAACTACATATATTGGGGGATAAGGAGACCTTTAATATGCCAAGAGGTTTGGGGGAGGGGGTAAAAGATAACGACTCATATGTGCTACATATACGTGTAGATCGCAACCTTATCAATATAATAGATTCTCAATTTTCGTAATAAAGCTCCTTCAAGACTTTTGAGGCAATTCTTGCAGTACACCCATTTAGCTGTTTCACATATAGAACGCAACCAGCTTCTCTCTAACCATCTCCTTCATTAATTTAATTATTCAGAAAACTTTACATTTAACAAGCTACTTACTCCCATGCTAGACTTTTGAGTCCAAGCCCCATACTTTCGAATTTTGGAAGAGAGTTTGACTGTTTAACATAACCATACGCCTTGTTAAAGTCATAAAATATAGTAAGAACATGGCTACAAACTTACCTCGTTTATCTAGTTCTTAATTCCTACGTAATGACATGAAAAATCATTCATTTAGATTTTAAATTTGTTTTTGTTATGAGTATTTTAAATTATGAGTCTTGGATAAATTAAAATATTTAAAAAGTTCTATTCCAGTTTTAAATTGTAATTTCAACTGTTATATTAATTTTTATTATATGCTATAGAACTAATTTACTATGGGTTTGGATTATGGATTTTGTATGAAGATTGCTGATTTTTTTTAATAGTGTAAATTTTCAAAACTTTCTACTTTTATCATTAAAAAATTGTATTTCAGTGTCTGGTTATTTAAATTTGTATCAGATTGATTGATAAATTTGGCTGTCCAAGGACTGATTTTCAATTTAGAATTTTTTTCTGTAAAGGATCTGTTTATCTATCTCTAAATCAAGAAAACTGTAAGCGAATTATAGTATTAAATCATTTATACACAAATTTAGTTATTGCATCAATATACACTATATAAAGGGCTCTAGTCTTTATCTAGAGGGCTAAAGTCTTTGAGATCTCTAGCCCTCAAGAAATCTACACAACAAGAATCATTATCTAGAATAGATCAAAGATTATATAGATAAGGAGCTCTAGCCATGTTCTTAGTATATTGCGGGCAAAATACCCTAGAAAGACAGTTACTATTTTAAAGCAAATCTATAAGTATTGTTGAAGCAGATTTCAAAAGGTTGAGAAACTGCTTACCCTAAAGTTGTCACGCTGCACTATGGAACTGGTAGTTCAAGTTTCTTTAAAAATTGTTTCCAATGATGAATTCAAGTCGACTCGAACAGAATATTGGAAGACTCACTGGTAACAACCACAGGTATAAAACAATTTCTCAAGCAAAAATAATGGACCGAATCACAAACAATGAAGGCAGTGTAGAATTTGAAACTTAATTAAGTTCTCTCATTTTTCTCTTTTTTATCGAACTCCCATTATGCTGACCTTGGACTTTGTAGTGTACGGTCTGAGGCCAAGTCCATCACAACAGCATCGCAACAGATCAAAAGTAGAATTTGAATCAACGAACAGATAAAATATGCCTCGGTTTAGCATCCAATTTATATGTGGCAGATATATTTTGTTAAATACAAAATGAAACTAGTAATCTGTATATTTATAGATCTGTTTGCAATTATAATATTAATACAGTCCTACAAAGTTCTAAATTTACTCTTTGGCTACTGACTTTCCTCAATTCAAAAATTAAAAAAATTAATACAAAAAAATCTTGTCACTTAACACACCCACTAGTTATGTTCATTCAATATATGTCACTATTTATTACGTATCCCTTTACTGTCATAATTAAAAAACAATATACTTCCACGCCAGTCTAAATACTTAGTCAGTTGGAGGGTCTCTTTTCTAAGGTCCCACTGCAATCCAGATTTCATATTGTAAACCTGATTGACCACGCAGCCGGTAGTGGTGGCCATCCCCCTTCCCGCACAAGAATAGCAGGATTAGATTTCCTAAAGTTACATGGTACGCAGTAATATGTTCCAACTATTTGAAATAAATAATATTTTACATATATTTAGATCTTAATACTTTTTAAGAAAAAAAATTATTTGAAGGTTTCAATAAATTCACTGCAATGTATCTGAAGGACCATTACGTTCTAGAATGTTCTCCAAAAGAAGTTTGATGAAGGTGATCGTGATCACATTATGAAATTTGTCTTTTTTGGGCAATATTTTATACTACTGTACTTTTATGGGTGGGTGGGTGGGTCATATTATAGGAGTTAAGTGAATAGAGTTACGTTTCTATTCTAGGTTTATAAATGAATTGCCACTGTACGTGTATGGGAGGGTGGGTGGGTAAGTACCACTGTACGTGTATGGAACAAAACCTTTGAAAAGTTCAATTACAAAGGTTTTGTTAAGTTTCAAGTAAGTATTGACATTTCTATGTTTTATTTTGACCTTGGGCACAACTAGTATTATAATAAATTAAAATAGTAATGTGGATTGTTTTATAGAGAAGGAGCTTGTTAGAAAATACTAAGTCATTATTGCTACTATTTATTTATAGATAAGAAAGATTAATTGAGTATCTTCTTTAATAAGTTTTTAATTAAGGTAAATAAAGAATAAAAAAAAATAAAAAATAAAAGAAAACCAACGTTATGTCCTAAAACAAACATCTTGTAGTCAGTGTTTAAACTGTTTAAAAAAAGGGTTTCTTAGTTAGCAAAATGTACATTACCTTCCTTTGGTCAGCTGGTACAAAGCAAAGTACTATTTAATGCCCCGTCTAGAGGTGCTTTATACACCTGTAAGATCTGTACTATAACACCCACCATTACAAATTACATTGTACCAGCCTCAAAGTATATTTAGGTGTGGTGAATTTGGAGCATTATGTTGTTAAAATGTACAGGGTGATTATAAATTATTGGACAAATTTTAAGAATAAATAAATAAATAACCAATTGCCTTAAAAATTTGGAAATTATTTTATTAAATAGAAAATTTAAAATAGTTTTACATACAAACTGAAAAATAATAATTATAAACGTTTCCGTAACTAAAAAAAATTATTTTTCTGATGAAGCAGCCTTCCAAGTTTCTGGTAATATAAATTTGCACAATTAATTGTAGGATTTGGGGTACTGAAAAATCCTCATAATGATCAAGAACAAGAAAGAGACAGTCCTAAAATAAACGTTTGATGTGCATTGGCTGTAGATGAAGTGATAGAACCCTTTTTTCACATAATCGACAATCACTAACGACGTATACCGCAACATGCTCCAACTTTTTGCAATACCACGCATTGCCAACAAGTGTTTACTGGCAACAAGATGGTGTCCCTCCACTAAGAGGTAAGATAGAACGAGACTACTTAAATGACGTGTTTCCTGGTTGTTGGATTGGACGAGAGGTCACACCCATAGCCTTCTTTTTTGTGGTTATGTCACGGACAAAGTGTACTCAAATAAGGTTCAAGACATTGAGGAACTTAAAAGAAGAGTTACAGAGGTTATTGGAAGCATAACTCCCGCAATGCTTAGAAAAACATGAGTTGAGGTTGAACAGTCTACGAACTCTGCATGCAAACCACGGAGGAAATTGTTTAGTTTACTTATAAAAAGACTAACTAAGAGTAAGGTTTTTGTAAACTGTTATGAAAAACTGTTTTAAATTTGCTATTTAATATAATAATTTCCATGTTTCCAAGCTGCTTGGTTATTTATTTATTCAATCCTAAAATGTTCTCCAATAATTTATAATCACCCTGTATTATTGTGACTTTATTATGCAAGGAAATTAAAAGTTGTAAATAGAACTACAAAGTGTTCTCGTTTTTCTTGAGACACTGGTCATCCAGATAACGACAAAATCTGTTATGTCCCAAACTAACAAAATTACCATGTGTGTTGATTATTTTCAAACTTATTCCAGTGAAATTTATGACATTTTGGATATTTGTATGTAAATGTAATAGAAATAGACACTTGTTTTGTTGAAAAATAATATTACTACAAATAAAGAATACATGCATCTACTATTTTCTGTGTAAGAGTGAGTAATTCATAAAACTAACCAGTTTCCTTGGTGAATTTTCTTTTTGGAAATGAGAGAAAGTTTAGTTGTTTTAATCTGTGTTTTAATCATGCGTTAGTTATTTTAAACAATACCAAAACTGTAGGTACTTTTATATACGCTCTCTCCAGGACGAATCAAGATTTTAATCTGACGATAGATTCGCTATTTAACGGAAAGATAAAAGTTAATTATCTTTTCTAAAATATTGTTTTGCTATAGAACAAATAGTTTTATTTATATTTATACTTACAGTTCGTACTTTGGTAAGAGGACTAATAAAACTAAACTATAAAAGTTTAATTGAAAAAAGTTATGTGAGTACAACGTTGTTCCTCCTAGGCAAAGCGCAGTAAGAGGGACAACACGTGATTCCTTCAGTTTATCACGTGTTAATTTCTGTTAGTATACAACAGTACAAAACTTAGCTCACCTAACACAGATCAGAGTATTCCTCCTTCATCTCGATAGTCATTTAACATTTACTAAGTCACTGAGATATTAAATAAATTACTGTTCGGTTGTAAATTGTTACTTAGGCGTTGAAAGAAGTGTGAGTCTTTACAATCTCGCTGTAAAACCAAGCTGTAAACACCTCCTTGTTTTAATATTTTGTAAGCTTTACAAATCTTTTATTTCCGTATTATTTTATGTTCAGATGGTGTAGTTAATTTACAATTTACTCGCTCCTCTTGACCACTGCACGTGTATGGTTACACAGTGGTTGAATGTTATGGAAGACACTTTCTACCGGAGTTACGTAAACTGTCTGATCTTCAGTAACATTAACGAACATCCACACAATCTGTGGAGGGCCACTTCACCCTCTCCATAGGCTCTGCCTCACCATTAGTTATTCGTATTACATTTATTGTAATTACACCATATATACTGACGTCACCGTTTTAGCTATGTGTTTTGATTTTTCTCTGTTAAATATATTCCAGTTCAATTTATTTCTGTTCAAACAAATCTTAAACCAATCAAATTAGTCGTTGCCATCTCGATGAACAAAAACTATTATTACAATTTTGTATGGAAATGTGATAAGTATTACTTTTTAACTCTCGGACTTATCATTTATTAATAAATAATTACAAAATAACTAACGTTCAATTAAGCTTAGCAAAGTATTAAAAATTCAGAAATTAATGCAACTATTAGAGGAAAATTACACATAGGCCTAAACTAAAATAAATTATTAATAATTGGTCGGTAGCGTAGTTGGTTCAATTCCAGCTTCATGTGCTAAAGGTTCTCAGTTCGATCCCAATCAGAATCAATACATTTTGAGAAGGATCAGCTGATAACCACCGGCTGTTCATTTGTCATTGGGGTATTAATTAATGACACTTTCTAAGGAATAGTCGGCCTTAGTTTGTAACAATGACTACATTCGCTCATCTACACTCAT
The DNA here is from genome assembly GCA_035578905.1 of Stictocephala bisonia. Lineage (NCBI taxonomy): Eukaryota > Metazoa > Arthropoda > Insecta > Hemiptera > Membracidae > Stictocephala > Stictocephala bisonia. The sequence goes on along the minus strand of JAQJVL010000087.1, from coordinate 2,309,856 downwards.
CACACTCACTCGAAATCCATATTCGCCCATATCTTGATGATTGGCGTCATATGAATAAATAAATAAATAATAATATCATAAAAATACTAATGTGCATAGTTGTATTATTAAAAACGGTGTAATAGTAATCATTATAAAGCTAAATAATTGTTGTCTATTTATTCCCTTATTGGTACTTTGCAGCTAATAAATTCTTACCAACTGGACTTTGGAAGAAAATAAAAAAACAGCGATGATAAAGTCATATCATACATCCATACACATACTAAAAAATTTTTGGCCGTTTTGTACTCATATTAAAAACATGTCTTCATTTTGAAGATTGCTAAAATTTGTGTTTTTCAAAAACGAAATTCTTATTTTGACTGATAGTGAAAAATTAGTTGAATTCTTAAAGAAAGTTTATTACAAGTGACTAAACTATTAGTGGAGGTTTACCCAAAATGTCCTTTATTTATAATTCAATATAGAGAGATAGGAGTATTAGAATTTATTTATTTGGGGGTTTTCTCCTAAAATATTATATTTATATCTGTAGAAACTATGAAGTATATTTTTAAAGACTATTTGTTTAAGATCAATCTGATAGTAGCAGAGATATTTTATTATCCTCAACATAATTAGTTATATGTATATATTCTTCCATATGGAGCGAAAACAGTAAACCATAGAGTTGACTGACGTTTCTCTTATACCGACAGGCGTCCACGCAATGATTGCCATCGCCGTAGACACGACTAGAGGAGTATGTGATGTCCATGTTGGATAGTAGTCAAGGGATGTTAGATGTTGTGTAGGGAAGAGAACTTAGTATATAACATATCAGTTAGCTGAAAACAAACCAATACTTAGGGATGTCAACGATATATCGGAAATATCGATAAATACGTTTCGTTTCGATACATCAGTATCAATCTTTCGATAATATCAGCCATATCGATATTTTGGTCCATATATCATATCACTAAATATTGACATTATTCTCCCTACTCAAAATCATTACGACTAGAAAAAAACACATTTAAATAGACTCTTATACGTACAAAATATGTACTGATATAATAAAGTAACTTTAATATGTTTTTTACGTGAGATTAACGCACTTAAATGTAGTTGATTGTAGACCAGTGGGGTGGAACAGGTAAAAGAAGTTGTGTGTGAGTTGGCAACGCTGACTCTAGCATGCCTATTGCCTAACCAGTCACCTTACAAACCAGTATTACATTATTCTTTTAACATAATAATGAAAGGTATAATTATTCTTATCTTTTTTCTTTTTATTCAACCCCACAGTTTACTACTTGTTTCGTGTAGATAAATGTATTCATTTTAACATTCAGTAGGTATTATAAAAAGTGACAGCTAAACATGAGTGTATTTTTGGTCATGACGTAAGGGTTAGTGCATCATTTTATTCAGAAACATCATTTACAGTTCGATTTATCGGTTACCCAATATATCGATATATTTCTTTCGATATTATCGTTAAATATATATTTAGTTTGCGATATATCGGTAATTCGATATATCGATATGTTGGAAACATTTTCTATCCCTACCAATACTACATGGTTCAGATTCCACGTAAAGCTGTAAGTCCCTTAGTTGCCCTGCCTATTGGGCTTTTAATAAATAGCTCTTTCTGATGTACTGTTGACCTTAGTTAGTAACAATGGCTACATTCGCTCAGCTAAACTCATCACGCTCGTTCGCCTCTCATTTCGCTCCATTTCATCTTGACTATCCATGATCCATCCATCGGCGTCCTGCTAATGAATTATGAATTAATTACATTAAAAAGTCATACAATTATTATTCTTTTTATTCAAAATATTTAATAATCAAGAGTGTGTCAAGTTTTTTTTTTAATAGCCTATATACAGTAAATAGCAATTAGACAGAGAAATTCTGTCAATTTTACAAGTTTTATACTATTTCATAACTAAATAAGAATTGCATTTTAATTATACTTATTTAATTGTTGTACGTAAATATTGTTGCATCTTGATACCAATAACTTTAACCATACATTTGTATTAATGATTCTATATAATAGTGACAAAGATTAAACAATGAAATACAGTTCTCAAGGGGCCCCGAATGAAGGTGGCCCATCATTAATTCATAACGGAGGGATGTTGGGGAGGGGTTGGGGGTGTAGAGGGCTACCTACGTAGCAGTTGACTTAACCAGTAGTAACTATTGTACAGGAATGTTTTCGTCTAGCTGGAGTTCATCTCTATCACGACATTTTGCCTTACATCATCAACAATCTCAGTACATTATTACATTTACTGTTTATATCACTTACATCTTTAGCAGCAATTAGTATAGAGTGCTTGATTGTCGTGTTTACACTTGAATTTATTGTAAATTCATGTTTAACATGCATATTAACTTTATGTTTATTTTTTCACTGACTTAAACTGAATATTTGATGTTGATTACCTTTCAAAAATGTGAACATTCATTGTGAAGTAAACTAAAGTAATCATGGCCATAATAAAAAAAAACATATAAGGCATGAACGTCCCACACATAAACTTATAGTGATAGTGACCCACCCAGCTCCTCATACACGTACAACGGTATTAGGTTCTTGTGTAATCGTTTTAGTACACCAAATTTTGAAAAGTTACAGTATTATGCTTTACAAACAAGTGTTTGAAAATTAATTTTGGTTGATGTCTGATAATTCCTCCCTTGCAGGTAAAAGGCCTCAAAAAATACATTCTTTATTGGATGATTTAAGACTTTAAAAACTATTTATACTTTATTAAGTTTTGTTTCGTTAAAACATGTTTACATAAGAACTGTTAAAACATGATTACATAAGAACTGTTAAAACATGTTTACATAAGAACTGTTAAAACGTGTTTACATAAGAACTGTTAAAACGTGTTTACATAAGAACTGTTAAAACATGTTTACATAAGAACTGTTAAAACGTGTTTACATAAGAACTGTTAAAACGTGTTTACATAAGAAATGTTAAAACATGTTTACATAAGAACTGTTAAAACATGTTTACATAAGAACTGTTAAAACATGTTTACATAAGAACTGTTAAAACCTTTATGGCTATGAACTAACTAACAGCAAGTCATGAACTAAGTCATTTTTAAAATACTATGCTAATTCGCCCCACATTAGACCGTGGGGGTGGGGGGGAAGCCGTAGTAGTCACGTTATTGAAGCGGTCACATTCACTATGTCACCCCAAGTCCTATTCATACACCCCTGATATAATATAATTAGATGCACACACCTTTGGCTCATTCAGAAATATATTTTAATTGATTACCTTTTTAGATAATGTGGCAGATCCTACCCCAAAAATTAAAATCGTATAATCAAAATATATCGAATTTTTTTTAAAAATATCATTAAAGTAAACTGTACTGTTCATTGAATTATTTTTCTGTTTCGGTTGAGGAAAGTTTTACTATGTATTGAAATTTGTATTTATTTCAGATTAATTATATCATTACAAATCTGGTGGGTTGTTTAGCTAGGAGAAACGTTTTTCATCTTTGATAGGTATATGTATGTGGTAAAGTGAATTTTTGTATAGTCTTAGGCAAATAAGAATTGTTGTATAGATGAATATTTGAAGTAGCAGTGACTGTAGGTAGGGGGTGATTAGTGTGTGGCTGTAACATACTAGGGTTGCTTAAACACTTTTATCGCTGATAAATCACATTTACTTTATGGTATCAATTTATTACCATTTTTTATGACATCATTTTGTAGTTTTATTGATTTCTAACCCAGTATAAGACATCCATATTCCAACGTTATTTCAAACAAGTCAACAGTAAATAGTGCACTTTTTTAAGCGTATTGTCTGATTTAAGGTTGAGATTTTTTAGTTGCATCACAGAGAAAAATACTAGATGTTAGCCTTAATAGATGTTGTAAATAGATTACAACTAATGTATATCCTTTATACATCTATAGTAATAATGTATAAGCTAGTCGCAAAACCTTGGGATTTGGGGGGGGGGGATAAGGGGGAGTACTGACAAGATGCTGGCCCTCATGTGCATTGCGTACTCAACACACATTCAGCGTACGTATTGGATGTAACCTCTGTTTCTTTCTTCTCTACGGCCGAACCTTTTAACCATTAAATTACGTTACCTTGTCACTTGTCAAGACATTCCTATATTGTTATAGTTTTCCTCAAGGAATTTCAATAAATTGCATGCATCTAAAGTTGTCTTATGTTGCAAATAGAACATGGAACATTAAAGTTTCTCCCGTCCACGAAACGAACATTCAACAAAGCACATCCTACGTATGTTATGTTTGTTAGTATGGAAAATAAAATATAATGACCTAAGCGAGACAATAGAGCAGTTCCACAAGATAAGTTGCTTCTACGTTTATAGTTATAAATATTGGTATATAGTAAAAACCTTCTTATAACCTTTAAAATCATTTTCCACAATAAAAGAATTTCTGCGTTAACTAATTAAGTTCAGTTATCAGTGTTCCCAGTTTATTGAGTTGAGGGTGAATGTAGATAAATTTTAAATGTATTTGTTTTTTTAATGCTATGATTCAAGTGTTTAGCGATTAAACCTAATAAAGTCTCACAGGCGTGATGTTCAACTGGTTTACAAAACTAGAATTTATTAAATTCACTCACCACAAGTTCACATGGGCCTTCAGGCCTGTGCGTGAATTCGACTCAACGAGTTGAGTACGATAGCTCAGTTAGGGGTCCGAGCCTTGGATCTTGTTCACCATAGTCCGAAGCCTTCGCCACTAAGCCAAGCAGGCTACTTAATACTATCATTATAGTCACTGTTAAATTAGTGAATAAAATAACAGATTTCAAAATGAAACAAGTTACAACAAATATTTTTACTAATGATTTGAGAAGTTAAAATGAGACGTCGTTAAAAATAAAGTATTGTTTTGAAAAATGCAAGCATGTCGGTAACGCCCTACCTGATCAATAGCACTTCCACTAATTAGGTACACAGAGTGCAAACATGAAAGGGTAGTTCACGTCTGGTTTATAATTTTTGTGTTTAAGTAATCACGGTTTAGATCCATTTAGTTTAAATGACTTTACTATTGCTAATGATGCTGTTTGAATCGACTTTGTTGATTCATTAATTAAAGGTCAAATATATAATTTTAAACCTTAATTTAAGTAGGTTTGGTATATTTACCCTAAATAAAAAACTTATGGCACTATAACTTCTTTATTTCTTGGAGGGGTCACTCTCCCTTTAAGACGTTTTTTATGGGATATCTTATATGTTGTTCGCGTTTTTTACCTACAAACGTTTTGCATAATTATTTAGCCACCCCAAGATTATGGTAAAACCTCTTTTAGCATCCAAGTTTTTTTTAAACATTGTTATGATTATTTATGCTTTATTGTTACTTGCCCTTGCTGTTTTTGTATTTATTATAAATATTAAAATCAAATCTCATCAGGGTAAAAATAAATAAAAAATGTAATGTAAAATCAACCAAGCAATGAGAGTTAAAAAAAATAAAGTGAAATGCAAATTGTACAAGCACGATTTTGATCAAACGACCAAACTTGCCTTGCCCATACTTAATTCTTAAAACTACAATGACTTCATACAACGTAACGAAAATGTTCATTATTACCGTATAAAATACAACTATTGCAGTTACTGTCTAATAAGATGTTTACAAGCAAACGGAACGTCACTCAACAAAAGTACAGTAAGTAAAAATACTATAGTTGTCGATCATAATGTCCACCATCCTCAGACCAGAGGGACTCATAAAGGAATGATATTTAAATTAATGCAACTTTTACACATAAGATTTGTGATGGTAGAGAAACTTATGAAAATTGGTCGTTGATTTGTAATATGATAAGGTTTTTAGTAACTTTATAGTTAGTTTCCCTTTCTCTTTTTTTTGTGAAAATATATCTCAGGATTATATAAAACTAATACTAATATATAAGTTTATCATTATGTTTCTTGTAAAAGTAAATGATTCATTTACACCTTCTCATTTTTTCCTCGTTACAAACTCAAATACTTTTAATATTTGTAACAATTCCAAACAATGGTTACAAGTTTATTAAATTGTTTAAGCAATGTGGATTATAAACTATTAATTTATTTATTAAACCCACAATTTTTTAATTATTGTGTTCCATAAAAGATAATATTTCATGAGAATAATTTACTTAAAACCGTTAGATACCAGAGAAATAATATTGTTCAAACTAGTTACTTTAAAACTCAAGTCCGGTTTGTGGCAAATAATTTCTGTTGACCTCAAATAGACCCTTAATTTAATACCAAATTGACCTAGGCTTACGTTGAAGATTTGCACTTAATTCCTCGTGGGATGAAAAGATCCCCTGAAAAGGTGAAAATTCGCTAATAACGTCAAAAAGTATGTTCTTTGTAACCATAAGATTTCATTTTTACGATAGAAGTCATAAAAAAGTTGTAAAAGTATTTCCATTTTTTCCTCCACCCAGTATACGGGAACTTCAATAATTACAAAATAAATATATTTCATACATATATTGTTGTTTTAAGTTGTTATTGTATGACCTTTACTTATATTGCAATTCTAATATTACATGTTGGCTAATTAAAATATTTTAAACTAGTTAAGGGATGAACCTAATAACAACTGTGGAGAAAACCGAGAAACAATGATGTAATACAATCTGTGGTTGTTCACTGATGTGATAAGTGGTCAGTCACATATGCTCTTTGAGTGGCTTAAATCATCACATTGATGTGATTGTAACACCAAACACAACTAAATTCCTAGTGGTTGTGTGTTAAATTAAGAATACATGTAAATAAAGACCGAGTTTATAAATATGATTTTCACATTAAAATCGTTTAATTTATATACATTTTGGTTAAGAGATGTTTTAATATAATATTCATAAATTTGTGAGGCAAAACAATAAATATCAAATCCTGAATTAATTGTTTTTAAAAATAATGACCTATTTTGTATTTTATTAACTTATGGGTCCCTAATTACGATCGTGTACACACAACCCAAATGTAAATCAACGATTAATATGCAGGGATTTTAGTATGATTATTAAAAGTAAATTTTCTTTATGAGTTTCATATATTCAATGTATGTATTTTGAATTTTACAAATTTTTCACTTGTTTGAAATAATGTCACTCATTACTAAGACGCCGTTGCAAAGATATGGGCGAACATGAGGGTCGAATGAGTGTGATGAGTGTATATGAACGAGAGTGGACGTTTTTACTAACTTATGATGACTGTTTTAGATGACTGTTCCTTATAGAAATAACCACTTATTAATAGCCCAATAGCTATTGCAACTAAGGGACCTACAGCTTTACGCGTAATCCGAACCACGTAGTAATTGGTCTGATTTTCAGCAACTTGACTAGCCTTATCCTCATTTCTCTTACACACTCAATATCCGTGCCTTGACTACCATCCAACACGGACACACTAGACTTCTCTAGTAGTATCCATGTCGATTACAACAATCCATAACACTTTGTCCCCAAGTAGCTAGGTTACAACACTGCATCACTAGTTTCGACAAGATATATATGTGTACAATACCCCAATCTATTACATTATATCATTTATTGTTTTAATTAACAATTAATTGGAATCAATATAACACAGTTCAGATGAAACTTGCCAAATTGAATATGCAAAAGCAGTCCCCAAAATACACAGAATACAGGCATTTTATTAGCTTGGGACACTTCAACACAAACTCCTGCGGGGTTTCATCTCACAAACTTCATTTGACACTTAGACACTTACACTCTCTTCAATTAGGACTTTGGTTTCGTGAAGTAGGTAGTTAAACAAGTTGTCTGACAGGTTACTGTTGCATTTACTTAACCGATCGTCTTGGGAACGGATTGAATATTAGCAAGTAAATAACTTTCTTCGTGTCAGCGTTTACTTTAAAATAATATTTGTCTTACAAGTCTCTTAAATGTACAAACGAATATATAACATAATTAATAAACATGATTCCCAAAAATAGATAACTGAATTTCCCAAATCGACCTCAGAGCACTCTTGTGGAACTACAAGGAATTTGAGAATGATACGACCAATGTTGTGATGATATTAACCAGCCGTAACCATGCCACCTTGACGCCTCTCATGGCTTTCTGATAACTTACTTGTTTGAATGTTTTAAATTGTATACAAGTAAACATTTGATGGCCATTGGTTTTATAATGTTTACACAGTTTTGTTTGTTATTGATTATATATTGATCTAGATTTCCATATGATACAGATAGTTGGCGACACTGCTTGATGGATCTTCACTCAAACACCAGTGCGCTTACGTCATCTCAGGATATTCGTTAAATTGAGTATAGTAATAAATATAACAACAATTCAATAGATTCCAATAAACAGTGAACCGTAAACGTAGTGAATTTGGGTAAACTATCTTAGTTGAAAATTACACTCTCAACACAGCGATGAGAAGCAGATCAAAAAAATATAAACATTGTCAAGAAAATTACTTTTTGAAGGAGGTAATATACAAAATGTGGTCTATTATTCACATAATGTTCTTTTATGGGCTCTGCTCACCATCATATTAAACCCTATGTTAATTTACTATCAAATGGTCAACAACGCTGAAGAGAAGTGTCTTTAATCGGTTACTGTGAAAGTGATCCTCATCAATTGATATTTATCCTTTTTATATCAGTCCCTTACATGTGTTGGCTACTTTAAATCAACATTATCATAGTTATATTTTCGAAAAATCTCATTCAAGATCAATAATGGTATTTATAATGACAATTATATATTTTTTTACTTCAATAAAATAAACATAGAAACCGCACGCAACAACTACTAATTTCTCTATTTATATTATTTAAATGTTCTACTAAATTTAGATTTGTTTATTTTGTTGGGCAAGTAAAAAAACTTGACAGGAATAAGTAGATTTAAAATTCTTCGTATCAAAACTAACGGCCACGTATATATGATCCATTTCCATGAAATCCTACATTTTTCAAACAAAATGGTATTTTTACAGGGTTTTCAGCCAGTTTTTAGGAATGTTTTTGTTATTTTAAGAATCGTGAAGAACTGTGGTTTATACTTTCTATATCCGTGCATTTATATACAGGTTCCTTACTGATTTATAAATATAATTAAGTATGTACATATGCTCAATTTTGATCCTTTAAACATAACATAAATCTCTATTTAAAATATACACTATGTATTGTACAACAAAATTGTAAATTTATTTTACATAAGCTTGCACCTCAGTTTCTCATAATTGGCTAAATGTTTATGTTTGTTCTTCATTATAAAACTATAATTTTTAGTTAAATTAGAATTGCGTGCAATGACTTTCACATAAACTTGAGGAAGAAGGAGTAAATTTGACTATTTTATCTTATTTCATACGATGACTTTAAATAACATGAAGAAAGGTGTTACGGCGGAGCGGATGATGGATAAGCCGTGACAAATTAATCACCGGAACCGCTAACAGGTGTCACTGCTTCTTTTTTCACACACTTAATCCATCACTATTAAGGGATTTTCTTCTTGCTTTCTAATGCTTGCCGTGCACAATTTAATTAACATTTGCAGTTAATTTTCCACAAGAATTTAATTTTTAAAAAGATTCAGTTTTTCGTTACAATTGTACACAACGTTTTTTTCAATGCTAATAATACTGAGGAATATGTACTATCATTTTTATTTGATAGTGTAAATATATCACCAGGTACGTCTCGGATAGTTGTACATACTTTGTATTTCCACGTTAACCAACTTGTTTCTACCTTCAAGGCGATTACTTGACACATATTTCCTTGAGTAAACCTAGTTTTTCAAATAGTTAACTCCTTAGTATTATAATACTATAGTTCTTTTCGATAAAACATTAAAATTTAATAGCTTTAATTTGAATAAATTATCATTAAAATGTATCATTATAATCTATATTTTCCTGTGATAACCGCGTGAAGGTAATTTCTACACTATTTATAAGATAACCAGACGTTTCGCCCATAATGTGATGTGGCATCCTCAGCGGTTTCGCTGGAAAATATAGATTCTAGTTATGACACCGGCCGCTTAAACCAAAGTTCTATTATTTGGAAAGTATTATTAAATCAGTTGTTAATTTAAGGATAAAATAATACTGAAACCCCCCCTTATAAGGCTCTTTTACAACACATTTCGTATATTTCCGTAAAAAGGGCGGGCAGTTTTGTATGAACCTTGTACAGCATAAGGGCAGTGTGAAGATGTATTTTTTAAATCAAACATTCAGGAAATCCGTTTGAATCTTAATATTTGTTTGGATCTCCTCCTTTGACGAAGACATTCTAAAAAAGAATAAGGACCTACATTAAAGCTCCCCAAGGGCGGCCTTCCCTAAACACTGAAGAAAAGAAATCATACTAAGCTTTTCATTTTATTTCTTTTTCTTTTGAATAATATCTCCACTTTCTTTTGGTAAGTTTACATCACCAAAAGTGTGTTTTTTTACATAAAACACTTAGTGTTTCCAAAAGTTTTATAACTTTGCGACATCAATCGGGGGCAAAATCTCGTTAAGTCTTACCTCAAGCGTAGTCAATATTGTGGTGACTGCTTCATCTGAAACAGATGACAACAATAACATATTAAAAAACAAAAATCTATAAATATATGATTTCTTACTGTTTTATGAATTAGTTCATTTCATGCAACGTGTTTGGCCTTTATATAAAATACGAGAAGAAAAGCAAAGTGAGCAGATTACAGTTTCATTAGTAAATTTACTGATATTATTATATCTAGAGATTATTAGTATAACCTAACACAACAACAAAAAATAAAGCTATACAAAATAACACTTTCCCAATAAAAATGTATGTAATTTAGTTTTTTATTGTTATATACAAACGATAGGCCGATCTCTTCTTTAACTAGTTATTGTATACTTATACTTATTTTATTATATTTAAGTGTTAAAGTGGTCTTTTAAACATACGAAATACAATAGTAATGCCACAAAACTTATAAAATAAAATATGTAATAGAAAATAGGTAATTTGAAAATGATGGGTTAAAATAATATCTGTTAGAGAAAATGTGTTTTTCATATTCAGATTTCATATTCAAATTATTTATTTATTACGTACATTTTTCCACAGTATATAACGACCAAATTAATCTACGTCCATCACTTACAAAAATTACTATCACTTATTGGTAATTCTAATCTATGACATGTTAAGATACGATATAAAATAAAAAACAACTTCATAAGCACAGAATTTACTACAATAATAATACCAACTGTTACCTAAACACTATTGGTATAGATAATGAGACTACAAGAAAAATTAAAAACAAAAGTGATTCAAACTTTTAAAAATTGATCAATGGAGAAAGTAACCAGTTTTAATTAAGCTGATTGTGTTAAAAATAAATAATAGAAAGTAACAGACAACTGAAACGTTCTGATATTTCGTATGCATATAACTGATTATAATTTTTAATGTGGTGACCGTAGTCTGTTAATACACATTTTCTTTTAATACGGACTGAAATTTAATCATCTGCTCAGTTACTTTCGGACCGATTTGGAGCGGCCACTCGCTAATCTTTTGTTTGTACACCGCATCTGTGGTTTCAATAAAATATTTGATGCAGGAATATAATTATTGTAATACACTTTATGCAAAATATTAAATTTATAAAATATTCATTGTAATTTCAGTTAAGCTTGACTATATTGTATTTAGTTAGCAGAATTTAAGTTAATTTAGGCAAAGTTACAGCAAATTCCGTTATATTAGTTCAGGGTTGTTATACCATATTTCATTTGAATTATAGTATAAAATACTTAACAGTACATCTAAATTATATCTATAAATCCATATAATAACTTCTGAAAAGTAAGTAGGCATTTAAAAACTTTTTTTTTTTTTTTTTTTTTTTTTTTTACTGTGTAACAGAAATGCTTTAAATATTTGATAAAACAAGTTTAAATGCAGCTTGTTTTATAAAATTCAAAAAATTATGAAACAATGGAAACAATGTCTCTATAAAAACCACTTAGTAGCCAAACCAAAACTAATCAAACTTTCTACTGAGAGCGTAAATTTAAATCAATGTTTTCAATCGGCATTATTCTTTTGTGAATCCCTCTGGTCTGAGGAAGGTCACCGAAATCGATCACCATAATATTTGTTCATTTTGTACTTGTATTGTAATAAATTTGCGTTGCGTAACAAGTAACACGTTCACTTGTACTGTAAATCATCTACTAAATCAATTTAAATTATTTTATCATTTATTCTTGAAGCTATCACATAATCGTAATAATCAATTTACTTTTCATTCAAAAAAGTTACTACTAAAAAATATAAGAGTTTTCGAAGTAGTCTGTAAATTTTACTTATGATCATCTAATCATTTATGATCTATACACTTTTTATGTGTAACATTATACAGATAATTGAAGAACTATCAAGAAATTCAGGTCAAAAATGAATTTATTAATCCCCAACTTTAAAAATTAAAACTTTAAATGTTCAAGATGCTTAACTCTTACGTAAACGTATAGATAGTGTTACGTCATTTTAAGCAGTACTAAGTTTGAAATACTTCCAGACATTGTAAGTAGAAATGGCCACCTTCACTGCACAGCTAATTTCAACTTTCGAACAAGCTACTTATTATCACGCTTAAAACTTGTCCTCTTGGTTTACAACTGTTACAAAACAACCTTGTTCTGGTTCGGTAAAATGTAACCAGCACAAATTTTAATAATGACTTGTATTTATTTGTAAATCAAAAATGTAAAATTGTGTGATTAAGAGAATTTATGAAAACAATTAAAACACAAACCAAGAATGAACTGTTAACAAAACATCGGTGCTCATTTATTTTGACAACTGTCAGCATTTAGATATTTTATTTAATTGATAACAATACAATTTTTACATTCTAATGCATTAGAGATAGAAAGAGCAATCGTGAGGTTCTAAACTAAGATCTCCTCTTTATTTTAAAACAAGAACACATAAACATTGATCAAAATGTATATATTTAAGTGTAGTAGGCCCCTAAGTATATTTGTATCTCCACGTGTATTTTAACTGGAATTTCCAAGTTTTGGTAATTTTGAAAAAACTGTGTTATCTCTTCAAATATTTAATTTACAGTAAATAATATGTTCAAAGTATAATTTACTACAAAGCTACAGTACAGTTTTAAAGAAGCACGAAAAAACACTTTGTTTAATCTATCTTTTAAAAATGTTACTGGAAGGTCGAATGTTTAAAACGAACTAAAATGAAAAATAATAATAATAAGAACTTCAATTCTTAATCAAACCACACTAATAAAATTACATGTAATGATTTTCTACATTAGATAACTCTGTGTTTAATTTTAATGAAATTTATAAAAATATTATTGTATTTTACCGTTTCCAAAATATTCAATATTCCTAAGTACTAATTTTTTAGTCATGTTACGTTTTTACTGCCACTAATGCATTTAAAACAGCTGTGTTTTTGTAAGGCACAAAACATTGGTACTGGACCCACCCGCCCACCCCTACACATACAGTACAAGGCTTATAAAATAAATAAGCCAATTTTAAACTTACCCGGCCACTCTTAATGTCCAGTAGCATTGACCCACCCCATACGCGTACTGTAGCATTGAAATGTGACAACTAAATGAATAATTAATAAACGCCAGAGATAGGCCGGACCATGAATTATTGAATGGCTTGAATGAATCAGTGAGGATGAATGTGGTCACAGTCTCTATTTATTGGCCAAGTTTTTTTAGGGACGTCATGGTTTTTATGTTAATTTTATAAAATTGCAAACTATCCTTATAATTTAAATTTCCTTTAAAACTTTCCACAATTATGAACAAAATGTGAACAATATTTGTAAAAAACTTATTACATTATAGTTTTCATTTGGGTATTTTTCACTTTACATAATTGCTGAAATAATATATATATTTTAATCGGCTATACATAAAAATGGTTCAGTTTAATTAATACAGTTAATATATTTTTAACGATTCACCTGAATTATAACAATTTCTTATTCTGTTTTATTGTGGAGTTATTTATAATTTTTTATATAGGAATCATGTAGTTGTAATTATTAAATTGGGACACTTATATTAATAACTATTATTCAGTCAAAACTGTTCTGAATGCCCAGTTTGTCCATTAATTAACGGGTTATAGTGAATTAAATATACTGAAGAATACTGTATCCACTGTTAAATTATTATGTGTTTATAATAAATTAACAATTAATTAATGAACGATTTTTCATTTAAAAATTATCTATTACTCATTAATGAAAATTTGAGAAACTGAGAAATAAGTGTAAGAAATTTCCAATTTTAGTCAGTCCAATTTGCGAAATAACCGTTTTACTGAGTAAATTGTGAGGAATAACATAATTTAAATTGTCCCAATATATTTCTACTATTCATACGGGATGGTATGACTTCTACTATGACGGGATGGTATATAAAAATATCGAACCTAACTTGCCACCTAACTTCTATCTGGAAAAACTTCCTATTGTTCAATGTTCAAGAAAAGTCGAAAAATTAGAGAAAAGTTGCATACCATGAACGACCAGCTAAACTCTCAAGAGTAAACGTTCACTGGCATTGAACGTGCACACATACAGTGCATCACTGGCACTGTATGTGTGTGTCAGAAATGTCAAATAAATGTATTTATAGTCTAAATATATCATACATTCCCATACTTAAAGAGCGTTATTAAAATACGAGACGCTTACATAGCTTGTGTGTATTTTGAAGCGAATTTGAATGATTATATTATTGTATGATGAGTGTGGATGACCTGTGTAGTCTACTTACTAACTGAGTTTGACTTACCGCAGAAAGACCCTTTTGTTAATAGCCCAATAATCAGTTTAACTAATGGATCTACAGCTTTACGTGGACTCCGAACTCGTAGTATTGGTCTGATTTTCAGCTTATTGACAAGCCAGATACTCAGTTGTCTTCCCTTCACAACATCTGGGCCTGACTTAACACCTAGCATTGATACCCCCAGACTACTCTAGTAGTGCCCATATCGATGGCAACCACTGAGCGGACGCCATGTCGGTATTAAGAGGACCGAGCATATTATTACCTGTAAAACCTATTACCTACAACCTCCACAACACTTTGTCCCTGAGTAGCTGGATTACAGCACTGCGCCACAAGTGCTGAACCAAATATTTCAAGTGTTCTTACCTGATAGCCTCAGCGAATTCTAATCAAATTAATACCAACAGTGACTCATATTTTAACTGCTTTTAGATTAAAACTGCTCTTTAATGGTTATCCCCGAGTATGCAAATCTTGGCTCTTTCCACTCAAGCTTAAACTATATTTTTTTATATAGCTAAACTGTATTTTTTTAAATGTACAAGATATTTGTACATATTTACACTACTATTTTAGTAAAACAAATTTATTAAAACCTCACGTGGCAACATGGTAGCTAACACGATACCTTGCTTTGTCCATGAATAAAGAAATGTTTAAGTTTTTCACAAGACTGACGTAAAATGAACACCGTCGCCTAGCATTTTTATTGCCAAGTGACAATAACGATATGTACCCTTTACAATTTACAATTGTGTGGAATAGGGACAGTTAAAACTCTTAACTCTGGATACGCGAGGGTGCGGAATGGTGATCGAATAATTTACCAAACGATAAGATAACACTTTTGTCGATATCGAAGAAACAAGCACGTCTAATGAAGATATGTGTAAATTTGAAGACTGACTTCTAATTACGTGAAAGTCATAGAAAATCCTAAGCACTAATAAAGATAAACATTTATATTTCGTAATTGTTACCTGACAACAGGAAAAATTACCATTAAAACGTTTCAAGAAATATATTCACAATCATTAAAGTAATTCAGAAATATATTCAGATTTGGGACGACGACATAGCCTTGTGCGTGTTTTAAGGCTAATATGGACAATTACATGAGTGTGTATGGTCTGTGTAGTCTTGTTACTAACTAAGGTTGATTGTTATCTAGAAAGAGCATTTTATGAATGCCCCAATGGACAGTGCAGTTAAGAGACCTACACTTTTAAGTGGAATCAGAATCAGAAAAACGTTTGATACTCAGCTAATGACAAGTTTGATATTTAGTTCTCTTCCCAAAACAATATCCGGCCCCTGACTATCACCCGACACTAGACGTCTCTAGTAGTGTTCACGTCGATGACAACCATTGAGCGGAGGAGTTGTCGGTATTGAAGACCGAGCATACTACCTATCACCTACTATCTCCACAACATGTTGTCCCCAAGTAACTGGATTACAACACTGTTTCCACTAGTTCCGACCAGTGAAATAGTAAGTATTCGACAGTTCTGTACATCTACGTTATGAGATACTTATATTACAAAATGTATTTTGCACTCGCCATTAGTGTAAAGATTTTTATTTTTTACACGATTATGACATTTAACACACGACAATAACGGGACGCAACAATGTAGTGTGATCTAGTTTGACTCCAGTCTGCAGAGTCTATTGTGCCCTTACATGTACAATCTGCTAATTTGAGCCTTGTACTCTTACACAGTAAGATAATGTCACATATTAGATAGCTACATTCTGTATGCTTCAAGGTGTAAATTGATTGAATTATCTTCATAATGTAAGTAAAATAACAGTTAAGATTTTGTAGTTACAATCAAAGGTATAAAAAATATGTTCACATACATTTAAGAAGAAAAATTATAAGTTTTTTATATTAAAGTCAACGAAGAATTTTTTTACACAATTTAGCCCTTCGGTTTTAAGCAATTTCAGCAATAAGATTATTTGTTATATACTAAATTTAACATGTTTTATTGTAACATTTTCGCTTACTAAGTCAACGTTTTAATAAATATTTATTTTTTATCAGGCTTTATCACTCAGGAAAAAGAAACAGATATTGCGGCTGCAGCGAACGCCTCAATGAAAGAAATAAACAGATTACAATTGATGTACATCTTCAATACATCTGTATATTTAAGCCTATATGGACGATTACATGAGTGTGTATGGTCTGTGTAGTCTTGTTACTAACTAAGGTTGTTACAAAATCATTACTAAATACTCCAATGTTTAGTACCTAGTATTTTACTTTAGGATTACGTGACTACGATTTCCTTGAGGATTTGGGGTGGGACTTAGAAGGTCCCTAACCCTTGGAAGATTGGTAGATTGGAGAAATAACTCGACACAATTTATCGACACATATATAGCTCAATATTGAAAGCGGCTTTTGTTTCTTTACTCTCTGTTGGTTTTAACAAATAAAATTTCACAATAAGAAAATCACCACAAACCAAGAATTCTTACATTCTTACATATGAGACGCCGACACAACGTTGTGCGTATTTTAAGGCGAATATGAATGGTTATATGCGTGTAGGATGAGTGTAGATGAGTGTAGCTGGTTACTCACTGATTCAACAGTTCCTTCAAAAGGCCAATTTATTATAGCCCAACATCCAGGGCAACAAAGGGACCTACAGCTATACGAGGAATCCGAACCACGTAGTGCTGGACTGATTTTCAGCTAATTGACAAGCCTGATGCTCAGTTATCTCCCCCACACAACATCCGCACAATGATTACCACCCAACATGGACACCCCAGACTTCTCTAGTAGTGTCCACGCCGATAGCAACCACCAAGCGGACGCCATGTCGGTATTAAGAGGACCGAGCATCCAACCTATCGCCTACAATCTCCCAAACACTTTGTCCCCATGTAGCTGAGTTACAGCACTGCGCCACCAGTGCCGACTTTAATTACCATCTAAACAAAATTATATTATAATGTTTTTTCATTTTTCTTTATTTACATATGTACTAAATACAACTTTATAAAGTAAGTACATCTGAGTGAATAGGTCAATACTTGGTATGTTTTAGGTACATTTCCAGTCGGCCTATATATGTTTCAGATATCTTTAAGGGCTTAGGAAAGAAGTTTTAAAAACAAACATAAACTCAAAATAGCTATTGAAAACATAAATGGAATAATTTATACATAATTATATATTAGCTTAAATATATAATTGGTTGGTAGCGTAGTTGTTCAATCTTCAAAGCTTCATGTGCTAAAAGTTCTCAGTTCGATCCCAATCAGAGTCAATACATTTTGAGAAGGATCAGCTGATAATCACCGGCTGTTCATTTGTCATTGGGCTATTAATTAATGACACTTTCTAAGAAATAGTCGGCCTTAGTTTGTAAAAATGACTACATTCACTCATCTACACTCATCACACTCATTCGAAATCCATATTCGCCCATATCTTGACGATCGGCATCTTATAAATAAATAAATAAAAAATAAAAATAAATATAAATTACAATTTTATTTTTTACGACACTAAATCTTAAATGGAGTAGTGTTTAACAATTATTTCACTAAGGAAAATAACTTACTTGTTGAACATGAAATTAACGTACGTTTTAAATTAAACTCATTTTAAAATGGCCGAATCAAGCACACCCATTAAAGCTTGATTTTTCTGTTGCTATTTCTGTTTTATATACCATTATTATACTAGATTTTCTAGGATAAAATTCTACTCAGTCTTTGAAGGTAAAGCAGTCTTTGAAGGTAATTTGAGTTTTGATAAAGCATCGATGTCTCGAATGTTCAATTCATATACTTATTTGAGAGCTCAGTGCCAAAGAGAAGTTTGCGTTACGTCAGTAGTTCCTATTACATGTTTAATATGTGATCCTTTAAAAGGTATTTTAACAGCTTATATGATACGAATCTTATAAAATTGAATAACCAATAAAAGGTGAAGATGTGTTCAGATTCTTTTCCTCTCTTCTTCATATGATGATATTCAACACGGTTCAAGATTGCTGTCTGCGGAATGTAAGCTTTAGATGTCAACAATATTCTTTCATCTCATATATTGGCGTTTTTTTGAAAGATTAAACTAGTAAGAATGGAAAGGTTTTATTCTTTACTTCCCCCCTTCTAATGATGAATACTTCTTTCGTGTCAGCCCCCAACACAAACGGTATACGTGCCAAGGATTGAATACTATGTGCCCAGTCCATGGTTCAATATTTATCTTCTAATTAATTGGTTTATTGGTTATAACGACGCATTTCCTAAAAGTTGACACAATCTAAGAATAAAAACCATACCGTACAGTAATAAAAATAATAATGACCATTAAAGCCTTACAGAAAAAAAAACACTGAAGTTTGGGCAGAAGCTGACTTCCCACCACAGTAACTTACTAATAAGTCATTTATCACGTTATGGAAACAAATAAACAACTAAAATAGGATAAACTCCTTATTAAAAGGTTTCACTAACAAAGTTAGAACCATTTATATCAATGGTAACTTAATTTAATACAAAAAATATCTGTTAAAATAAAAATATCATTTTAATAGAAATGAAAATCAAAGTTTTTGTAGAGAAGCTAACGAAATATAACGAACCAAATATCTTGACTTTAAAGTAAAAAAATCTTAAATAACCGATTAATGTTGATTCTTAATGTTTTCAAGACCTGATGATAATGATTTCATATTAAAATGTCCATTATAAAAAAATTTCCTATACTAAAAGTATAGGAACTGTATAGACGAAACGTATTACAGCCTATAGAGATAGGCCCGTTAGACACTGATTTAATAAACGCAATGGTGTGAGAGATATGCACTGAGTGGTTCAAATGAGATACAGAACTACCCTATACTGTGTCATGACAACTAGGAAGACATTAGGCCGCCTGTTGGCAATACAATATTAAGCCCCGCCCATTACGTCATCATAACCAATGAGAATTGGTTGGATTGATCAACACTAACGAGTTAAGTTTATAACGCTTAAAATAATTACTATTTAGTATTTTAATAACAATAACACAATGAATTTAGTATTTTAATAAACAATAAGTGTAAATTATACAAACAGTGCACATTATACAGTTATTGTGTTCAACTAATTGTTGTGATTAAATACTTGTCAGTCATGCGATGTACGCAGTTGAGTGCTGGAAGGATTCCACTCCACTGCTGAAACCCTAAAATGTGCAAAATATAACACGCAGGTCACGTTAGTTCCAGCCCCATGATACGTAGAATTTAGGCCTAATCGATCTTGTTATGTTCAAATATTGTAAGCTAATTTTGGTATTTTGAATTTTTACCACCTTTCTTTTAATTCAAATAATTAATTGTCATAAAAACATACATGACGTAGGCCTACAGATGACAGTGTCAAACTTAAAATGAATTTAAACTTAATTAACTAAATAACTCCCAATTAAATCCTCCCAAAAATTGTAGTCTCATTAAAATTAAGTTTGCCAAAGAAAAAAAACCACCAAGAATAATACAAATCTGATTGATAATATGCAAGTAATGAAATTTGATCGTCCACGCCTCTTTACAAATAACCATCGTAGGATGAACAACGAAGATACACAATTGTTTATCTTATAGGCGAGTCAGTTTTTCACGTAAATACAACATTATAACAAAGGGTGAAGCTTAATTACAAGAAACGTGTTCAATATTAGAACAATTATTTAAATTCAGTAACACGATTTAAAATTACAAAACTGAACACTTGTATGACAACCGAAGCTCTACAGAAAATATGCAAAGACCGTGAAAGTAAATCAGTTGTTCCCATCGAGTGTAACTCCTTTAATACCTTGCAAGTTTAGAGTATTAAGCTTCAGAAGTCTGTTGAAGTGAACTAACATCTACATGAGACAGTGTCTGTAGTGTTAAGCCTCGCGGTTGTTACACCTGACATCATTTCGTGCCTTCAAAGCAAAACTTTAATATCCTAAATTTGATGGCGTTGTTATTGATGATTTTGTGCTGAGAGTTGACATTAATGAGTTAAAATGGAAAATTGTTAAATACGAGTTACTTAATAGTTATAAATACAATTCCAATATATTTAAAATTGCTTATTTCTTTCGAGTTGAGTTTTTGTAGAATATTAAAAGAGCTTGCAAATATTTGCTGAAATAATATATTTCTGTTTTGGTACAGAATTATTAGTAACAACATAACATATCTACAGATTTAAAGTAGGGGTTTCTTTTTACTAAAAAAAGTTGTTTTAAAATTTAGTATTTTGTCACATTGAACGGTATCGCTAATATTAATGTATTTTTTTAAATCTACGCATATAATATTTCAAAAACTGTTTATTTAGCCCCTGAACTGTTTTAAGATTATATAAAAATAAAAATAAATTACCTCTTTCAACAGTTCAAATATGTTATAATGTGTATGACGATCGTTTCAACATTATAATGTCATCTTCAGATTTAAATAAAGGTTATAAAGGTTTATTTATATCTGAAGATGACATTATAATGTTGAAACGATCGTCATACACATTATAACATATTTGAACTGTTGAAAGAGGTAATTTATTTTTATATAATATTTCGTTGAAATAAAAGCTTAAAAGAGAATATTTCAGTGTTCCTAGTAGGTTAGGTGATTAGGGTTGTTTCAACAAATATAATCAAATTATAAATTCCCCAAACAAAAATATCCCCACCTACTTTATCACTTTATGTGCCATAAAGGCAGGATGGCTCAGGGACATTTCAAGTTGGTTGTCTTTGTTAATGGTTAATTTTTATTGTAATGTTTAATGAGTTTATGACTGGTACTTTTTACTACATAATCAATCAATGTACTTAAAAACTGCCCATATTTCCTTACAAATGAAAATACCTAAAAAAAACACACACACATTAGATGGGGAAGCTTTCCTATTAGTTTCCAACGTGAAAAATAGTATCTTTGGATTTGTATCACTAATACAACAATCTAGCGAAGCGTGTATGAAAACATTCAACAATCATAGAGACACCTTGGAAAATGATAGCCCATTAAAGTTTCACGAAAATATTTCACCATAACTAAAACAATCGTTCTAAGTACTTTTACTTACTTGGTACTAAAATCTCGGCAGTAAGTTAAATAAGTGTCTTAAAGTATGTTAAAATCACAGTTTGGAAGACTCTGTGATAGTACCTAACCAAACATACTTTATTTCATCATGACAGTAAGTACAATGTGTTCCAGTACATTTCATATACTGGACATTTTCCCTTAAACGGTAACAGATTGTAGACGATAGGCAATTAATTTAAATACGGATAATGTTGAAGTATCAAAACCGTTATAAACCAGATATTATCCAATCTTTCATCAGTACAATCATCTTTATTATTTTTTTTAAGATCCCTATCGTGTGAGAATATGAGATGTGAATTAGTGTGAGGAGTTGAGATGGTGAATGTAGTCATTGTTACTTACTATGGTCAATCGTTTCTGTTAAAGAACCATTTTAATAGCCCAATATCCAGGGCAACATAGGGACCTACAGCTTTACATGGAATACGAACCACGTAGTATTGATCTGATGTTTTCAACGTGGACACTACTAGAGATGTCTGTGGTGTCAATGTTGGATGCTAGCCAAGGTTCAGTTGTTGTTTATTAGGAAAGAGAACTGAGTGTCGGTTTTATCAGTTGGCTGAAAATCATTCGGATTCCACGTAAAATCTGTAGTCCGTACTAAAAAAAAAATGGTGAATAATAATTTATTTACAATTAAGACAACATTTCAACAAATGCACAAGTCAACTGAAAGATTCATCAATCAAGTTTATTAAAATAATCAGTAGTTCATAACCATTGACGGCTACCTTCAGTAACCAATTGAAGTTTCTAACTACGTGCAATGGTAATTCTAACTCACAGCGAGAACTTGTAGGAGGAGAGTTAAAGCCGTATACATTACAGACTTCTGCATTGTAACAACGTCTCTTCTAACCGCCTTTTTCCTCTTGCTTGTAGGGTTTAAATTACTTTTGTTGGTGACGAACTTTGGTATAAAAACAAACTAGGTAATTTAGAACTACACAACAGTTTCTGGAATACATTAAGAACTGTTGCATGTTTTTACTTATGTGCTAATGTATTTTATGTATTAAATGGCCAACGTATTTAATCGCGATCCAACATAGTACGTTATTATTTTTATTCCGTATGAATTTATTTGTTAATTTACTTTATAAATGGTATATTATAAAGTGTTAAATAGTCAACTATACCTTTATTTTTTTTACTTTTTATACGAATTTTCTGATATTTTTACCTTAGTTGGAATACATCTTAACATTTTTACCCCCATGTAGTATACAATTCTCTGGGATAATAAAACAATTAATGAATATTATATATTACTTTCTGAATACCAAAACTACATTTCAAAATGGATAGCGTGGGCTGCCATTATCTGTCTGTGTAGTTTCTATTTTTATAGATCATGTTGTCTACGATTTAATATGTCCATTTGAATTCTTAGTTTAATTTAATTCCTTCATTAGTGACAACACTGTTTAGTGTTTACCCACCCTCCAACGACCACCAACTCAGTCTACCGTCGTGGCACTTCACGCATAGATTTCTTTTTCAACTTATTCAGAATAAATTCTCAATTTCAATTTTTTCTTTCTTTTTTCAGTAATATTCATTTTGTATTGCACTCTTTCCGTTACTCTGTCTCAATTAGGCAAAGATAAACAGACTACTGGGCAGAGTGAGGTTAACAAATGGATTCGCCCCTCATTAGGAACAAATAAATAAATAAAAATATAAAAATATTATTTTTTTAATATACTTAAAGCCCATTTGTAGGCACCATGTACTTATTTTCTTAAAGGTGTTCTGCTTTATTATAATCTTTTGTGTAAGTAAATTTTAAGATATCAATTTATATATCTTATAATTTTCAGTTATTAATTAATAAATTCTCACTGTTATAACGTTCAGCCAGACCGACACCTACTATTCACATTCTGGTATTTATAAATATGTATTATGAATAATTAAAGATTCAGTTGTTATTTTGGATTTATTTATTGAATTCTTGTGAAAGGGAATTTTCTAGCAATTTGAAAAAAACATAATTTTCTGAGTTGTTGAAGAATTTTAGTCATGTAAACAAACTCCATGATACAATTGTGCTATTTTTATAAATTGAATTGAGAATGTGAGATTACAAAAGTAGATGATTAAAGTTTTTAGAATACGTAAAAGAATAATTTAAGTAATTTTTGTATTTTGAAAGTGTTTTTAAGTAGTGCCAATTCACATAGAGTTGCATATGATAATGCATGCATATAAGACAACAATTAATTTTTAAGTTAGCAAAGGACGAATGAAAGCCCAAAGTTGAAATTTATCGAATTTCCATAGTTAATTTGAAAAATAAGTTTTGTTTTGTTTTTTGTAAAATTTTGGTTTTTAAAAGGTTTATTAATAATGTTAAAATGAAGAAAGCACTATGTTCATAGAATAATTAGTTTAACTACAGGACAACTAATGAAAAACGAGTTAAAATAGTTTTTTATTCAACAATTTGTAAATAGTTTTCTTCCTCGAATACAGTTTTGTTTATTTTCCCTGTTACTTGTCCCTCGAGGAGATGTTACTTTTAAATCAACACTTTTACTGCTATTTATTTTTACTATCATATTAATTTTACTACTAATTTAGGTAGTTTGGCTATTCTTTTATTGGGTTGAACTTTAAATAAAAATTTTCAACAAATATTTATCGATTTTGTTAATCGATAAATATTTATTTAAGTAACTTAAAATCCTTACTTAATTTATCCATCGGAAAAGTCCAATCGAGTCGATGTAAATGTCAGACAAAACAAAATAATTGTCAATGTCACAACAAACTAATTACCATCAGTGACATGACAGTGCAAGTCTTTCAGTTTCAAAATAAAATTGCGTCGTTTTATTTATTCAACTAGTAGCTTAATAATTGAAATTCAAAGAATATTTGTTGACTAATAAAACGTCAAGATATACAAGTACGTTTTGAGATTATCAAACCCCCTCTCTCCCACATAAGATATCTCTCCTTCTTTCTGTAGTTTTGAGATTATCAAACCCCCTCTCTCCCACATAAGATATCTCTCCTTCTTTCTGTAGTTTTGAGATTATCAAGCCCCCTCTCTCCCACATAAGATATCTCTCCTTCTTTCTGTAGTTTTGAGATTATCAAGCCCCCTCTCTCCCACATAAGATATCTCTCCTTCTTTCTGTAGTTTTGAGATTATCAAACCCCCTCCCTCCCACATAAGATATCTCTCCTTCTTTCTGTAGTTTTGAGATTATCAAACCCCCTCCCTCCCACATAAGATATCTCTCCTTCTTTCTGTAGTTTTGAGATTATCAAACCCCCTCCCTCCCACATAAGATATCTCTCCTTCTTTCTGTAGTTTTGAGATTATCAAACCCCCTCCCTCCCACATAGGATATCTCTCCTACTTTCTGTAGTTTTGAGATTATCAAGCCCCCTCCCTCCCACATAAGATATCTCTCCTTCTTTCTGTAGTTTTGAGATTATCAAACCCCCTCCCTCCCACATAGGATATCTCTCCTTCTTTCTGTAGTTTTGAGATTATCAAGCCCCCTCTCTCCCACATAAGATATCTCTCCTTCTTTCTGTAGTTTTGAGATTATCAAACCCCCTCCCTCCCACATTTACGTTATGTTAGTATTAAAAGAAGGATATCTCTCCTTCTTTCTGTAGATTTGCTTTTCCGAAATTTATTTATTTTCGTATTTTAAACAAGTGTTTATCAACCTTATGACTGAAAAAGTTAACCATAAAAACAGTAAAATATATTTCTTTTTCTTAACAAATCATTAGGCATAATCGTATAATGCATTTAAAAAAATAGTTAAAAATATATATATAAATATTTATAATATATAAAAATAGTTATAAATAGTTATAGTATAATGCATTTCTTTTCTTTTAGTTACTAAAAGAACACCGTTATTTAAATCAATATATCTTTGCTATGCTTTTTTTGGTGTAACATTATTTTGTTGTAAAAGGATTACTTAAATATATATTTTTTATATTGAACCAGATTACATAGGCATACAATAGAGTCAAAATTACCATATTTAAGCCGTAAATAAACCTATAAAACTGTTTCTTCCTCGGTAGATTTAACTTATTTCCATTTTGAGTACTATTGGCGTTCTAGCAAGGTTGGGATTGTGCAGCAAATATTCTCTCAGCCTTTGTCACGTTCTCTTGGAGTTAAAATTACTTTTTGAACGTAACATAAAACCGCTTCTTCTGAACTTTCTGAAAACTACTTGAAAAAAATCCCTTTCCTTGTCGGATATCTTCGATTTTAACAAAACTATTTTGCCTTAAACTACCTTCAAAAATACCGACTGATTTTAAATCTTACCTTGAAATGTTCAATGGGAATTTTCATGGAATAAATGAAGGAAAAAATCCACATAGTTTATCTTTCGAAAGCACTTTTCACTCGCTGCCTATAATATGATCAATTATGTTTATAAATCCTGAAAGATTTATGAACATAATTTATACTGTTATAACTGGTGAAAAGTGCATTTGAAGTATTAATTTTGTGGGATAACAAGCTTATTCTTTACTAAAAATTAAAAATTAAGGGATTTAAAACTTTCGTTTCGAATTCGTCGAGCTGAAAATATTAGCCTTATGCTCATCACCATTACACAGTATTGTTTCTGTTTACTTCTTAACAAGTCACAAATACAAACGACATAAACTATTGTTTGTATACGAGTTGTTAAAATATTTCCATGTTCTTAGACAAATAGCAAATCTGATGAATTGCGTGGCAATTTATTATTTCACTTCATTCCCAACAATACAAATGAACAATGTATATTCATAGCATTGTCCTTAAGTGGAAAATTAGTCATCGGGTAAGACAACCGCCAGTTATGGTAATGTACGAGACGGGATACCACCAATCAAACCGATATTAAATAACCGGTGTTTACTAGTTATTAACTATTGGTATCAAGTAATTACTATAAACTAATATTATTTCACAAAGTTTTAATCATTTTACGCCTTCTGTTGTACTTTATTTAAGACGTTTAAACTAATTCTTTGTCATTTTTATGTGTGTCGAGTTTAATTTAAAATGATAAAGAAAAATTAATCTCAATTATTTTTTTCGCCATTCTACTACAGATGCAAAACCTCAAAATCGAGTAATTCTGAAATGCGCAATAGCCCAATCATCTATTACTTATCGAAATATCTAATTAAAAATTAACTCAATTTTCTTATATCACTCGTCAGTTCACATAGGCCTGCAGACCTGTGCGTGAACTTTCTTCAACAAGTGAAGTACCGATCGTTAGCTCACTCAGCGATTCGAACCTTGGACTTTGCATTCCACTGTCCGAAGCCCTAGCGTCTGAGCCACCTTGCTGGTAACATTTACTTAATATATTTGTATTACATATATGCGAAAGAAATACGTAGTATATTTTATTATCGTTGGCAAAATACTAATTCATAACAGGAAGTGTTTGATAGATTTATGACACAAATTTCTCAATATACATATTTTATCAATACGTGGCCTCACATAGAACAAAATTATTATATTACAAAGTATGTAATTATCTGCCTGAAACCACCTTCGCACGCACGCACAACATACATTCGTAATGACACTCCCACCTACTCTTACATGTATAGCGAAAATGACCGTCCCACATAATGGTTCATAACTTATCTAGAGATACAGTGGTTCATTTTTGTTGTTAGTATTTAGTGTATATTAAATTGTAACAATGTAGTAAGTAAGATTTTGCTATTAAATAATTAAAGTGTGGACCTCACCGACAAGTTACACCAAACTTGGTGAGGCCAACGCTGTAAAACTAAATGTATTAATAAATAAATAAATAAAACAAAATGGTTAAGCCTTGGTACGCTTAATTTAGTCAATCGAAAACGGTCGCTTTTTGGCTTTGGGTTGTTTATTATTGTTAATTTGTTGTTTATCTCTAACACTAGTTTTTATTTAACACAAAGTGAGGTAAATTTCCAACAACCATCCATATACGGAAGAAACATGTATAAACCAATGACTCTTATGCATTATAAATTATAAATGCTTGAAATAATTGAATATAGTCAATAAATGAGTATAAAAACAAAAATCGTCGGTGAAATGTTAAAAATTGTTTAGTTACTAAATATCCAAACATATGTCACAACCCATTATTTGAAATAAAAATGAACCTGTTCTTTTAATTTTATAACAAGTCTGTAAATAGTAGATTTTGTTAGGTTTACCTGTAACTGGAAATTATTGTTCGAAGGCATCTTGACATAAAAGAAACTATTTTGTTTTTAAATATTCCTCCACAATGAACACAGTCTGGTCTTTGCTCAAAGCCATATTTCTAACCTTAACTTAATGACATTATACGATACCCAAATAAAGTGAACAGCAATGAATCAGTGTAAATCAGCTGATAGCCAAGGAAGAAGAGCCAGGGCTACCAAACTATGAACCTGTAATTATCTTAAACATTCATTTTCTGTACTTGTAAATAGGGTTGCGTTTTAAAAGAAATACACTGTATTTTTTTCAGATCATATTTTCAGCACAGTTTACTCACTTGTAGATAAATATATTTCTTCGCAAGTTTTTATACTTTCTTCATGCATGATATTTTACGTTATTGTAAATATTACAGTTGAAATCAGCTTTAAATATTAAATGCAAGAAGTAGACGCTCTAATTTCACACGGAAACCCCCTTTATTTATTTTATTCCACCATCAACTTATAGAACAAAGGTAGTACATGCACTTTCTCCAACAAAATGACTATTATAGTGCTCATAAAACCCAATTTGAGTATTGTAAATTTTAGATTTATGAAAAACTTAAAAAGAAATACATTAACCCATGCCACAATTAAAAAAAATCATGACGCACGTCGCTTGAATCCTCCTGACATACAGAATTTTAACCTCCGCAATACAGTACATACATGTATGCAACTAGAAATTGTTCTCAGTTGCAACTGCCTAAATTAAGACTTTAGTAAAGGTTTTAAGATTCATGGATTATTAAGAGAAGTTGAGATTATTTCATATTTATCCAGCTCCTATCTTGATTATAAACATTTCAAAAAAACAAATACAAGTTTCCTGTTAACATGGGTTCTTTATTTACTATTTATTATTGTACACGAAATGCTTTAATAATATTGTAAATATTTCTAAATGTTCAGTTTAAATTTAAATTTAACGACAAAAACAGATTTGGAATTTTACATCTTTATGAATATACTTTCATTTTGGTTTCTCGTGCAATAACAGGCCAGTCAATATGTTCCTTAAAAATGTTAGATTATCAGAGAGAAAGCAGGATTTTATGTGAGATTAAATATCTAATAAAATATGGAAATGTGGTCGTTATTTTAACTATTTATTGTTATGGTGCTATTAAATAATTCTACAGAATATAAATAAGATAAATACATTCTTTTACATCGGATAATCGAATTTCCTCAAATGAAAAATAGGAAGTCAAAGGAAACTAAAATATTTTGTAATACCTTATACAACAAACGATTCATAAAATTAACAAAATTTGTATATGATGATATCCAGACCTTAGTGTCATTAACTAAAACAGAAAAAACACTGACAACGGACATAACCACCGCACCTGTAAGGGTAAGGTTAATATCACGGTGTGTGGGTGGGAGGGAGAGTCAATACCACGTACTTGTAAATGTGGGTGTATCAATACAATCGTCCTACCATCGTAACCCAAGTCAATCTGAAATAAATTTATACAATTTTACAACAACCATTAATGAAGGACAAAATCCATCCTCTAAACGTGTAGTAAACTTAGTTATATAGTATTTAATTTAAGAATAATAATAAATAATAATAATAATAAACTTTTTTATTGCGTAGTAACAATTTTTGACATGTCATGCAATCGTCAACATAATATAAGTATAATATATAAAATGTAT
The DNA here is from genome assembly GCA_035578905.1 of Stictocephala bisonia. Classification (NCBI taxonomy): domain Eukaryota; kingdom Metazoa; phylum Arthropoda; class Insecta; order Hemiptera; family Membracidae; genus Stictocephala; species Stictocephala bisonia. The sequence goes on along the minus strand of JAQJVL010000087.1, from coordinate 2,279,874 downwards.
TAAAATTCTAAAACTAAACAACAAATTGTCATTCACTCCACATTCAAATACATATATTTCTAACATTCACACAGCCACAATCACACTGCCCTCCTGTCCTGCTATTTAATCTTAATCTTCCCAGCGACTCATCATGAACTCATCCACAGAATAGAACGCTTTAGACACCAAGAGGTGTCTAAGTCGAGTTTTGAATTGAGTTTGGTTATTAATTGGAAATCCTTCAGGGAGTTTGTTGATTAGTCTGACACCAACCTGATGTGGCATGTGGTCTGATAGTGCCAATCTATGTTGCTGTGTTCGGAGGTTGTCCCTGCCTCTAGTGTAGTATTGGTGAACGTTTCTGCCACGAATCAAGGAAGAACGTGATCTGCAGTATAGTATCACCTCATACATATAAAGGCAAGGTAAAGTCAGCAATTTTAACTCCCTAAAAGAATTCCGGCACGACTCTCTGTGGTTCAATTTAGCAATTATTCTGACAGCCTTTTTTTGAAGTTTAAAAACTCTTTCCATTTTGCTTTTTGCACAACCTCTCCAAAGTCTCACTCCGTATGCCAGATGTGAATGTACCATGCCATAGTAGGCCATGATTAAGACGTTAGGCACACAGAACTTTGCAAGATTGCGCAATGCATATATGCCTGAAGCAACTCTACCACAAACGTGGTCTATATGGTCGTCCCATGTCAGTCCCCTATCAAGGAACATTCCAAGGAATTTTGTAGAATTTACCACCTCTAAAAGAGTGTCATCCAAGAAGACATGAGGTTGAGAATGGAGTTCCTGCTGTCGGAGACAAAAACTGATTACGTTTGATTTGGTTTGGTTTGATTTTAGATTCAGTTCACTGAAATGTTGAATGCAAGAACTTAGCTCTATAAAAGCTGTGATTTCTAATTCTTTGGACGTTTTTCCTTTAATACAGAGAGTCGTATCATCGGCATATTGAATCAGTTCTCCATTCTGGATCACTGTATTCAATCTGCAGACATAGATTAAAAAAAGAAGTGGCCCTAGGACCGAACCCTGGGGGACTCCATGAAGTATTCTATTTTTATTTGAAGTTACAATTGAAATCTGTACACACTGGTTCCGATCTTTAAGATACGAAGTTAGCCAGCTGTGTGGTAAACCTCTAACTCCAGATTTTTCTAAAAGGTGCAACAGTGTCTCATGATGCACACAATCAAATGCTTTGGAGAGGTCAAGAAAAATACTAAGCACTTGTTCTTTACCCTCCAAGCCATCGACAACAGTGTCTAGAAGTTTATTGATTGCATCAATTGTGGATCTTTCCTTTCTAAATCCAAATTGCTCTGGATTTAATAAATTGTGACTCTTAATGAAGCTTGAAAGTCTATCATAGAAGATCCTTTCGTAAATCTTACTAAAGACAGGAAGAATTGAAATTGGACGATAATTGCTCTTGAGTAAAGGGTCGTCTTTTTTGTAAATTGGAATAACTTTTGCTGTCTTCAAAAGTGACGGAAAACGTCCTGATTCAAATGAAAAATTTATCAATTTTGTGAGTGGCTTTAGCAAGTGCTGACAGCACTGTTTTAAAAGCCATACAGACAACCCATTGGCATCGCAGGTTTTTTTTGGGCGTAGTCTCTGAATGGCACTAGCCACCTCCTTCTCACATACCGGGGTCAAGGCCATAGATGCAACTGGTTCTGAAATATAGTTTATGAATTGGGGTTTGTTATACATTGTGTCCGGTAAAGCTACAGTGGTAAAATATTTGTTAAATTCTTTTGCTACAGTTAATTTATCTTGAACTATTTCTTCACCAATTTTTATTTCAATAGGTTTGGATTTATTGAATAATTTTGACTGTTGTGCTGACAAGTTGATAATTTTCCAAGCGGTTTTTGAAAAATTCTCACTATTGCTCAAAACTTTATTGGCATCATAGGCTTTAGCAGCTTGTATGACTTTTCTATAAATTCTCCTATATCTTCTGAAAAAGGTTCTGAAATTTTCGTTTTGGGTTGTTACAAATATTTTGTTAAAGAATTTGAGTTTTTCTCGTGAAATAAGAATTCCCTTGGTTATCCAAGAACAATTTTTCGGGCGTTTTGACTGTTTTGCATTCTTGAAAGGACAGGCTATGTCTAAATAATAAAAAAATCCATTGTGAAAAGCATGATACATGTCATCAACATTATCATAGCTATTCAAGTAGTGCCATGTCTCACGTTTTAACAGATTATTGAGTAGACTGGCATTTTGGGAATTAATTTTCCTGGCAATATTAACTGGTGAAGATTGGGCTTCCAGAGTGCACCCATGAACCACAACCCCGAGTGCATAATGATCAGATACGGCAGTGTTCAAAACAGAGACTGTCGCATGAGGTATGTTAGTAATTACGTTGTCGATGGCAGTACTCGACATAGCAGTCACTCGTGTAGGTGAGTTCACGGACCAATTTAAATTGAAAGTACTTAAGATATCGCGAAGTCGCTGGGTGAGGGGGCAGGTGGGTTCCATTACATTAATGTTGAGATCTCCTAGTAACAAAAACTTAACTGATTTTGAAAATAATATATTTAATAGGAACTCTAACTTGACAAAGAAAGAGTGGTTACAGCCATTAGGTGATCTGTATAAGCCGATTATACATACTTTCCCTAAGGAGTTTGATAAAACTTTAACACCATTGGCCTCAAAGTCAAAATCTGTACTATTTTCAACTATAAATGGCTCAAATTTTAATGATTGCTTTACAAAAAGTGCCACACCTCCCCCCTTATTGTTTTTTCGACAAAAATAACTGGCTAATTGAAATTTCGTAATTTGGAAATGATTTATGGTTTCATGCCTGAAACCGTGTTCAGAGACTACGAACACATCTGGTTGCAGCTCATCACAAATAAGCGAAAGCTCGTCTATTTTATTAGTAGCAATTTGAGCATTTTGGTGAACCAGTTTAATTGTTCCTGGGGAAAACTGTAATTTTGAGTCATTGAAAACAAACTTTTTCTGCGTGTTGTTATATTTTGGTGTATCCTGTATCGTAGCAGAACAGGAAGGTGAATTTACTTTGTCAAGGCTAGTTAGTGCAGTCCGGAGGCTTGAGGAGGGTTTCCTAAAAAATTACTCTTTTTTATCTGAACCAAGTCAAAATTTACATTAATATGTTCATTCGGAATGCCTTCGTTTGAAGAACTCCGCTTCACTGCTTCAGCAAAGGTCTCGTAGGGCAGTGTGATTGGGCCTGTGAGTGTGGTTGAAACTAAATGTGACACACGTGGCTCAGTAGAGGCGGTAGTTGTCCTCACATCCTTGGGGTCGTGGTGTTGCGGTGTAGGATGTGGTGGTCGATGTAGGTAACTCAGCCTCCCCACTATGAGACCAGCTAGTAGTCGCTTTCCACTCGCTCTCAAATGTAGACCATGGGAAGTGTAGTGCTTCCGGGAAATAAAGCCTAAGTCTAGCCATTCAACGCCCTCGTGACGACTACAAAGCTCCTTGATGTAGTGGTTGACTCGAGAGACAACCCTGTGAATGGGACTTGTAAGTGGCAGATCGTATCTGGTTGGTAGAGAGCACACCAGCACTCTAGAAGTCTGCCTACATCTATCAACAATTTCTTCAATATGTTGGAATATGGTGTTTTGTCTTCCAGCAGACACGTCATTGGTCCCGGCGAGTAGCACCAGACAGTTAGCATCGGGGTTAGTTGTCTTGGTTGTGGTTGAAGGAGCAATGCCAAGGAGCCCCGCTCCGGGCTTGCAGATACCGGTGATGTGGGAGTTGTGTGATATTCTCTCAGTCATCAGCGAAGCAATTCGTCGAGCGTGGCTGTCACCGACTACAGATACATTTGCAAATGGAATTTTTACCCTGGAATCATTCTTGGATGTAGTACTTGCGGCTGCCTTTTGTTTGGGGTGTTTGGCTGTGGATGTAGTTTGGTTGTGTTTTTTATTTTGTTTTACTTTTGACTTTCTGTGGTAGGAAACTGTATGGAACGCTGTTTCCTCGGAATTAAAGTTTTGAAGAATTTCAAAACTATTCTGTAGAGTGAGTGCAGTTGTTGCTGGAGTGGTGTGCTTGGGGCGATTGTGACTTGTGTTTAATTGTTCCGATAAACACCTAAAGTTGTCATTTGAGTATTTAGTATGGCATTTCAATAAATTTGCATGTTCAGTTTTGTTTGAATGCCTAATATCTTGTATATTTCCGTATTGTTTAGTGAGATCTTCTTCCATCTCAGAAATTTGATTATTTTTTACTTTTATGTCTTCTTCAAAGCCTCTTATCGTGCAAATCATGTTTTTAGCTTCTTCTTTTAAAATGTCATACTTTTTTTGTAAACTACAGTTCTTATCTTCAAGCTTTAATATTTTTGATTGTAATTCATTGACCATCCTTTTAAGATAATCATTCTCGGCTATGGTACATTTGTATTTATCTTCAAAGAGCTGGTACTCCCCTACGTTGGATTTTAGGTGACATTGCACTCCGAAATCATTGGTGGTGAGGCTGACTCTTTCGCCGTTAAACTGGACCGATTTGTCACTAGAAGCACGGGCTTTAATTGTGAGTCCATTTGTCAAGGGTTTCACTAAAGGTGACGGTAGAAATACATTTTCCGTATATTCAAGTAGTCGTTTGTCCGACTCTATTGAATGGTCCAAGATAGCCTGCCTGTTTTGTCGGAGGTCTGATAATTGTTCCTTGAGTGCGTTGTTCTCTGCTAACAGCTCTGAGGTCGTAGGATATGTACACTGTTCTTGATGTATTACAACTGGCGATGTATTAGCTGCTTTTTCGTGAATATCTTTATCAGGTATGGGAGTAATTGGTGAAACAACCATTGTTTCCGTAGTAGTAGTGAGGGAGCGTTGGTGGCCCTTGGAAGATAGCGTTGGTGACATGGCCCTCATAGTAACTGGGTGTGGCCCCGAATGAGTTTCATTTGCATTATGTATGGCATTTTTTTCGCTATTTGTTCGTATGGATGCTTTGCAGCTTTTCCCCAGGCAACGCCAAACAATCTCCCCGCTCTTGACGGAATAACATTCCCGATATTTGTAGTTGTTATATACTACAGTGTCCTTTCCTATTTTAGATACTTCTAAAATGAAAGACATTATAGGCCTATTATCATAAATTATATATTGTCAATAGCTGGGGAAATTTTTGTTTACTTTAAATTGGTGATTAATAAAACTAAATAAATAAATTCCGTGGTTTCCAAATTCCTGTTTAGTTTATTGGAAGGCAAAAAGTAAAGGGGTCATACGGAGTCGAACTTGGGTCCTTGTACTTCGTAGACTTTTACGATAGTGATATCGCCACTTTAGTTGATAAGATATGTGGTCACCAGTTATTCAAGTGTTTAGCTTCCTTAAAGTTGCTGCAGCGTGTGGTTAGTGCGTGCTGTGATTCTAACCTCACAAAACTACGATGAATGCAACATTGTCAGTTTACTTACATAATAGGTGACCGATTGTTCGGAATTGTACTCGAACCACTAACCACAATATATATGCACGATCAGTAGAGTGTTTATCAGTAAGCGCGTTAAATAAACTACATTAAATTAGGTAAAACAACGGAACGAAACGTCATATGTCTGCACAAACAGGGGCCTCCCCCACTCCTCCTATTGAATAACCTAAGTATTGAAATTATAAAATAAAACTGGAATAGAACATTAAAATATTTTAAATTATTCTCAAACTCTTAGTACTCATAGCAAATAGAAATTTTAATGTAAATGAATGGCTTTCTTATGAGATTATGTGGGGTTTAAAACCAAGACAAACCTGTCTATAGTCTTACTATTAATTTTAAATAAAAATATCAACAAGTCGCATAGGGTGAATAATAATACAAATTATAATAAAAACATAAAATATATTCAAACGAAAATATAAAAATTCATATAAGAATATATCTGAGAACCAAAGCTCTACTAGAAATATGCAAAGCCAGTGAAACCAAATCAGCTGTTACTTCGTAACTCCGTGTGTGTTGAAGTTAAACTTATCTACATAAGGGAATATTTAAGTGTTAAACCTCTCGGTTGGTACACCTGCCATCACCTTGAGAATCATAAATATGAAGGTTGTTGTTAACGATAATGTACAGTAATATTGTGATTTAATAAAAGTTTCATACAAGATTAATACTGTGAAACTGTTATATATTTATTTATTTCACTCCCGAACAAAGTGAAACCTAACAGTAAGTAGACATAGACGGGAAAAACATTAGCAGAAGAAAGTTCTTCCAACAGGAAAAGTTAGTTGATAATAAGTATTGTTATATGCAGAACTTACACACAAATTCCCCTTACAACACTCCCTCTAATGTACTTTTCCCCTTCAATTTTCCTAGAGATTACAAGGGCTTTTTCACTTGTTGGTTTTTGTAACACTTACAAGTCTTGTATACAGTTTTGTAATGTTAACGTAACATTTTAAAGAGAACTTTGTCTAAAACCTGCAATTTAAGAATGTATCCCATACATTGAAGCATAATTGAAAATGTTAACATTTAATTGGTTTTAAATTATTTAAATGCCACTGTACATGTATGGGCGGGAGGGTGGGTCAATACCACTGTACGTGTATGTATACTCTGTTATCTAAAGGCCTCAGCCATGAATGCTATAGCGGGCATGTCACCTAATACAATTCATAAAAATCGCTATTGTCCGTCAATGTGTTAATATCAACCAATTAAATATTTGTTGTGCCTTGTACTTGCTATGTCAGGTATAAACTACGTTACTATTTGTTTCTGATAATAACAGTTTATTATTGGTATTATTATTGGTTTTTCCAGCTTTATCAAGCTGGAAAAACAAGATAAAGCCATTTATATTATTTGATTGTGGAAGTTTTCCAAAGTTTTTTTTGAGATCACTAGACTGAAGGAATAAATGTGTTAGTGAAATAACCGACCTTAACAAATTGGATAAGAATGTGCATAGACGTTTCACTGGATTACGTACATGTAAAAGTTACAAACAAGCGTCCTGCAACACAGCAAGAATGAAGTACAGCACAAGTACAAGATGTAAATACTATCGGTCTTTTTATAATGGGTGTGCCAGGAACGAATAGACGGTAAAAGTCTGAAGATTAAAGAAAGGTTTCATTCTTCGTGATTCTCTATGGTCTGAAGATGGTAAGGGTGGTTCACTGAAGCGATTATAATATTTATAACGTCCACGTACAAAGTCATCTTAAAGGATGTCCATAAGAATCTTAATACATCTAATAATGCGAAATTCTCCATAAAGAGTTCATATGGACTACCAAGAACATAGGTAGTTATTTTAGTTTAAATATCGATAGTTTGAACCACCGTTAGTCTGAATATATTACTTAGTTTTGCATACATATTTTACATCGATTAACCTAACCTAACCTATAAAGATTTACAAAATGAAATATAGGTTTCAACATATGATTATGATTATGATGAGTGGTACTAGATATCACTGTCAAACTTATGAAGATATTAACTGTTATAAAATGAAAGAAAAAAATTAAACTTGCAAGCCAATCTGCAGTTTTAATATCATAGAAATAAAAGATAATCTTACAAATATACTAGTTTTTTATTTTTAATTTATTATTACTACTATCACAAAGTTTCGCCATCTATTTAGTTCACTTTCACTACAGAACTTAAATTTTGAATGCCATTTTAAACTCATATATTTTACTTTTGCAATATCGTTGGAGATTCTGCACAAGTACAAATTATAAACTTTGTATTTCTCATAGGGAAATAATAATATTTTAATCCATCCATCACTAAGCGATGTATTGTACTTCATAGCAATATTTACTAAATATTCACAAAATTCCATGCGTTGATTAATTTTAGATTATATTTTGTGTATTTGTGTAAAATGTGGACCAGTACTAAAAATATTTAACTTGCATGTGTTCAGTTAAAATTACATAACACACGTTAGCATGAAGTAATTTATATAGTCAATCCTTAAAGTAACGAAGTACCAAAGTTAGCACAGAAGACTAAAGTCGGCTTTGAAGTCATGTCAGGTGTGCCAACCGTGAGGTTCAACACTCAAATTTCCCCTTATGTAAATCGGTTCACTTCAACAATCTCAAAGGCTTAAATCACTTTCAACTTTAGCCTCTTGTTAAATCTCAACTTGATAAGGTTTTCTCACTTCGAACTCACAAAGATTTAAAATGGATATTTAAAGGGATCAGCTGATAACCAGCTGTTTGTTCGTTAGTAATGTATTACCCTTACTAAGGAATAGTCGGCCTTAGTTAGCAACTACTCACTTATTTGAAATCCATATTAAAAAAATTTCCGATTGGTGTCTTTAGAATAGGTAAAAGTAGATGTAATACCTATTTGGTGAAACATTCCAAGCTAAGCTTCAAGAGCTCAGAATTTGTTAAAGAATTCGCAGAAGAAATTCGTTAAAATTCTCCTTTTTCTGGTAGCTTTTTCGTATTTGTAGGAATTTATCTTGTTTATATAAAGTACGCTTCCTAATTTATATGTTAACTCATTTATAAGAGGTTAACCAAATTTGTTTAGAATCTTTTGCTCTTTTAATTTGTTTTTATTTTCTAAAATAAAGTTGTTGGATTAAAATTAAAAAATTATTTTTAATTTTTATCCAACATATATTTTATGGAGAATTTTATAATTTTTTTAGAAATTATAAATTTCTTCACACAAATATTCTTAATGGAAATTTTCATCTCAATTTTAAGAGTTATTTAAGGTAATTATCTTTTTTAGGGAGGGGGAGGGAAAAGTGTTATTTTACTGTTCTTCTCATACATTTCCATTCATTTCTATGTGACTTTTTTGCTTTTCTGAGATGTAAAAATGTCTCTTTTTAAGCATTATTTATTTTTCTCAGAAACGAAGAAATCATATTTGGAGAACTCATATGACTCTTTTGAAATAATTATTTACAAAATTAACTTCGAAATAAAAACAAACAATATTAAAAATATATTTTAATAATATATTTGACCATATTAATTTATTTTTACAAAGTAAGAAATATATATATTCACTATTCAAATCGTATTGTATTTCTCCTTCCATCCAATGATCTGACGGTATAGTTACCATTTACGAAATCTACAACTTCACTATGTACCTATTTGTACTTATATTGATTTTTATGCGTAATTTTCACTTTTTCTATTCGATTTATTAGAAATATATTTCACTTTTATAAACACCCTAATTATTTTAAATATTTTTCATTTCAAATGAGTTTCATCTTATTTAATAAAATGTCCAAAATTTGCTTAACGATGATAACAAATTTTAATGTAATGCATTAAATTTTGGACTTTCAATAGAAACCAAACGCTTTACATGAAAACCATAAAATCAAAAACCTGAGTCAATTCAAGCCCGGCACTTACTGAGGGTTCTGTTACCTTCTGAATACAAACACCAAAAAACTTGACTTTGATTTTATAACAGAAAAGACTTTTCTAAATAAAAAAATAAAAAAATGATCAGTTAAGACGCATGCTAAAACACTCCACGTTGTTTTATTACTAAACTAGCCAATGAATTATATTACTTACCTTGTTTTATATTAACGCATTGTATTTAAATATAAAGCTCCCACAAATATGTCACTCGATATATTTTAAATATAAATGTACAAAATAATAATTGATTTTCAAAGAAAATCAATTTATGTATAGATAAAAAGCATTATTTTATCAGTAGTCACATGTAGGTAGATAAAACAATATTATTTATAAATATTTAAATAAATACTGTTACATTTACTTAAACATGGTTGAGCTATAATTGTTAACTAAAAAGTTTCACGAATATAAAAAATATGTAGATTAGTAAATATTAACTTTTTTATATATATTACGTTGAATTAAATTTATCAGGTATACTTATCCTGACAATGATCAGAAGATTGAATAAATAATCAGAGACTAAAACGATTTGAATTAATAAACAAATAAAAGCAATAAACCTACAAAAACAATCGAAGTCTGTAAGCCAATAATCTCAACATAGTGAGCAAGAATAAAGCTATCGCTCAATATATGTTTTAGCAACTAAGAGAAAATATCTAAAGAATAAAAATATGTCTTCAACATCCGGTCTAAGAATATATATTTGAGCTAAACTATGAATATGTCTTTATCCATTTTTTTTTTTTTTTTTTTTTTTTTTTTTTTTTTTATCAAACTTGTAGAATTTTTTAAATTATAATTTATATGGAATACCTTAAAGAAGAGCATAACGGATTATAACATACATTTGCTAAGTTACCGGTCGATTTCACGTGTCTTACATAATATTCTTATGAATATAGTAAACCTAAATGGACGATTTTAAATTTGTTAATTCAAAACATATGAATGACACATAAAAACAATTTTCTGTGATTGAGTCTGAGAAAGGTAAACGATGATTCCCGACATTTATTACCATAAACTGTATAAATGCTTTTACTTGAATTGTAATAAATTTATTTTTCACGATCTTAATATGTCAATTAAGAAAATAACAAAGATGTACAATCGACAACAAAACTAATGAAATGGACAAAATAAAAAATGTGGAAATCTTTTCAAAACAATTAAAATTTTTTTACAGAATTCAATCAGATTTTCTAAATAATCAGATGAGTTTAGTATTTTTTTTTTTATTTTATTTCATCTTTTAAGTTATATATTTATTTAATGTGATAATGTGACATTGTAAGAGAGAATAAATCCTACTTTATTTTGGATATGTACTGTAAGTAGGCGGACAGCTGCACAATAAAGCGTTTAACACCGGTTAAAGTGGGTAGTCAAAGAGTTCGCCCCCGGCCACCTGCATGACAGTGGAGGGGGGGGGGTAACTCTTCGTTCACGCCCTCCACTCCTGCTTTACATGACGTCTTAACATCAGTTGCGTCGTAAAATGTAAGTCACGTCTAACCTTTATGAAAGTATATATTTCCCCTCCTCCCCCTCCCCGCCGCTCATTCATCCCCAAATAATTTAGTCAGTCCACCCTTTGGTTGGAGTATTTATTGGTTTAATTGAAGACAAATTTACAAAATGTCGGATGATTTTTAACTTGTTTGTCACTCTCTACGTAACATTCGTTTACTTAACATGCCAGTGTTCAACATTTAACTACATTTTATTGACTTCACCCGTATTTAAATTATAGCTAACAGCAATTTTTTTATAGTAAGTATTAAAGCAAGGCTAATCTGATGAAATTAACAAGTGATACAAATATGTTTACATAATATTTAAAATATCACATGATTTTTGTGAAATAGTGGATAAAATTATCATACATACAGAATAATTAGCATATATGTTACATTACGTGTGACAATCTCATATTAATTTATTATTTTTTGAAGTTATACTTCTTTGCGCCCGTTAGACACTTTGGGATGGGATGTTGGTCGAGAAACCGCGTCACGCTGAAAAGTAAGAACAAATTTTTAAGAACTATCGATTAATCGATTGTTAATCGAAGAAATTTAATCGAAGAAATTACTGATAATGATAATATAGGTGTATAATATAATAATGAAGTCACGTATAATATATTGAAGATAAATATATTGAATAATATTGAAAAATGTCTTATATTTCATTTATATATCCTGTCTGTTTGTGTGCGTGAGTGGGTGTATGAGAATGGCCAAAGAAGTATAACTTCCACCGTGTGGTCCGACGCACACCCAATTTTTTTCATAAATAGTAGCGTATTTCAAGCTATATGTTTATTTAGATGGTTATTTATTTTTATTACTATTTTTGTAAACATAGTTAAGCCATTTTCACATTTAAGCTTAATGTGCTTAAGTCAAGACTTCTTTTCACTTGTTATATTCTCTGTGTACTGTATTAATATTGTATTTTACTTATTGTTAATTGTTTGTAGTTATTGTTTTGTTTTGGTTGTATATTTTATTAAAACTGATTGCTGTTTATGTTTAGTTAAATGTACTTATTGTATACAAATTTATTGGTAATGAAAATACTATTCTAGTAAAATTATTAATGAAAAATTAATAAAATATATCTCAAAAGCGTTTCGCTAGGGAGATGACAAATTAAAAAACTGTAAATTGTATGAGAAAATTATAGTCATTGCTAAAATTCTGTCGCTATACCAATAAGGTTACTGTCGACACTAGTGGGGCAGAGTTTAACCCAGGTACTTGGGGACAAAGTGTTGAGGAGACTGTAGGCGACAGGCTTTATACTCGGTCCTCTTGATACACGGCGTCCGCTCAATGGTTGCCATTGACGTGGACACTACTAGAGAAATTTGGGGTGTCCACGTTGGATGGTAGTTAAGGTTCAGATGTTGTGTAGGGAAGAGAACTGAGTGTCAGGCTTATCAGTTAGCTGAAAATCAGACCAATACCACGTGGTTCGGATTCCACCGTAGGTCCCTTAGTTACCCTGGGCTATTATTAAGCAGAGCCTTCTGAGGAACAGTCGTCCTTAGTTAGTAACAATGTCTACACTTGTTCATCAACATTTCTATTACACTTATTCGCCCCTCATATTCGCCCCTCATATTCACCCCTCATATTCGCCCCTCATATTCGCCCCTCATATTCGCCCCTCATATTCGCCTACATCTCTACGATACGCGTATTTTAATGAGTAATAATACTATTGAATACTGCAATTTACTTATAATTTAATATATATGCAAACTCAATATATTTATTCACGCGATGAGTTGAAATGCAACAACAGAACTAATAAACAAGAGATAACTTTATAAATTGTCGTTTAGTTTCATTTAATTCAAGTACATGTTCTCAAAATTAAAACTAATAGTCTCCCAACTATAGCGATAAATAAACTTTTCATTCAACCACTAAGAGACATCAAATAATTTATTCACAAACCTATTTTATTATTTGTATAACTGAACATTGTACAACATCCGACATGACAGAAGGATGGCAGCTGTGTCAAAAACACTAATCAGAGGGAGTGCTGTAACGGAGTATTGCATGTTACTTTTACAATACTGTTACAAAAATATTACTTTTACAATACCAAAGATATATATTTCTGATATGCCAGTAGTTGACAACAATAATGCGTGCACGTTTTGATCAACATATACATCATGCTGTGTCGATCAGAATGAAGTTAAAAAACTGTCAGCTGTGGGAACATTTTTAACACAATGTCGTGATTATTTTTCGTCCTTTTAAGTTTTATTTCTTTATAACTTATAAAACACTTATTTATTTATACTCTTTTACTAAGTATTTTTAGTTTAACGAATTCATTGACAGTGTTCTTCGTTAATAATTCTTAATAATATATGCATCAACTTTAAATCTTTTCCTAATTTGATAATACGTTTCCAGGATGTTACGTCGCGTCGTGGATTTTATGGTTAGGTTAGGTTAAGTTAGGTCAGGTTAGATTAGGTCAGGTTAGGTTAGATTAGGTTAGGTTACGTTAACTTAGGTTAGGTTATGTTAGGTCAGGTTAGGTTAGGTCAGGTCAGGTTAGGTTAGGTTAGGTCAGGTCAGATTAGGTTAGGTTAGGTTAAGTCAGGTTAGGTTAGGTTAGGTTAGATTATTATACAGAAGAAAGCAGTTGTATTGGTGTATTTTGATTATCGCCACTTTTCAGTTAGTAAAAGGCGGTTCATTGATATAAAAACATATTGTACATTATAATAACATAACTGCCGGGGTTCGATGTAAAGGTGTAACGAAGATAAGGCCGTAAGGGCTTTGTTCGGCTGACGATCCCCTGCACCACATAGTTCCGTCGATGTACATATACGGATTGGGGCATGTGCTATGATAGTCGGATCGATTTTCTGGGTTCAATTTAGAGAATTGAAGGCTTTAAGTGACCAAAAACAGTAGCTGGCCACGCGCGCACCATCACTGTGTATTCATCATATTGTAGACAATATATGGTCAGTAATTTATGAGGATTTTAATATAAATCTTAATACAATGTTGAAAATACCACTGTTAAATATAGCAAGAAACCAAAAATACAGTACACAAACTTATTTCACGTAATAAAGTGTATATTAAAATATTTTAAATTACTTTTAACTTAAATACTATCGCGTGTGATTACTTCAATGGTATTCTGTTGCGGTGTTGTTGTCCAAAGATCTTCCAAAATAACTTGGCACTTTCCATGGTAAATCTCTACCCCATGTTTATTCATAAATCTGTCATCAAGAAGCAAATGAGTTGCTTGGAACTATGTAACTACCCTCTTATCTTATGGTAATATTCTGAATGAAATTGTACCAATTAAACAAGCGGCCCAAAGTTGGCCATGAATTGTAACTGAGCATTAATAATTTATGATATTTTAGGTTATGGTGCATTGCTCATTTATTAAACCATTGAGTATTAAAAATTAATAATAAAAAGGATGTACCTAATATAGGTAATTGAATGAAGTTCAAATAGTTGACATAATTTTTTTAATTGATATGAGTTAATATTACGGTGTTAACAAATTCCTGCTGGAGTATTAACGTTGCTAAATATTAACGCATGGTAACTATTTCGTTCTACTATGATTGAATAATATTATATTATTACTATAAAATATAATATTATTATATTTCATATAAAACCCTAATATTACCATGGTAAAAGATTTGTTGAATATTATGAGGAAGTAGAGTGAAAATTTCATTGAATTAAAACAAAACTTTCTCACTACTTAAACAATAAGTGTGCATCTAATCAAATTCATAGTGTCCCAGATAGTTTTTTTTTTGTTTTTTTTTTTTTTTTTTTGTTTTTTTTTAGTTTAAAGTAACTTTCAGTAAAAAATAATAATAAGATGTCTAATAAAATTTAAAAGTCTGTGTTTTTAAACAAACAGTATATTGTTTTTGTATTATATTTTAAAATATTCGGAATATATTTTCATGTTCACAAATTTATTTAAAGGCACTTTAATTGTTCGAAAAACATGATGGCTTGGAGAGCTAAACATATGCAGATGGTCTGAAGGATGTATGCACTTTGGGAAGAGGTAATAAAAATATCTTAAGGCGGTGCGACGGTTTCTACATTTTGTAATAGCAAAAATAAATAATTTTAGTTAGTAAAATGACATATATAAGGGTATAAATTATATATAAAACTATGTTGTAAAATACGAGTATGATACCCCGCACATTACAGGGTGTTCATAAAAAAAAAACCTTCAAGACTTCGAGTTATGATTTTAGAAAATCACATCTTTTAGAAAATCAAATTTAGCTTTTTCGTGTAAATTGTAGTTTTTTTTAATTTATACTTTTTAAGTTATTTGAAAACTAAAAATATCTGCCATTTAGAAATTGGTACAAAGTAGGAAATTGATACTCTGTACTGAATAATGTCTTGTTATTTCTCTTACATGTAGGCTTGCCTTCAGGGTTTACTCTCTGTATATTCGATCACAAGTAAAACTAAATAAATCCTTACTTTATCAAATGTTTTTTTGGAGAATATACAACTGATTTTCAGAATTATATTGAACTAAGACTTTATTGAAAAACTGAAAAATATATAACAAACTGACTTTTGCTCTTATCAACGTTCTTCTAGTAAGTATCAAATATAATTACCTACACTTACACATTATTGTATAACAAATGTTCATTGCCGGAGGGTATTAACTTCCTCCAACTTTCATAGTCTTGTACAATGCAACTCATGTTGAGGTTGTTCCTTAAACTCTCGGAAAGTTTAATAAATGTTGGCTTAAAGAGATGTGTTAGAGCTGCCTTCACTTCGGAATATTTACACTCATGTTGTATACTTGACACTAAATCTACCAAGTCTGATGTCAGTGTTCGCTTTTTAAGAAATTAACTGAGAAAGAAGATAGTGAAAACTATTTTTTGTTGAAAACAATTAAAATTATATTTTCAAATTGTAAATTGTGTACGATTTCATATCATTTTCCAATAAACGTTACTGTACTCTGCCGTACCCATCCTGTAACCATAGTGTAGCATGCTTTGCAAAAGCATTACTAAAGAAGGGAACAATTATTACCTCTTACTATCTTGGAGCTCAGTAACTAAAAGCCTAGCCTAGACGGTAATACGTCACACTGACATTGGACCGATAGATGTCAGGCAATGCTGCATTATAGGTGTGTGTAGTGTTTCAGAGCCACATAAAAAGACAAACTATTCGATTTACATTTTTGACTTTAATCTTACTTGAATTGTTAATGGCCTACATATAAATGAGGTTGCACCTCCACTACGCTGTTACAGATCATCGCTTAGTAACCAAACACTACAACGGGTTTACTGGTAATATCTTAAACCCAGCAGGAAGACAGGAATTAGAATCTTACAGTAGTCGGGTATACATTAACATTTGGATGTATATTCAGATTTGTTTGGTACCTTAGTTATCAGCTGGGTTATGATTAGCTAAAAACCCTATTAATGAAGTGCTCAGATCTCTATCACACTTGAACATAAATTTTACGAAATCCATCCATATTTGTAGTACACCAATTCATCAATTTAAGTCGTTCGTTTCTAAAATAAAATCTAAATTTACATTAAATAGTTTACAAAATAACGTAGTCAAAATTTACATTGCAACTAATATAACAGGTTATTTTTCATGAAATCATTAAAATTGTATTACTTTATTAACTCTGGATCACCAGAAATTGCACTTTCATATTTGAATTTGATAAAAATTGTGCATTTAGTTTATGTTTAACAGAACTCTTTTACATGAGTACACGTTGCCCCAAAGATGTGTGGAAAAATAACCGAAAATATTTTCAGAAATAAATAATTGGTAAAGTCGGTGCTTCCCCTAAACTAAATTCCCCTCCTAAAACTGGCACCACAATAACTAAAATAACATCCCTACTATTCACCCTACGTACACATGACTCCAGACGGCCATTATTTTTCTATCACCCTCATAGTATAAACCCTCATAATTTGGGTGTTATCTGACGATTAATTTGTTGTGTGTGTTATTCTGGCTATATAATGAACGACTTATTACGTTAAACAGATAATGCCATTCCACTACGTTTGCCCTGAAGTTTTTTGTATCAGACCCTATGACCGTCATCGGTGGAATGAACCTTTCTCGTAAGACATTGACTACGTTGAGTCACTTTCGCACGGGGTTGGGACGATTGGAAATTTAAGTGGGGAATGGCAAATGATAAGTCAAGTGATTGTAGAGTCCCATGTGATCCACAGCGTTCAAAATATGCATTACAAGTCCCGTTGTATTCTTTACAGGGGGGGGGGGTTAGGTGGTCTTTATTCAATCGGAGAATCAGGCGTTGAATGGTTAAGAAACCTGGATTTAGCTCTGTGACGGGAGATCAATATTTAAACACTTAGACCCAAGTCCTGTAGATTTTATTTAGGTATGTTTTATCGGTGTAATTTTTTTAAAATCTTTCATTAGTTTGCGAGCTGGCAAATACCCTTGAGTACATAGTTACCAGGTAGTTATTTCAACCAACCCACACCAGTTAAGTGCCCAATTACTCTAAACACTGATCCATTAATTGTAAACTTCACAAAGTGTTAAAGTTGGTACTTTGGTAAGTTTAGCTGTGAACGTTAGCTACTAAGTAATTTCAGGTGTGCCAACCGTAGAGACTTGAGACTTGGACTCACTTATGTAGATTGTTTAGTTTACTAGAGACGGCAAGGTTTTATGGGCTCTGAATAATTAGGCAGCATATACGAGGAATAACTAACATCTGAAGACTTTAATGAATCCTTATCGGAATGTCTAATACGTGGGGACGTTGTATTGGTCTTTACAGTCCATTTTTATTGGCATTTACAATTTTCTATTCATAGAGATGTTTTGAAGTAATGTAAAAATACAACGAAATAAAAACATTTACCCAAGTCATTCCCACACTTTTTATTCTGTTATTGTATAATTAATTAACAATACAAGTATACGTCACACAGCACAAATTTATTACAATATAAGCACAAAATGCACAAATATATTACAATACAAGTACAAAATGCACGAATATTAGTGTGATCGATTTCGGTGAACCACGCTCACCTTCCTCAGACCAGAGGGATTCACAAAAGATTCTAAGGTTGACGGGATCTCAGCTGGGTCACATATAACCGTTACTTAGACAGACACCTTTTCCATTAAAATTAATTTTCTATACCTGTTTCAATATGTCCTTCTTTTCATTGTGATCAAAGAACAAACATACATGTTCTATAATTTGGTTCAAATGTAATCATTGTTATTGGCATGTAGTATTTATTTATAAATAAACAATTATTATGTAAAATATTACCAACACAAATGAAGAGATATATTATAAATAATGTTTATTTAACTGTTATTAGTTGAAAAACTGAAAATGACTTCATCAGCCAGATGAAGTTCGTGGGTTTATTCCCAATGTTGGTTCCCATGACAACCATAAGCACACACCTACTTTTAGGTAGAAACTTGGTAGAAATTTACCAAAATGGACATACTCATGGTGTTCTTTTAATAAACTATATCGCGGTGGCTAAGGCTGAAGTACATTATGTAGATATAATGTAAAAAAAACTTGAATAAAATAAATAAATAATTGTACTCCTTACGCGTTATGAAACTCTGAATATTTAAATGGATAAATTACAATCGCTAAGCCACGCCAAGACTTGAGTTATTCCATTTGGTTTGAAAATAATACTGTCAACAAGTGAAGTACTACAAACCCATAATATTTTTGCAGTTAATTATTCGTTTTATTATTATTATAAAAATCGTTGAACTATTTATATTTACGTATTAAAGATTTTAAATTATTATCTGATGTTTAGTAAAATAGTGAAAAAACAGTCTAAATGAAGAAATTATACTGCGTATCTTCATTTAATGAAGAAAGAGATTAAATGAAATGAAATGAAATGAAATGAAATGAAATGGTTTATTGTCACAGAAAATTACATTAGTGTTAAACAGATAATCTGCTACTAACTGGTGACTCGTCAATTGTTACAAAACTACTAACCTAAAGAATTAAAAAAGAAGAAATAACAAAATAAAGAGGTTAAATCACCAACAAATCAATAATTATATATACACAATAACATATTTAATAATTATTTTTCAGTGTATCTAAAATATAACGACCTCGTCCTGCAGAAATTCGGAGACGGAGTAATAGCTTCGGTCAACTAGAAACTGCCTGAACTTTCTATAGAGCTGATTGGCATTCCCCAAGCTTTTGTATTTCTGTGGTATTTTATTATAAATTTGTATTCCGCTACATAATGGACTATTTTCATATTTTCTTAATCTATGTTTGGGGGCACGTAGTTTATTTTTACTTCTTGTATTATGGTCGTGGTTCACATTATTTTGTTGGTAAGAATATATATTTTCGTGTACATTTTTTACTACTTCCAACAAATACAATCCTGGGAATGTAAGAATACCAAGTTCTTTAAATATTCTTCTGCAAGATTCTCTTGGGTTCATACCCATCATGACTCTTATCATTTTCTTTTGGGCTCTAAATATTTTTTCCCAATGATTTGAACGTCCCCACATAATTATTCCATAGCGTAATATGGATTCAAAGTACGCAAAATACAGCACTAACTTGATTCTCCTGCTCGCTATATGAGTCAGACATGACATGTTAAATATTGCCTTGTTCAGCCTCGAAGTAATATATTCTATGTGCGCTTTCCATTTGAGTGTTGAGTCAAAAACTAGACCAAGCAATTTCACTGTCTCTGCTATCGCCCCATCGTACTTGTTTGCATCATTTAGTACTGTTTGAGTTTTAAACTGTATTATGCTTGTTTTTTCCTTATTTAAATTTAGCCCATTAGCTGCAAACCACTCATCTAACATCTCTATCAGATCACTCATCGCTTGCTCCACTTCACTTATTGTCTGTCTGGTTACATGTGCTGTAGTGTCATCAGCGTACATCACTATCTTTTCTTTGCACAGGAAAGGGAGGTCATTAATGTATATCAAGAAGAGCAAAGGACCGAGAACAGAGCCCTGTGGAACACCATGAGGGACTGCTTTCCATTCTGAGTTTATTTTTACATTATTCAGTGTTACTGTTGTCCGTTGTTTTCTGTTCTGGAGGTATGAACCAAACCATCTCAAACAGTGTCCTTTGATTCCGTAACATTCGAGTTTTGCTAGCAAAATATCATGCCTCACACAATCAAAGGCTTTAGACAAGTCACACATCATCCCAAGGCTAACATTTGAATCGTCCAATGATTTAAGGATATCATTTGTCAAGTCGATCAAAGCACTATTTGTCGATCTTTTGCTTCTGAATCCATGCTGACTTACTGAAAACATGTCATTTATCTCAATGTATTTTATTAACTGTTCTTTTACCACAGATTCGAAGATTTTTGAAAAAGTTGGCAGCAAGCATATTGGTCTGAAGTTAGAGATCACCTCTTCACCTCCCTTAAATAGAGGGCTTATATTACCATATTTTAGTTTTTCTGGGAATTTTCCCGTTATCAGAGATTGATTAATTATTCTCGTTAATGGGTCTAATATAGTATCTTTACAGCGTTTTACTAACCACATTGATATCTCATCCCAGCCACAGGACTTTTTGGGCTTTGCTTTGTCAATAATTTTGCCAACTTGTGCAGGAGTCACTCTTTGAAAATCAAACTCAGTCGCAATATTTACTGTTTCAAGTGAACTTATAACTTTATCAATGGCAATACTTATGGAGGGGCTGACTGCAAGTTTCTCAGTAACGTTAATAAAGTGAGAATTAAACACTTCACTTACATTTGCACCTAAGTTCTCAAATATTTTACTCAACACATGCTCTGATTTGTTCGATTTTTTTGCCAATCCTAATTCGTGTTTTATGACCTCCCAACTTGCTTTTGATTTGTTTTCAGCCCTCTCTATGTAGCTGTCATTTGCCCACCTTTTTGCTTGATTCACAACTTTTTTGAAAATATTTCTGTACTTTTTGTAATGGTTCTCTTTTTGTTTATCTTTAGATCTCTTAACTTCATTGTAGAGTAATCGTTTCTTATTACTCGACACTATTATCCCTTTAGTTATCCATTTAATATATTTTGTTTTATTCTTACTTGCTTTCAAAGGGAATGCCTCCCAAAAAGCTCCAAGGAAACATGAAAGAAAGGCGTTGTAGTTCTCATCCACCGAAGTAAACTCATTAAAATTCCACTTTATACTCTTCAGTAAAACATCAAAAGTCTGAAAAGAGTGATCATTGATAATTCTTTTTTTAACTCCTTGGTGATTCTCCACTCGCTCGTCTTTTTTTGAAGGTAACGAAATGAAAAGGGCCTTATGGTCAGATAGTCCGAGCTCTTGAGTAAAATAAAATGACTGATCAAAAAAAGCGTTTGTAATTATATTATCTATGCAGGACGAAGTCGTTGAAGATACCCTAGTTGGCTCGTTAAAATTAAAATTATATCCATTATATTCAACTATATTAACAAAATCTCTATGTAAATTATGTTTAAAACTAGGTACGCCTGCATGATTGCCTTCCTCGTGAACATAATCTATACTATTTATATTTTTGTAATGTAATAAATCTATATTAAAATCAGATGCCAAAAATATATTTTTTCGTTTATTTTCATTTTGTAGAATATTTATAAGGTTTTCGAACTTTAATATAAAATCTTTTAACGTGTTGGTGTAAGGGACCCTGTATAGTGAAATTACTATTGTGTTTAAATTAGGTATTTCGACAGCTGATATTTCAAAAATATGATCCTCGCCCAACTGCTTTATATCATGTCTTAATTTAATATTTTCAATGTCACATTTCAACAAAATACAACTACCACCTCTAGCCCCCTCTCTTGCTCTACAATATGAGTCCACCATTCTGAAATCTGGAATTTTATTTAAAATATCAATGTTATTATGGTTTAACCAATGCTCATTAAGGCATATTACTTTGACATTATTACCAACTACTGATTCTGTGAGATATACTTGTAACTCATCAATTTTATGTTTTACTCCTTGAATGTTAAAGTGCATGATCCAATCGTGGGGGGCTCCTTCCGGAAACAGAGAAGGAAGAGGGTTTATAATATTTGTTAAAGGTTTACTGTGAACATCCTCCTGAAATGCTAATAGTTTCCCTCTTTATGGCAAATTTGTGATACTACTAATAGGTTTTTTTGAAAAACGTTCACCCCTTTTCTGTTCAAATGAAGACCATCTCTGGCCAGACAGCTATCGTCTAAATACTTATTCAATTCACTATAAACAGCCCCATACCTAGAACAAGCCCACCTTATATTACGGTTAGTTCTAATTACATAGCTCCTACTCTTATCTCTCCTATGTACAATACTATTTACAACTATATTAACTCTAGAAAAGCTGTCCCTTGTGTCCCTTATCAAGTTACAAATTTCTCCCATTATGTCATCGGGTGAAGATGTTCGATGTAGGTCATTAGTCCCTACATGCAAGATAACTGTTTCAATGCCACTCTTTTCCTTATCACCCATTCCTTTAATTCTGGATCTAAGCTGGTTGATGTGAATGCCTGGGAAAGCCAGTACTCTACAGCCGGTCGGTCGGACGTGTCTCACCATGGAATCACCTATTACCAGAGTATGGACCGCCGTTTTCAGAGCTGATGTTTTGAAGTGTGGGTTGAGCCATTTGAATTTCGAGTCAGTGGTTTTTTCACGTGCTTGCAGTGAAGGTCGCTGAATAGTTTTCTGTAATGTGTGCTGGGATTGAAGTGGTGTTAGGTGATGTGTTTGAGCTTTTTTAAACGCTGATATTTGTTCGAAGATTCCGCTTACTGAGAAATGCTTTGTATAGAAGCTATTGTCATGTATGTGTGTGTTGTTGTGTATCAAGGAACATGCAAGCTCCATGTTGTGTAGCATGTGTACACCACACTCCACACCAGACACCTGATGCCGACACTTGACACTAGTCAGGTTGATGTTTTCACCTTCATCTCCACTGCCACAAACACCGCTGTCATCCGAGCTTCTTCTTCGATTAGATTTAAGGAACACTGTGACACTGGCTGCCATCCGTCTTGCATGCTGAAGATTGAGATCGCCCATGGAGTCCCAGTGGTAAAACCGCTCCTCCTTACTACTATAGATTAGTAAAGACCAATGAGTATCTGCTGCTTTGTCTTCATTAGTTCGGCCATTAACAGGCATAATTATGTATTTATAATCACTAAGATTTAGACTGCTACACATTTCATTTATCAATTCATTGTCTCCACACATTTTGATAAAGTGGCTTATTGATGGTCTTATAATAATAGCAATATCTGGAACTTTTATTTTATTTTTCAGCCAAATATCAACATCTTCATCTGGCAACATATACCAGTTGGGGATACTTTCGTTGGATTGACGTTGTTTGTATTTTTTGTGATTTGTATTTATACAGGTTTGGTTATTATATGGCTGGTTATTATATGGCTGCTTATGTTTTTTGACAGTAACTTGCGAAAGCGGTCTCAGGCTTGTTTTCTCATTTTCATGGCATTTAATTGAAGTCGGCATTTTATTTGATTCATCCGAGACACTTTTACATCTATCACATGTTTTATTTTTTGACTTTTCAAACAGTTCTAACTCTTTTATTTTTTCCTCAGCAATGTTTAACTTTACTTTCAGTTCTTCATTGGTGGATTTTAACTCAAGTATAAGTCTACTATAATCTGTTGTTTTAGAGTCAGTTTCAGTTATGTCTGGGTTAAATGAGGCTCGGTTGGCTTGATCCTTCCCATTCACAAGAGACTGAGGTGGCAGAAACACTTCTTCAGTGTATTGCAGGAGCCTTTGATCAGGCAATGTTGCTTAAAACTGGTACCGCCAATTGAAGCAAATAAAATGTATAAATGGATAATGACACTGCCATTTACATGGTTCTAACTGTTTTCCTGGAACTTCCTAGAACGCACTCACCCTCAATCGTACCA
>JAQJVL010000087.1:1497500-1521154 GCA_035578905.1 Stictocephala bisonia | reverse complement strand
ACCGCCTGCGACCTATCCGCTGCTCGCGCAAGCACTGCTATCACCCGCGGGCGTGTGACCCGCACTCAATGTGTTAAGCCCTTAAATTTTTAAACACCACGTACCATTCACCCTGTATCATTTGATGTTAAATAAACTAAAAATTAAAGTTTCAGTAAAACAAAAACCTCAACCCTGCAAACAGCCATTTTGGATTTTGTCTAGGTTATGGACAGTGAAAAATCGAATTTAATAGTATTTTTGATAACAAATTAGTAAAAGTAAGTAGTGTGTTGGGTTTTAAGTTCTTAAATTATTGTAATAATGCAGTAAAATAGGAAAAACATAGCAAAAATAAAATTTTTTGAACGAAATGTGAAAATTAACGATTTTTTGCGTAGTTATTATGAAAAATACAAAAAAATATTAACTGACCAATATTGCAAGAAATTTAATTACAAATCTGAAGTATGCTGTCAGATTTGCTCTATTACAAACGGTTTGCCCACTATCAAGCCGTAAGTAAATCTCTACACACAATTCAAAATTCCTGTCTGCCATTTTGATTTTTTTTTTTTTAATAAACATTTTTAGTGTTTTTGGTTGCTCAGTAAAAGCTAACAAGTGTGCTAAATTTCAAGTTTCTAGCTCATCTGGAAGTGGGTTAGAATTTGTGTACGTGAGTCAGTCATTGAGTGAGTTACACATGCGGCTTTATAGATATTAGATTTATTTACAATTTGTCTTTTATTTTCTTATTCGACATGTATGTTTAAAATGTTTAGTGAGAAATATACTTCAAGATAGCAGTTAATTTTATTTTCACAGCTTACGGCTGTAACCTACCTCACATTCTTCAAATACTGCCGTTTATACACATCTTCGAGGTTAGTCAGGAATGATGGTGTGAGAGCTTTTGAGTTTTGCTCATGAGGACGCCCCCTCTCCTTTATTTTCTGCAGCACTTTCTCAACTGGGACGTCTAGGTAGATAGCCAAGTGGGGTCTCATCAGCTCGTCCAGAGTGTGTTTTATTATTTCGTTGTAGACATATTTCGCTTCAACAAAATTAGTCCATTAATTATAGGCATCATGAAACTGTGTAAAATTAATATACTATAAATATAGCAACTATTTAAATTGCTTTCAACAGACACTTTTCTTGGGAATGAAAAATTCTTCAAGTTGCTCATTGTAGACAATTCTTAGATGAAAATCAAGTTGTTCTGTTTATTAAGCTGGTTATTGGTCAAAATATTGTATGTTTTGAGTGTAACAGCTATTTGGTTGACTACCGTGGGTCAAGAATCAAGAGATTTATTGGCATTGACCTTTTTCTACAAGGAATAGACATAGTCAAATATAATTATTGATATATATATGGGATATTACAAATTTCACATTATTACTAACCAGGGCACACCCCTGCATGCTTCGTGTGCCAACCCCGACTCTCGTTGTACTCGATACAATCACCCTTCGGCTTTGTCATCTGACTAAAAATAATAGTAGATTACCTGTATAACGTAAAATCGTAATATTAAATTTATTTCCAGTATTTCCCTTACATTACTTGTGTTGCTATCTATTTTTATCAGTATAAATATCCAATGGTATTACTTAGCCCATTTCAAACGTGTTCATTTCATTTGTTTTTGTATAACAGCTGAAGATTAAACTTTTAATGCATCAATAGTATAATGTAAAACATAAAAATAAACATGTTTATTTATTTACAAAACAGCTGTTATTAATTTACTAAAATCAACCGAATGTTATTCTTATGGAAAAAAGAAAACTTTGAGGGGCTGTTTGTACCCCTTAGGAATGAAATTTCGAAAAATCCCTCCTTAGTGCGTCTCTAGGGCATAAGGTAAATATATGTACAAAATTTCATGTCTTTATCTTATATGGTTTTTGCTGGCGATATTGAATCAGTCAGTGGGTGAGACCGGACTTGTCTTTATATATATTTAAATAAGAAACTTTTTAATAACTAAATCTAAAACTCAAAACTAATGTTAGCTTCTAAAAACTCTTTTATGTCATAAAAAGGATTCAAAATTAACTATTTATTAAGCTTTATTTTAAATCTATTAAAAGTTACAAATCTGGCACTTAATGGCAGTTTATTAAAAAAAGTATGTAATTTATTTTATGGCTATTACCACTTTTACTTAACGTATGCAAAGGAGTATCAAGTTTCAATTTACCCCTAGTATCATGACAATGAATACCGGTTTTAAAATTGAATTCATATAAATTAGATTTAGTGTACAGTAGGACATAATAAATATACAAGGAAACTATTGTCATTATTTTTAATTTAATAAAATAGGACGACAATGTTCCAAAATATTGCCGTCCTCTTTTGCCAAGGAGGACATGTCCTTAAAGTAAGTAGTCCGTACTCCACAAGTTGTAAAGACTACTTTCTTTTTTCAAGATGAGAATTTTATGCCCATAAGGTGAGTGGCTCTAGATCATTAGACCATATGCAATATGGAATTGGAAACATCCAAAGTATGCCACCCTTAAATACTCATTACTTACAATGTCCTTCAATTTCCAAATTAAATAATTCATCCTATAATTTTTTTTAAATGTCTCATCTATATGTTCTTGCCATATTAATGTTATATCAATTTTGGAACCAAGTAATTTAACTGATTTTATTATCTGTTTCTTAAGACAAGCTCACCAAAATATTTTGTCTTTTTTCTTCGTTTCATAGGAGTTTATTGGCTGAAAACCAATTTAATGCTGACTTAGTTGTTTGACTTGTATTGTAATTGAGGATACTGATATCTTTATGCACTGAAATTATAGATGTATCATTCACGTACATTGCTGTGTCTACTTCAATGTTTCTCGGCAAGTCATTAATTGAAACTGAAAACAAAAAATTTCCCAAGACTGAGCCCTGTAAAATGCTGATTTTAATCTTCTCAAGATCAGAAACCTTACCTCCAACAGAGACATATTGCTTTCTATTGGTCAAATATGATTGAATAATTTGTAGTTTTGCTTTGCTAATCCCATAAAATTCCAGTTTTTGTAAAGGTCTGGCAAGTACATTTGATTTACAGCTATGGTAGCAATAATTCAAAAAAAGATTTATCATTTATCATATATTTATCACAATAAACAGACTACTGGGTGAAGAAAACAAAATTTGTTTTGCCTATAAGAATGCCAAATCTATTTAGATGGTATTGCAATTGCTAAGAACATAATTGTATTGGAAAGAACATAAGTTTGATGTAATGGCTAACACATTGTTTTAACACGTTGACTGCCATGAGGGCCACCGGTGGCCCACACAACAATTTTAGCTCACGCCATGAGGGCCACCGGTGGCCCTCACTAGTTTTCAGCCTGGCGCCACAGCTGTTTCTTCAGTAAAGTTCAATATTCATTGTTCCGAATTCTGTGTTCCATGCAATCGGAAATGACCCCCCGAGTACAGAAATAGCCGACATCGGGTCTTTTGCAGCCATTTTGTGAAGTTATTGATGAGGTACACCGGTGGCCCTCATGGCGTGGCGGCAAAACTTTACATATGCCATATGATATTATGTTTCAGCTGTTTTGTTGTGATTTTTATATTTTCTTCCCACGCACTGATCAGCTTTTGAGGTTAGGTGTTTAGTAAGTGACATTGATTCTTTTTGTGACAGAAACTAGTCTGTCTAAATGTCGTAAAAACTAGTTCAAATATATAAAAACGTATTTAGGGTTGCTTTATTAAAAAACCAGAGGACTGTTTTCTATTACATTTTATGAGCTTTCAGAATATATCATTAAAAATTACGTAATACTAAAAATGGCGCTACAATTTGTGTTTGATTTATAAAAGACGCGAGGGCCACCGGTGGCCCACATGGCGCACAGCGGCACGTATAACGTGGGCTACCAGTGGCCCTCATGGCGTCAGGCGGACATACAGTTTTACTACGGCGGCCTCAGAATGACACAATAAATTATCTACGCTGGCAGTCAACGTGTTAAGTACATACTAAGTTAACCCTAAATAATGTAGATTATAAGTATTTAGAAATTTGTGAAAATCCACTCACAGGAGGATCTTTTGTCTATAAAAACATAGTTCATAAAATATTGTTCTTAATGTTTAAGCTACAATTTGTTTTTCTTGTTTTGATTCTTGGTATAGTATTATTATATTACATAATACAATACAAAATATCAAAGTAAATCAAGATTACAGTTTCCAATTCAATTAAATTTTTCAAATCCCACACCTTTATTATTCTACATATATTTCCACAGTTTGCACTACAATATTTGGCTAACACATTATTGTATTAAAAAGAATTTTAGCAGTGGAAATCATGTCGGAGCAATGGTAACGTATTTTTAACGATTAAACCACTGAAAGCTTATAATGTAAGGTGATTTTAAGCTGCATTGTTGTCCAAAATTAAAATACTGCTCTCTTTGGCCATTCACAGCCATCTGTATTCAGGGTCACTGAAAGGCCCTGATGTACACATGATGAAAAATGTAATAACATTTTCTTGAATGCCTTAAATATGTACACAAACTCTATACTGAGAGGTATCATGTGAAGATATTCAACTCGCCAAAAATATAACACATTATTATAAGATAAATGTTTCTTCATTCTATATAAAAAAAAAACTAACATATTGTGATAGTACACTACAGTAGACACCTATTATACTGTGCTTGGAAGTACTGTTATATCACATATAATGCGGGCTGTCATTATATGTTCCACCACTTCTGTTATTGTAGTGGACTGACGATTGTTAACATATACACTTTTTTATTTGTTTTTTAATTGCTTGAACTTGATGATAATTTGTGTGGGAAAAAAAGATTGCTAGGCTTTCTGCTCTGAATGATCAGGATGGAGGGCATGTTGATTACATTGTGTTGATTGTACAGGTCATTAACACTTCTCTATAAAGAATGTTTTATATGTTGTGATATATAACAATATCCTTTATAGCCTGGATTGCCACAAAAATGCAAGTTTGTCCAAATATAACCATCACTCATTGAGTTATCTTAGTATGTATAAAAAAGAATTTAAACATACTACATACTTTTCAAGAATTTATTTTTGTTTATGAAATATATAATTTATAAAGCCTTGTAGACTGTGCTTCATAAAAAATTTAATAAATATAATTGATTGTGGCAAAATAAAATCTTTACCTTGTTAGTACTGCTTAAAAGATTAGTCTGTGCCCACGGCAGCTTTGCTTACTAACCATATTAATGACAAATATTACAATAATAAACAACAGCTGATATTAATAACAGATATTTAACACTTCTTAAAGAAAACTGTCTAAGTAGGCTAATGTTTTCATGAAAGAGCCCCTTCACTCCTCACCTATGTCCAGCTGTCACTGGCCGTGCGCTCAGACTTACTGTTCAGTCAGTATACATCAATGATAAAAGGAATAAATTGTTTTGTCAACAAGATTTGTCAACAACAAGACCTTGAAAACAAATATGCAGTAATCAAAAATTTATCTATTTATATAAGACAGGAAAAAATACAGATGAAATTGATTTAGTGGCTATACAAGCTACTAATGGTTATTTTATACGAATTTATTTGTGTTTATGAAAAACATTTATAAAGCTTTATAGAGTAAATTTTTTTGGAATTAAATAAAACTGTGCAAAAAATTTTGACAAAACTAAAATTTTGTGATCCTCTTCATGCAAAACTTGTATACAAAACAAATTATTTCAAGCAATTTCACTTAAATTAATACAATATAGAAAACTCAAAATGAATCACTAACCAGATTTGCTGATGAATCCCTCTCTTACCAGTGCTTCAGCGAAAACAAAATCGCTGTAACAAGATTTGTCAACAACAACACCTTGACCTGAAAAAGAAAAAATTAACAGTAATATTTCATTACAAATGTATCTGTTTACTCATTTCAGCCTATATTTCAAGTCAGCATGCCTTTTATTTTGTCTAAACATTTCTTTGAGATGATTAACAGCTTATCCTTTTTCTTCACTGACATATTTATTACCTACTAAATGGGGTTGTAGGCATCTGCAGCAATCCTTAAGTTGTAAAAGTCCCCTGGGTGGTGCTAAACGAACGACGATTTTGGTAGCCGAATTGTAACTTCTGTTATCTCCCAGCTATGCCAGCTGCCAATAAAAATATCGATCCTTCTAAAGACCAGCAAAGTTATAAAGATATAGGTTCTGTTTTGAATAACTGCCATTTAAATATCAAGGGTGAGTGTTTAGGAAAAGTCCTCTTAGAAAACAGTGTTAATGTCCTTGCACTCCAAGAAACACACGTTGAAGAACTAGAATGCACGGCAAAGGGTGATATCTCTGGATATAGACTGGTGGAGGCTCTCAGACACAAAGCTTAAGGCGTAGCAATGTATGTGAAGCTTGGCATTGATGGGATTAAAACCGTACACAAAAGTTACGATGATAATATTTTCATACTGGAAGTAAAGGTGTCTGACACTACCATAAAGAATGTGTATATACCACCTACTACCTTATGGTCAGATGCAGAAATTCCAGTTTTCGAACACCCTGTCTTGTACATTGAAAACTTTAATGGTCATCAAAGCCAGTGGGGGTTACTCACTTGATGACGATAATGGTAGACACCTAATCGACTAGGCTGAAATCAGTTAATTTAAAAAACATTTGATTCTAAAGATACAAGTACTTTCTTCTCAGCTCGTTGGCTTCAGAGTTAATCTCCTGACCTTTACTCCTGCTCATGTGAACAGTCTGTAATACCCCTAAATATGAGGAGGAGTGTTCTTGGTGCATCCCCCATTTACAATACAGGCCTGTTCTGATAACTGTGGGAATTCAGGTTCCTACTGCCCAATCTTTCCCCTCTCTAGATGGAACTTTAACAAAGTTGACTGGGTGGCCTTTACATCAAGGCTTGAAGATAGCATCAGGTTCATATCATCTTTAATAAAGAATTGTGATCGTTTTACTAGCTTTGTTGTTTCCTCTGCCAAGGAGTGTATCCTAGGGCTTTAGAAAAGAATACATACCAGGATGGAGCTGAGAATGTAAGGAACTATAAAAAGAGTTTAAGTACACCAAAACCTCTGACACAGCTAGTTCCTTGCTGCACTCTCTCGATAATGCTAGAAGAGAGAAGTGGGTAAATACAGTAGAAAACCTAAATTTTACCCACAGCAGTAGGCAGGCTTGGTGCTTACTTCGAAAACCCTCCCAACGGTAAGCCCCTTGGAAATAGCACTGGGCTGCAAAATATGAACATAGCAAAACGCATTGTCGGCTTATCTAAGTCAACCCGCCACCTTTCTGACAAAAAGGTTGTATATAATTTGAATAAGATCAAGAGAAGCCCACACCCACCTCTAGAAGTTTCTAGGTCCTTTACTATCCAAGAGTTAAATGAAGCGGTCACGACTCTGCCAGTTGCAAAGGCAGCCAAAATGGATAACCTCTATCCGGAATTTCTAAAATATGCTGGTATAAAAGTAAAACATTGGCTTCTAACAGTCTTCAATCCCATATTGGCAAAAGACAATATGACCAAAGCTTAAAAGATCTAAAATAATAGCTGTTTTGAAGCCAGGCAAAAAACCACAACGTGCTGAAAGCTACCACCCTATAACTCTTTTAAATATCTACTATAAGTTGCTGGAGAGGCTTATTTACAGCAGAATATCAACAATTCTTAATGACAGTATCCCTGTTGAACAGGCTGTTTTCAAGCCTGGTCGAGATTATTGTGACCAAGTACTTTCTTTGATATTTAATTGATAATGAGATTGAACCAAAAAATAAAACATCAGCAGCGCTCGTAGATCTTTCAGCAGCCTGACAAAGTATGGAGAAAGGGCCTGTTAATTAAATTTTACAACTTGATTCTTCGTCCTCAATTATTGCAATTTCAGAATTCCACCCTAATCAACAGGTTAATTAAAGTGTGATTAAAGTGTGCCTGGGTTGCAGAGAAAGTTCTTTTAGACATCTGAACAATGGATTTTCACAAGGATCTGTTCTTGCTCCTCTTTTATTCAATGTATACCACCGATATTCCCACCACCAGTCTAGATAATTCATATATGCAGATGATATTGCTCTCGCAACTCAACACAAAGAGATATCAAAAACAGAAAGAACACTTGCACTTGATATAACTACCATCAATTATTATTTTAGAACCTGGAAGCTAAAGCCCAATCAAACAAAGACAGAAGTAACCTGCTTTCACCTGAATAATAGACTAGCCAATCAGAACTTAAACATCTTTTTAATGGTGTTAGGCTGAAACAATGAGCATCTATAGTACTTGGGGATCAGTTTAGATCTCTCTGTTTTAAATCACCTACAGAAAACAGTAGTTAAAGTGAGAACCAGAACTAACATTGTGCAGTAACTTGCTAGATCATCGTGGGGAACGAACGCACAAGTCCTGCATATTACTGCTTTGTCCCTAGTGTTTACTCCACTACTGAATATTGTGCACATGAAGAAAAGGTTGTATACAACTAAATAGGGTGATGAGGGCTATCAGCGGCTGCCTCATTGCAACCCCTCTAACATATCTTCCAGTGCTGTGCAACATAGCTCCTCCAGATATTAGACTTTTTTCGTATTTCAAAAGATCCTATCGACTCCATTTTGCAAGATATTCCACAACGTGCAGAGCAACTTAAGTCTAGAAAACCACCTCTCTGACTAGCTTCCCAGTTATTCTCA
The DNA here is from genome assembly GCA_035578905.1 of Stictocephala bisonia. Classification (NCBI taxonomy): domain Eukaryota; kingdom Metazoa; phylum Arthropoda; class Insecta; order Hemiptera; family Membracidae; genus Stictocephala; species Stictocephala bisonia. The sequence continues at coordinate 1,512,431 of JAQJVL010000087.1, read as the reverse complement.
AACAAATGTTTGTCAAAAAACAACTGGGCATCAACTGGAGATATATTTGATGGTTGAAACAAGTTTCTCGCATCAGACCTTATGACTGTCATCAGTGGAATGAACTTTCCTCATAAGGAATGTACTATGTTTGAGTCGCTTTCACACAAAGGTGGGAATATGCAACTACTGTGTGGAGAATAGCAAATGATCAGTCATTTGATTGCTGGGTCGAAGTTCAAACTACGGATCACATCGTTAATGAATGCCCATGGCGTTCTTTCCAGGGAAGATGAGCTGGTCTTCATTAAATCGGAGAAGCAAGTGTTAAGTGGTTATAAAACCTGGATTTACCTCTGTGATCAGTATCACTAAGAAACATGTACTTTGTACTATAGACTTTACTTTATTTAGATATTTTTATCTGTGTAATTTTTTAAAACTTTTATTACTTTAGTTTGGTAGGTGGCATATGAAAATATATATATATATATATATATATATATATATATATATATATATTTGCATACAGTATAAACATGCTAAATATTAATATTATGATACTACCTATTGAGAAGGACTTCTTCTATATACCGAGTAATAAAATGCGTCTAAAAATGGTTCAATAGTCAGAAAACCAAAACCCCGCAAATCATTATTGGACCTATTAAAGTATTTTAATATCGGCTCTGTAACTCCAATGGAGAAATGCTCGCAAAGAGTCGTACAAGAGAATCTTAAATGTAAACATTGGTCGTCAGTATATGCATAATTTTGAAGTTTGTATATTAAAAAAAATGCTACAAATTGGAACTCAAAATCTTCTTTCAGTTTTTAAATGTATTTTCCCAGACAGTATAGACCTGATTCTACCCACTGATGATACAAAATTAAAAGATTGGTATAGCGTCTAGAAACTGCATAGTTACCTTATATTATATTATTTTGGATAGTACGAATTTAGCAAAAAATTTCATGACTTTTTTGACAGTAAGTGCAAAAATAAGTCTTCTTGTTTAAACACACTTATTGTTATGTATACATTATTATTTATTATATTGATGTACTTGTTTATTTATTTATCTATTGTTTCATTATTATGATATCGTTATGTATCTGTTTCAATTTTAGAGAATAGTTCTATTTATTAATATGTCACTTTTATTTATTACTTTACTAAGAACATATAATATTATTTGATATTTTCAAAGTTGCCAGTGTGATTTTTCCTTTGTAACCTATATACCCTGGCCTACTTAAACTGTATATTATATATAATTATTGCAATTCAGTACTGTTTATTATCTGTAACATGGTGTTTGCCATATTAATAAATAAATAAGTAATATTTCTAAATATAGTTAACAAATCATAACTGTTTCAGTAACTTAAATTAAAAATTAAAGCTTAGGCCTAGTATTTTTTCAAACTATCCTCGCAGCATTCAATTAAGTGACATTACAATTTTTTTACTCCTTCTTAGATATTAATTTGACACAAAATCAAACAACATGATGATTGAGCGAACTTGCAAAGACTGATAACCAACAGACACTAGACAATAATTAACTCATTGATAATTAAAACGATAGGGCCTTGCACTTATAACTTTATTATAGGTCAAAACCATGTAACCAATATAATAGTTAAGTTGTGCGTTAAGTTTGAGATCAGTACAGAATTAGTGCCAAATAACAGGGCATTCAGAAAAAGGACAATTATGCAGTCTTAAACTATCTAGGCTTATACAAATCCAAATACTTTTATAAAAAAATGAAATTTAATTCTGTAGTACAGTGCTATAATCCAGCTACTTGGGGACAAAGTGTTTGGGAGACTGTAGGCGATAGAATCCATGCTCGGTCGTCTTAATACTGACATGGCGTCCGTTCAATGGTTGCCATAGACGTGGACACTACTAGAGAAATGTGGGGTGTCCATGTTCAGGGAAGAGAACTGAGTGTCAGACTTGTCAGTTAGCTGAAAATCAGACCAACACTACATGGTTCAGATTCCACATAACGCTGTAGGTCCCATAGTTGCTTTGGCTATTGGGCTATTAATAAATAGTCCTTTCAGAGCTTAGTCGAACTCAGATAGTAACAATGACTACACTCATCACACTCACTCACCTCTCATATTCGGCCATATCTCTACGATCGACGTCTTAGAAATGAATAGTGAATTTTAAAAAATTCAGAATTGAATAACTTAAAATTTATAACTTAAGAGGGCTTTTTCTCTCAGCGAAAAACACCAAAAACATGGGTTTAATTTCAACAATTTGGTTTGTAATAATAATCGTATCGTAACACTTCTTTCACGTATCGTATTTTTATACTTCTTTCACAGTTAAATATTTTAAAATTATGGTCCACTAGAATATACATTAATGGTAGGTCTAATCATAAATTGTTCACTATAACTCATTATAATAATAAAGTTGAACAGTACAGTTGGAATTGAAAAGCATGTTTTGGCCTGCTGACAGTATTGGGTGGGTTATCTGGGCTTGTCGACTTCCCAGCAGTGACTTGGTGGTTAGGGAAATGGCCACCTTTAAGCCCCAGAAAATTAGATTTTGAATTCATGTTCAGTGTAAAATACAAATAAAAATAAAGAATACAAATAAGAATAAATAATGAAATATAAATGTTGAACAAATATCAAACATATAAAAACTATGGCTAACTATGCACTTTATTGCCACCTCTGAAAATACAATTTTTTGTTGAAAAAGTACTGAAATATGATTTTATAACTCTTGAGGAGGTTGATTTCATCTACGGATAACTTGTTTTTTATTGAAAAACTAAGCTAGTTTTTATCTGACAGTGAAAAAACTAATTTTTTTTTAAATAGTTAGTTTTGAGAAATTTTTTTCATTTCAAATGTTTTTTATGCTGAACACGAAAATATAATTGGTCTTGCAGTAAAATTATTAATGCAGCCCGAAAAATTTATTTTTTACTGACCTAACCAGACATAACCTAGCTTATCCTATTTGTCTATTTACTCAACAAAAATTCGTAATTTGCTTTAAATTCGGGGGTTTAGCTTCCATTATGGCCTGACAGCCGTCACTCCGGCGGGCATATAGGTTCGGTTTTTGTGATTAATAGTTGTTGTATTTAATGATCGCGTAATTGCCGCTAAATGTGATTCACTGCAAAAGTAGTTTTTCCGTTATATCTCAAGAAATAATTGTAATAGACCAAAATAGTTTTCAAATTCTTATTCAGCAAAAAAAAAAAAAAAATCAAAATATAAAGATGATTTAAATACCATTTAAATTTATGGAAATATGTCAAAAGTACTAAAATTGTGATATTGGTTTTTTTCAAATTTTTCTGTAAAATATGTAATTTTCGCTGAATAAAAAGCATATCTGGTGAAAATACAGACAATTCTAGACCCATTTCAAGCAAATTTTCCAATTTTGTTTAGTGGCAAGAAACTGCATAAATACAAAAAGGGGTAACTAAGACAATTTTACCTGTATTAAAAAGGTGGGCCAAAGCATCAATATAGACTGAAAATTTCAACCGATATAGCATGACTTGTAAATATGCTACATTCTCATGGTGAGGGTCAAGACAAAAGTTTCTTGTATCAAAGGATCTAATAGCTTTGGGCAATTTAGGATCCAATTGTCTCATATCATAACCATATGAGTTAATGTATACCATGTCCATTGTAGCCTCTGGCAAGTACAGCATATCTAATTCATCAGCAAGCTCCTTAGCAAAGGCAGACTTTCCAGCAGCAATCGCACCATCAACTACTATTATCTTAGAATTTTCATCCAATCTATCTGGAGTTCTGTCAAATAATCTGTGAAAAAGTGTGTATGATTTCTCCTTGTAAGGAAATGGGGGAGGTCTTTTAACATCAGGATCTCTTGTAGCTTTGCTAGAAATTGACCTGCTTGAACATAAGGATGATAAAAGTGATTTTTCCGGAGATAGCAATACTTTTCGTCCAACTGTAGAAAGCTGAGTTGCTAAATTTGTATAGTTAAGTCTCGATACCATAACTGCCATATTTAATCGATTTATGCCTAACTCTAAAATTAATTGTAAACAGGATGGTCAGATTAGTTTTTACTCACTGCCATAACTAAATTAACCTTGACAACACAGAAATAAACGGTCGATTTTCCAATCCAACCTAACGAAACGAATGACCTACCAACCAGACCCAACACCTAAGATGAAAAAGTAATTTAGTAAAAATGTTCAATTCCACTGTTCAGTAAGGAATGAGTAGACAGACAGCTGTTAGTAGTAAACAAGTTACAAGAGTTGGAAAGGAACGAGACAGACGACACGTAGAGGACGAACAGAAACACAATAGGGAGTGTGTCAGTGTTTTTTCTATATACAACCATTGATTTTATACATAATCAATGATACAACATACAGTATTGAAAAAATACTGTATGTTGTATAACACCTTTAAATTTTATCTGAACATAACACATTCTTATTCTTACAGTGCAATATACTGGGATAACAAATATGTTCAGTGGCACACATGAGGTTAATAGCCTTGAACATAATAGTATTCTATTTATAAATGGATTGATATGTAATAATCTTGATTATATACACATACAATAAATATTCCATCTAATTGGAATATTTGCCTGTAATTTTGATAGTTAGTGAGGCCCGCAACCACAGCTGGTTTTAAACTGCATTACATTTACACGGAACTATACTAGCGCTCAAAGTGCTCTACAAGGGACAAAAAAAAAAAAAAATAATAATAACAGCTAATATTATGAGACTCAAAATTTAACTAGAATGGGAATTCTAATCTATATTTATAAAAGAGGATGTTTGTATATTTGAAGTTTATGCGCTGCCAAACCATCCAACCGATCGCCATGAAACTTTAGGATGTTGTCCTGTATACTCCCGAGATGGTTTCTGTGAAGTTTGATGCAGATCCGTCCACAGGGTCCCACCCCACGGGCTCCTAAAGATCCCATGTTATTCAAATGGAGAATCTGAATTGTTTACAAAAAACATATGACTGTGTGGTTTAATGTAGTTTCACATGCCATAAGCAGATTGAAGTTCTCACAACAACAGTACTGTATGTGTTTTGATTTATTGTAGTTCTACATTTCACCTTTAGAGTGTAGCACACACTACTTTTACTTGATCAGGTTATCTGTATTTGGTGTTAACCTTTTTTCCTCGGTAATTAAAACATGTGGTGAAACGTGAAAATAAAAAATAAATAATTATTTGTTTTGCAGTTTACTTTTTATGACATGCCTCCTAAAAACGTATTTTTTTTATTTATAGTTCATAGAATACTGCTTAAGAGTCCTGGTAAGGTCGTAGATCGATCTTCCTCACGAGGCGACATGCCAAGATCCAAAAATGGGACTGTAGCAGAGTGTCTTGGTGAGGCCGCAGGCCGAGCATACCTCACGAGCATAGCGAGTGACGACGGGGTTGGCACGTGAAGCGTGCAGGGGTGCACCCTAGTTGTGTATAAAATCAATAGTAATAGGTTTGAACCAGAAATTTGACATTAGATAAATCTGTTTGAACTAAATTGGATATATATATTTAAAAACAAAATTGCTTGATCTTAAATTAGATGTTAACCATCGTTAACAATAAAAATTATCAAATATACTATATTGCCTCATCGGTCTCAATCTGTAGAATGTATTAGAGTTACCTAATATTTGAGCTAGGTTATAGGAATGTTATTAATTTTTATTCTACTATACATGCCACCATATTGGATTTGATTGTTCATAAGGCCAATGTTAAATTCAAATGAATGATTGTTGCCCTGATTTTGAATGGGTGTAATTTAAAAACTATTCAAGATATTTAAACGATTGAAACGTCAAATTGAAGAGGAAAGATCAAAGTTTTGTTTTCCGTGTGGCATGGGATTGAGCGTTGACCTTGGCATGCGCAGAATTGCTGCGCAGTGACAGGCCACCATTGACACAACACGCCCGCCAGTCATCAGTGCAATGTTCACCACGCAACAGAAGGCACAGTGTGTTCTGTGGTACGCAGAATTGAAATCGTTTGTTAGTGTGAAGCGTCGGTTTCGAGTGACGTATCGAGGCCTAAATCCGCCCGATGACAAAGCAATTCATCGCTGGTTTAACCAGTTTCGTGAAACCGGGAGTGTGTTGAAAGGACATTCACCTGGCCGGCCAAAAACAAGTGATGACAAAGTCGAAGAAATCCGACAATCTTGCATTAGAAGCCCAAAAAAATCGACTGTTCGATGAAGCCTTCAGTTAAACGTACCTAAATCGACACTCCACGATGTTATTCGTAAGAGATTGAGGCTCCATGCCTACAAAATTCAGTTAAGACATGAGATTAAACCCGCCGATCGCCCCAAGCGAACAGACTTTGCTACTTTTATGCTGAACGAAATTGATGACAATCCTAATTTTCTGAAAAGAGTGCTGTTTTCAGACGAAGCAACATTTCACACAAGTGGTGTTGTAAATCGTCATAATTGTCGTATTTGGGGTTCCCAACAGCCTAACATTGTGCAGGAACATGTACGCGATTCCCCAAAAGTGAACGTGTGGTGTGGGTTGCTGTATGACAAAGTTATAGGCCCTTTCTTTTTCGCCGAAAAACAATTAATGGCATCATTTATCTAGATATGCTAGAACAATTTTTGTTTCCCCAAATTGACGATATTGAAGCACAAGGCGGTGAACGAGTAATTTTAATGCAAGACGGCGCGCCGCCTCATTACCTTCAATTAGTGCGCGATACACTGAACAACAAGTTTCCAAATGGTTGGATAGGCAGGGGTGCTCCCATTCCCTGGCCTCCCAGGAGTCCTGATTTGACCCCTTTGGACTTTTTTCTTTGGGGCTACGTAAAGAACATTGTTTATGCCGAAAAGATTCGGGACTTGCCACATCTGCGTGCACGAATTTCGGCAGCGATCGCTACTGTTACACCTGAGATGCTGCACAACACATGGCGAGAAATCGAATACCGATTTGATATCTGCAGAGGAACAAACGGAGCACACATCGAAACATATTAAGGTATGAGAAAAAACTTTGTTCTTTTCTCTTCAATTTGACGTTTTAATCGTTTAAATATCTTGAATAGTTTTTAAATTACACCCATTCAAAATCAGGGCATTCTTTTTCGGAAACCCTGTATTTTCAAGCTTAACCATAGCAGTAACGAAAATACCAATAATATAATGTGAAAGTAATGGACTATAACAAAACATCTACATAAAGTCTAAGCAGTACAACAATAAATTAATAATATAATATAACAAGACAAATAATGATAAACAAGTAAGTATAACAACAAAAATTCAATACATAATCTAATGAAAAAGATAACGAACTACGATCTAGTCTATATAACACGCAAATTCAAGACAATAATAATGTCAGGTCACTAGAACATCACTAGAAATGACTGAAAATGATCATATGGCAGCTCATAAGGCAGGGAGATACCTAGGACATCAACAGATTATGAGTTAATAGTCAGAAATCACAGATTCACTTATTAATGTCACCTTCCTCTTGAAGGAATTATCAGATTCTGCAAAAAAGTCTATTCTCGATGACACCACACTCCCGGTCCTCTGAAGTCTGGCCAGTCCATAGTGATAAGCATAACTGGTGGGCAGATAACTACGGCCAAATATCGTTATGGATCTTTTACCCCTTGGGATGTGTATGCAGTATGTGTGTATGCAGGGCCGGCGAGAGCGATCGCGGGCCCCAGGGCTGGACCTAATCCGGGCCCCTAGGTATGGTATGCATGAAGGCGTTTTGTTTGTGTGGGGTACCGGGGGTCTAGGGATACTCCCCAGTCCCTGAGATTGAGAACAATGTTGAATTACAGATAAAATAACTCATTTTGGTGTAATCTAGACCTGTTTTCACTTATTCATTCATAAATTATCTTTTCAGGCTGTTTCATATTTAAGTAAACCACAAATTTAGGCACTCATTGAAGAAATACAAAATGGTTTTAATTGAAACCTTTAAAAAAAAAAAAAATTATATAATAGAAAATTTAAATTAAAACATCACAGATATGTAAATGTTGAATTAATTGAATAGACAATGGTATTTAAAAAAGAAAAATACAACATGTTTTGATTGAAGAAATTGATTTTATTAATCCATATACATAATTATTACGTATAATTCACGTAGATAAATTATGTTTAATTGATTTTTTTCCATATACAAAGTAAACAACACTTTTCGTCAATTAAAGTCTTTAATCTTAATCTAACCATGATTACAAATTACAACAAAACTCCTCTTCTGGCTTTTCTTGACGCAAATTCGTCAATTATTCTATCTACATTTGCTCTTTTTACTAGGTCCATTTCCACCGCCAAAACACCTAGGCTTGACAACCTGTTTTGGCACATTGTTGAGCGTAGAACGTTTTTTATTCTGTTTAATACTGAAAACGAACGTTCTGCACTGGCGACTGTGGCTGGAATTGTTGCAAAAATTCTCAAGGCAACAGTAAGATTTGGGAATAAAGATTCTAAATTGAAGAGTTTAATTTTCTTGAGAAGTTCAAAGGGTAAAAGTGTTTTTCCACCAAAGTTTGCTTCATATATTTGCTTCAGACTCACCAGTTCCTCAAGAAGATCGGTTCCCAGATCCTTTTGGTGTCGTTGTACTAGTTCAGCAGATTTAGTTTCGATCAGGTCATCTGGCATTTCTTTGAATGACCACAAAACAGAAAAGTTACTACACAAATCGCTGACTGACTTAAAACGCACTGTCATGTCCCCAATGACACTGTCCAAAATGACATTAAAAACTTTGTTGTTAAAAGTTTTCTTTGCATCAAGTTTATGTTCCATATTGTCATCACACACCTCGTCGTCCTCGTCAGCGTCAGCTGCCCTTTTTCGTTTCCTCCTTCTTTTCTCTTCCTCCTGAAGTTGCTGTGGCCATCCTATGTTTTCAGCAACGACCAAAACTTCATTGAAGATTTTATCCCAACCATCATTCCGCAAAACTTTCAAATCTTCTATCAATTGACTTAGATTCTTCGACGCTACATCTAAGGTTTCACCACGGTTCTGTAAAACTCTGTTGACTGTGTCAATGGGTTTCAATATTTTGTACCAAACCGATGCAAGAAGAAGGCAGTTGAAGCTCTTGAAGTATTTCTTCAGTCCCTCTACGTCTCGACGACATTCTGCTGTCAAATTTAGTTTGATCACTTCCTCAAGTGCTTCTACTATTCCAGGAAGATGAGCTGCAACAGGTCTTACACTATCCACTCTTGCTGACCATCGTGTTTTTGACATGGAGTGAAGAGATCCGGGTATTTTATTTTTCAAAATATCCCACCTCTGGGGGCTTGAACTGAAAATGTTGTACAACTTTTGGACAGCCCCAAAAAAAGTTATAGCCGCTGGACAGCACTCCGCTGCTTGTTCACCACAAAGGTTTAAGGAGTGACAAGTGCACGCAGAGTAAACAGCTTCGCTGTTGGCTGATAATATGAAAGCCTGAGCTCCTTTATAGGCACCTTTCATATTACTACCATTGTCGTACCCTTGGCCTTTACAGTCTTCTATAGGGATTTCATAGCGTTTCAAAGTACTCAAGATAAGCTCAGCAATATCTTTACCACTCTTTTTTGTGCAATCAGCAAAACATAGAAGTCGTTCTTGCACTTTGTAGGGTTCACTTTCTTCTTCAGTTTCATGCACGTATCTCAAAATAAATGCTGTCTGTTCAATGTGGGCTGAATCAGGTGTTGCATCAACAATTACAGAATAATACCTAGCTTTTTCTCTTTCTTCAAGAATTACCTTTGTAACTTGGGAAGAACATAATTCTATAAATTCATTCTGAATATCATGCGACAGGTAGTGAACTTGCATTCGTTCCCCTTTAGTTTGATACAAACGAACTTTATTTAAATGCTCGTTTAACACTGGATCATAATTTGCTAGCAGTTCTAAGATGCCCAAAAAATTTCCATTAGATGGGTCTCCTATTTTTTCATTAGTGCCTCTAAAAGCAAGTCCTCTTTCAGCTAGAAACAAAGTCACATTAAGTAATCGCTTTAAAAGGTCACGCCACTTTTCCTTTTCTTGTAGAATGGAATTCAAAATTAAGCCTGTCAGATTTTTATCTTTTTTTGATTTTATCACCTCTGACTTCCATTGAATGTAGCAGTGTTTGTGACTACTACTGTTTTCGTGTTCAGGGACCTTATCAAACAATTTTTTCCAACGTTTTTTACTTGAAAATCCTTCTGGAAGTGCCAGAGATGAGCGTTTCGTGTGAGGGAGTGAGCTAAAAACTTTACACGGCAAACAGAAGAAGGCTTTTTTACTTTGGCTCCAAACTAGCCAGTCCCGTGTAATTAAATCGCCATTAGTGAGTTTTTTTTTAAATACTGAAGTTGGTACTGAAGAACCGGTGATGTCGTCAGGAAATCGCTCTGACATTGGAAAATGATTGTATTTTAAATGTATACTTGCATCAAAACTGGGGTCCCCTACATCAAAGTGTATGCAAGGTGCCGACGAGGTCGTTTCATCATGAGACTGGGAAGTTGTGACCAAGATAGACGTGCTACTGCTTCTGGTAGCATTAGCAGTGGTTTCAATCTTGTAATTCTCAGTCTCACTCTCACTCTCAGCACTTTCATTTTTAGGAACAAATATATCTTTGTCGGTAGGAGTAGGACTTATTATTGCATCAGTCTTAGAACTAGTGTTTACTGCTAACTCAACTTCACTTACTTCAGTATCAGGTGAAAGTGAAACAGAATCGGGTATTTTGAAAAAATGTCCAAGTGACAACTGGCCTTTCTTTGCTTCCCGTTCTCTAAACTCTCTATCGTCCTTTTCTTTCCTCTTCTGCGCTCCAGATTTGTGTTTGTAGCTCATTGTTTCTACTTTCCTCTCACTCTTCTAACTTATCACTGAACTAATTCTGATTGAAACACACATGACGATTAACGAACTATGAACGGAACAATAGAACTATCCACGAAACCGCACAGAAAATTGACAGCGTGCAACAGACGTAAGTAAACAAAGAAGCTAGACTGGAGTCCCTAGACAGATACACTGCCGCCGGCCGCGAGATGACGGCTAGTGCAGTGTTGCCAACGCTGCATGCTGCCAGTGCTGCCACCTCGCAGACTTGAAATACCCACCACACGGTTAAAAAGACCACTGATTTGTATTTTAAACCAGACCTAGGGCCCCGGACCGGGCCCCCTCTGGGGGCCCGGGCCCCGGGGCTGTAGCCCCCCCTACCCCCCCCCTGTCACCGGCCCTGTGTGTATGTCTATCCTCCACAAGAGTTCAGGGCAGTCCATTAAACCATTGACCACCTTGTAAAGGAAGATGAGTTGTGTCCAATTAATTTTAATGACCAGACATTAATATTAATTGGAATTCTTCTATAATTAAAGAATTTAAAGAAATACTACATAATGAGAGTAAGCCTAGGTCCCCACTATCCGAGAGATTGCCCAGCCGGACTTTGCCCGGATCAGGGGCCGAGTGGATCAGATTCTGTCGACAGAACCCACTATCCGGACGAACACCCGAATAGTAAATTGTTTAATTAATAGCTCAGTTGTGATTTATAACAAAAATTATAATTAGCTAGCAAACCAGACTAGAGAATCAAATATCAGTCTACAAATATAAATGTTAAGCTTCTAATATAATCAACCAGGATACATCCTTAAAATTAGTTTTAAGAATATTAGTAGTACACATATAACCATATAATGAGTAACAATTAGTAATGTAAAGATAAGTATACATATTTATGAAAGGCTAAATTCCATATTTTACCATGTCTTTTAACAGAACATATCTTGTAAAATTTGCTAAGGGAATTTTCGTAGTCAGAAAAATAATTTTTATTTTTCATTAAAACTAAATAAAAACTAGGTATAAAATGGAAAAGACTTACCATAGTTCTTTTTTTAATGTCACTCATTTCTTCGTATTTTGGTTTTAATAAAGAAAAAACACTCTTCCACGTCTCCCTCGATTGGTTTTAGTCTTTGTATGCATCAAGAGTTCGGTCCGACAGTACTGGTCTCTCTTGGGCCAAGGAAATTAATAAATTAATGTCAATATCCAAAGACATCACGTAAATAAGCACACAAGCCACAGGGATGAACAGTTGTTCACTCGTTTGTTTGAAACAAAACTACCACCACTGGCTCCGTTCCCCTTCCGAGATTGACCGGATAGTGGGTCCTCTGTTATAACACGCAGTACTTTTCTACCTAGTTCTGAGACCCGGCCGAGCTAACTCTCGGCCGGGCGAGTAGAGAATAACCGGAAGGGTTTCCGAGACCCGGCCAGGCAAACTCTTGGCCAGACGTAGTGGGTCCTGCCTCATGCCTCTCAATATATCACCACTCGTACTCCGGCTCGGACAAAACTCGGCCGAGCAATCTCTCGGATAATGGGAACCTAGCCTAAACGAAGTAACAGGAAGACAGGTACAACATTGAAATGATTAATACTGCCGACTGTGGAGGGGCAAGGGTCATGTCCGCCGATAAGCCGGCACGAGACTCGACCTCATCTGCACTAAGTTGAGAAATATAGTCTATACTGAAGCTTGGTGACTCAAAAACCGTCAAATTATTAACGTATTGCATTAAGTTTCTATACAACACGTTAGTAATGTAATAAGAATTAGTTGCAACCATTGATTTATATAACTGAATGGTGTTATACGTGTGTTCTATGAGTATGAAGTATTATACGAATATTTTATTAAAAAGATCATTTGAAGTAGCTTAGTGAAGAGTGATAATCACACCCAAATTGAGGTGGGTAGTGTGCGTACTACTATAGAAAGGAAACTAAAAACCAATGCCATTCACCTCTCAAATGAAGACATAAAATACACCACTGAAGTCAGAAAAATTATTGAGTATGAAACAAAATCTTTAACTTTTGATTTATTTGAAGATTTTTCTAAAAAGGGCCTCATGGTTTAAGACAGTATACGTCCAGAAAATCCGAGGGACCTTATTGCAATGGATATTAAAGCCATAAGTTATGAGCCGGGATGTGTTATAAAAATTAAATTTTCTTTTGAAGAGGACTTTGTGAAAATACCTTAAAGGAGAAACATTCTGTCCCTCCCAATGTATCGTCATTTCCACAGTTACATCATACAAGTCTTAAGTAAACTAAAACTAACTGGTAGCATTTAAATGACCTGACAAACGACAGGTTGTCTTGTATTTTATGACAGTTAAAATATTATGACGAAGGATATTTGTCCAAATACAAGACTCGGCTCCCACACGAACGACAATACCGACTCAAATAAGAAAATAAACCCCGTATTGAAAAAGAAAATACAACATTTTCATGTCAAAATGTCAACTTTTAGAACATAAAATCTGTTTGTAAATAAAATTATTTAGTGCAATTCTTAAACGGTTCTATAGTAGTATAAATTATTAACCTTTAATACTTTATAAACTAAACTAGTTGTACCATCAGCCCTTTGTATGTCCACCAGTTGTGGCTAGAGATTTACGGTGAGACCAAGTATATCCTCGTGTATCTATTAAAACTAAGTGACATCTCGTATCTCTCTTAATTATTAAAAAATAATATTTTTTACCAATGTAATCACATACAGTTTCTCAGTTTTAATAACGCAGTATGAAATTTTATCTAAATAAATCATAAGAGTTTTTAAATTTGCTGTGCAGTTTTCATGACATTCCTGAAAAGTTGGGTTTTTAGAGATACGAGGTACCTCATCTTAAGCGATGACATGTATCAAGATATTATGAAAATGTTATTACCACTATAAGTTAATTTTAGTTTGTTTTTTATCATAATAGGATGTTAGCTCAATAGTTGTACCTTTAAATAATTTTCATTAGTAAACATTTGCTTGTATCAATACTTTCACTAGAGTGAAAATTAATCTTGACACTATATTTAAATTTTAAATATTCTAACCCATGTTTGACCAAATGTATTTGTGTAATTTAATGTTTCAATTGACAATCTCTTTGTTAATTTTTAATTATTTATTATTGGCCTTATTAATTTTTCCTATAAGATGTTCAAGCCCCTTTAATTTTTATAAATTTAAAACAATTCACAATCAATCATCAGTAGTAAAAACCAAAACAGGTTTACTTCCGTGTTTCTAAATAGAAATACTGATTCCGTCAACTTTCACCCTCCATGCTGGATAACATTTGTTTAAGGTAGAACCTACACCACTATGCCACAAACCAGTGCCAGACGAAGTTGCACGGTAAAAATACATGGCGTTTGTATGTTTACACCTTGGAGATATTTTAACGACATCACATTTTTCATTGGCAAAATAATGCAAATTTTGTATAACCATAGTTGAACAAAAATATCCAGTTGCTAACTTGTCACAGTGCTAATAATAGCCTTCCATCAATCCTGAGTGGCGTTCTTTTTGCGAAGTTTATGACTCCTAACTTTGTTCCTGATAATCATGAAACTTATCAGGATTACCTCTTGGTTCTTCCAGAAAACCAGAAATATCTCTCCTTCGTTTAATTGAATGAACCCAATGGTTTTGGAAGGGGTTTTCTTATAAGCAAGACAAATTATTATAATATGCAGTATGTTCTTTTTAATATCTTTGTTTTACATGATGCTGTCTTCTTGTAGAACACTCATATTCACTTCTTAAGAACACGTTGTTCTATCGATTCATAGCCTTAATTAAATAGAACCTAAATCAATGGTCACAGCGGAATGGTCTCTCTCTCTCTCTCTCTCTCTCTCTCTCTCTCTCTCTCTCTCTCTCTCTCTCTCTCTCTCTCTCTCTCTCTCTCTCTCTCTCTCTCTCTCTCTCTCATCTCTCTCTCTCTCTCTCTCTCTCTCTCTCTCTCTCTCTCTCTCTCTCTCTCTCTCTCT
>JAQJVL010000087.1:1175000-1495000 GCA_035578905.1 Stictocephala bisonia | reverse complement strand
ATAAAAAATAATAAAAAAACAAAAATAACAATTACGTGTCTTCACCCACCGCTAGATTCGTTAGCATCACTTGATTGCAAGTAAACAGGCTGAGCTTTCGCTACTGTATATTTATACTACAGTACCAAAGTATAATACAAACTGGGTATATTCACTCCTGTGTATATTATATTGTGGTAAAATTTATAGGGTAGGCTTGGAATCGTGTCGAACAGGCGAAAACGGCCATTGCATTCGGAAGATCATACCACAGATAAACAGTAACAGTGAATAATTTACCGTAAAATATTATTGTTAGTTGGAAAAGTATATTTAGTTTGATACATCTGGTACTCGCAGTCGTATCATTGGATTTGTTGATAAGAGATCAAGTTCGTTTCGTTGGCTCTACTTCCTTATTCTCTATACGGTCATTTATCTATTCCTCCGTTCCAGCATTTATCCAGGTCGTTTGTCGTTTTTTCATTTTTTTATGTATGTACTTGACTATTTAGTTGCCAAATCATTGAACCATTCCGATTCCACAAACCACTACCACAGTCGAGGAGTAGATTCGATTTTTCAGTATATGTTATTTTATATTATAATATCGTTCGTGGACAAATAATCGTGAGTTGTCGGCTGGACGTGTAAAATTTATAAGTATACTAGCTTAGCTCTTTGTAAGATACTTGCGATTAACTTGTATTATTGAGACTTTAACTAGTTCATTATAGATACAGTAATTATTGCAATTGATTTTGCAGCTTCAAAATAGTTATCATTTGCGTTGTGTGTAGACAGACTGGTGGTAGGCTAGGGTTTCGTAGATGAAATTGGAAACTTGTGTTGCACCATCAGGGCACAATTTTATGAAGCATAACACATTAATCCAACAATTCTAAAAGAAGAATTAAAAACTCATCACCAAGAAAATGAGTGCGGACAGTAGTGGAGTTGAATGGGCTGCAATAGTGAAACCTATTCTGGCTGCATCATATGGATCATTTAACAAAAATGATGTGTCAGAACTTGTTAAAGCAATTGTCAAGAGGTAAATATGCTTACTCACAATTGAGTATCATTTAAAATTAATAGAACAGGATATTACTCGCCTAATGGGTCCTCTCTTTATGAAGACTATGCACTATTATGATAAAGTAGGCTTAAAAATATAAATACTTTTTCTGAGATGGGCTAGATATAAATGGCTGCCTTATACAAATTCTAGATGCAACTCATATTTTTACATTTTTTTTATAATTAGTGGGTAGTCTGGCCCAAACTTTTGGAGGTCATAGACCTAGGCCTAGTTTTTAATCAGTGAAAAACTCACAAGATTTGGTATTTATGCAGTTTCTTGCCACCTAACAAAATTGAAAAATGTTAATTGAAATGGGTCTAGAGTTGGCTGTATTTTCATAAGATATGCGTTTTATTCCCCATAGAAATCACATATTTTAAGTTACAGAAATAATTGAAAATACCAACATTACAGCTTTTTGTATTTTTGTCATATTTCCGTTAATTTAAATGGTATTTTAAAACTTTCTTATTCTGTAATAAATACGAAGTTGAAAACAACAACTAGTTGTTTTGGTCTATTACAACTATTTTTCGAGATATTATGGAAAAACTGCTTTCGCATTGGATCACGATTAGCGGCCATCACCTGATCATTATGAATTTTTGTTGAGTAAAAGTATTATTGGGATAAGTTTGGTTATGTTTTTTTATCAGTTCAAAATGCATTTTTCGGGCTGAAAAATCAATTTAACCCTGCAAGTGTGAGCCATAGGAATTTCCGATAGTTGGTACCCATTACGGGTGTGACTCGGAATTTCTGACTGTCTTGTTTCGTCATCACTACGTTATTATTATATGTCAAATTCCATTATAATCACCACCAATTGGTTCATGAGGTTCCATTTGTTATATTTAGATTCTTTGGTTGCACATTTGACTGAATACACTCTGCTAACAGCTGATGTATTTTATACCACAGTCGTCAATCTGTCAAATGTAGTCTGTGTGTTCCAGTTTTACTGTCACATTATTTTGTTGAAATCTAACATAATTGTTACAGTTTTATTTCATATATACAGTCAAATATTGTTTATATTGTGTCTATTGCATTTACTGATATTGATTTTAGTGTAAATATAGTTATTGATTTTAGAAAATGTAAATATATAAGCCTATATGAACACTGCAGGTTACTGGTAGGCCTGTTTGTAGCTGGCATGAATCTTAGTTATGCTTATTTTATTTTGTAATTTATTGTTTGATAAGAACATCATTCATAATGACAGATCCTTGTAGATCAAGTGATATTCGGGATATTCTATTTCAAAGTGAGATTACTGAATCTGAAGATGATACGTTATTAGTGTATTGAAGGTATGGCAGCAAATGAAAAACACACAATTTTTTAAATATATGCGAATTTACTTTTTGGAGCTTATAACTTCCTATCAAGTACTGGTTTTTATAGATACCTATACATTTTTGTAATCTGTATACAATTTTACATAATATAAGGATACTATCAAGCTAAAATAATTATCACTGGTGTTATATAAAAAAATAAGCAAAAGAAAAAATAATTTATTTATTTACATATTTATTTTGTCTCTTATTTCATACCAGATTTACAAAAATAAAGTTAGCCTTCTAATATATGTACTGTCAAATGCTACATTTCAGGCTGAAAACAATGATATACAACAAGTTATATTTATACAATAATAAGGCAGCTGGAATATTAATTTAATAAACCTTTGTGAAACAATTAATTTTGCTTCCATACTGGGGGTACAACTATACCACACTTGCAGGGTTAACTTAAAAATTAATGATATATTCATGTTCAGCAAAAAAAAAAAAAAAAAAAAAAAAACCATAAACTTAAAAAATAATCAAATCTAAAAAAAATTGTTGGTAATTCTGCATTATTACTTAGTCAACTTAAAATATTTTTATATGATTATATGGTAGTCCTCACTTAATTGAAAGATGAAAATCAAGTGTCGGAAAGCCGTCGTTCACGTTGCAAAGCGATAAGAAGGTTTAAAGTCCACATGCTATGACTGACATTTCAGAGACATTGCGCCGCGGCAGTTATGGTTAGGTTAGGTTATTATATTGTAGAATGAACCTGTAATAATTTATTTTCATTTTAGCAAACCGCTTTTCAGTCAGCAGAATTTGTAAAAACATATTCTACTATAAACTATGATAACCTAACCATAACTGCTGCGGTGCGATGTATATAGGTGCCTCTGTTATATATTACACTAACACTGTTTCTGACACCAAATTTTTACTAAATATTAATATTTAGTATCCCAAAAATGTATTACCAAAGTATGAAGAGATTTGAAGTTGACTAAGTAATAATGCAGAATTACCAAAGTTTTTTCACTATGAGGGAGACAAAGGTAGTTGGACATTTGCCTTCATTACGTGAAAATTACCAATCATGACATTTCGATTTGGTAAAACCCAAACCTTTTTCAAGTGCGAAAAACTAAATTACATCTACACAAACATGTTATAAAACTACTTTCTTACACTAATTTACTTTAATAATTATCTACATTTTAACCTAGTTCATAGAATGGGGTACAACAAAATGAACTTCTACTAAATATAAAAATGTTACCAGGGTTAAATTAATATGACCAATTAGGCGCTGCCCAGGTCACGATATAAAAAAAAAATGTTAAAACACAATTAAATTAATATTCAAATCAGACTGAAATAAGATTACATCAACTAATCATAAATAAAATAAATATATGGTACCTGAAAAACAATATTAATTAAAAATAACATTAAACATGCACAAAAAAATTATATATGTGACTTGGAAGGACTGAGACTACATCCAATCTAATTAACTATTACAATTACATTTTAACCTGAAAAGACAACAATTACATTAGGAATAAAACAATACAATATACAAATATTACAAGAATGATGAAGTCTTACGACCTGCAGTGACGATGGCGTCTAGACGTCCCAGGCACGAAGTGATGATGATAAATCCAAATGCAGTGTCTACGAAGTTCCCTCCAAGGTGATAAAACACGGGGACAAGACAAACATACACACTACACTTCACAAGAACCATCCACAGACTGACGTGGTCAAGGACATACGCTCCGAGATAGCCAGGCATGCGGTGACGGGGTGTTTAATTGTTGTAGGTGCAGGTGGTGTAGGATTCTGGTTAGATGATGTCATGAGTGTACTGAACTTTTTATCGAGTGTGTTTTTAAGTAAAGGAACCTTAATGGGTCTAACTTCTATGCTACTTCGACTGATTACTTGTTCATTATTTAGTTTCATAAAGGCACCTTCGATTAATTTACATTTAAAAAAATGTGGTTCCCTATGAAGTATTTTAGTGTTATCCCAGTTAAATCTGTGTTCATTGTTCCAGGCATGTTCAGCTAATTTAGAATGTGTAGTGTCTCCTTTTTTAATGTTATTTTTGTGTTCTTTTAGCCTAACTTCCAGTGGTATTTTTGTTTCCCCTATGAATTTTTCATTGCATTCACAAGTAATGCAATATACTAAATTTTTTTCACTACCTGATAAAAAACTCGTTTTTCCATTTTTCGGTAAAAATCATGTTTTCCGTGGTTGGAATCAACCTCCTTAAGAGATACAAACTCATATTTAACCCCTATAGTGCCGGGAGTCATTGTGAGAGATGTGTTGTATTTGTTATACTACATCAATATTTTTCTTCAATCAGCCGATTCATACCAGACGAATCGATAATATCCCCTGTCATCAGTTTCACACTTTTTTTCGTATAATTGCGCAGCTGATTGAAGTAAATATGATTACATCAGTAGTCAGTGCAGCTGAGTTTGTATTTCACACCAATGTAGTGTGTTGTTGTAATGTTTGTGTTTTGTTTATCTTGTTTGTGAACAGTTTTTTGATGTACTTAGAAGTTTTTTACAATGAGGGACGATATATTTATTCTAGCAGAAGACAAAACACTTGCTAACGTTATTAGAAAACGCAAGTCATTTTGATATATTAGTTGCTAGCACTAGTAGGTTAGGCCAAAACAATGTTGATGTAGTTGACGAACAGCTGGTCAGACTTAATGAAGCTGAATGTTGGTCAGACTTGTCTGTTAGCTGAAAATCAGACCAACACTACGTGGTTTAGATTCCATGTAAAGCTGTAGGTCCCATAGTTGTCCTGGCTATTGGGCTATTAATAAATAGGCCTTTCTGAGCTAAGTTGAGCTCAGATAGTAACAATAACTACACATGTTAATCTACACTAATCACACTTAGTCATCCCTCATATTCACCCATATCTCCACGACCGGTGTCTTAGAAATTAATAAAGAATGAATATTTCACCACTTTTACAATTGGAAATCTATTTTCAGAGGTGGTATCAAATTGCATAATTACCCAATATTTAAACAATAAACATACCGTAACCCGTATTACAAAATAAAATTATTAGAGGGTAAATGCAGTGGTCCGCTCTCATTCTCAATTTGGTAACTATTCGATAATGTGGGGAAAAGGCGGGCTGGCGGTGCATCATTGGATAAATGGTATCATTTAATCAGAGGCCATGTGGTAATTCAGCCCTGTTTCCCGAACAACTTAGAAGCTTGTGGGTTTAAATTCGACGAGTTGGCCATGTGAGTGCTATTCATCGGATCCCTATAAAACACAGCCAGCTTTGATCAGCTCTTAGGTTAATTAATTGAAAAGGGTTTTAAAATTTAATGACTAATTGTGCAAACAATTTGGCTGGCTGCGATCCCCTCGTGCCCTCAAATTAATTATGTAATTCTACATTTTAAAGGTTTTGCTATTTGATTACTACCAAGGGGTTCTACTCCCCCCTTCTGTTAATTTAGCTTAATTGGGACATCTTAAATGATCGCGAATAACTTATACTACGAAGCTACTCATCTGTCCAGATCCGCAAGGGTGACAGTGACTCCTGACCGTGGCGGTGTTGGTGCACAACTCCGACTCCGTTGCGTCAATCTCCCTTCCTTAAGCTTTGCGCATGCACGAGCGATAGTTACAATTCTCACCAAGTGTGGCTATCCGTCATAATATGTTATAGCATATTATGGAACAATCTACTCTTAAGTTGCCTTTACTTTGTGTTAGGACCCAAAACAAACCAAACAGGCAAAATAAATTGGGGAACAAACTTTTAAATACTGTAGCTATTTCTACGTTATTTCATGGGAACGACTTTATGCCGGCAGTGTTTACTACTTGTGGAGTGATATAGAAGGCTTGCAATGTCACATAGAAGGCTTGCGTGTAGACGACATCTCAGCCACGTTCTCGCCTTGTGGACCCTTTATCACTTCCGGGTTTCAGCCAAGTGGACCACGATGACATTGTCAATCATCATGACAACCAATTGTAAGTGACTTATTCAAAAAATTCAGTTGGCTGCTATCTATTAGGTGGGAGAGCCCATTCCAGCTCAAACTACACTGCGTTGTTAAGGTAATGGTGGAAGTGAATCGTGTGTGTGAAGGGTATTCGCTCACCCTGTTCGACATTGTGCGGCTCAGTGAGATCGGGATAGTCAACTTACTGACCTCCCCTCTCAGTGTGATGTGGAGTAATAGTGATTGTAGAAAGTGGGGGTAGAATCTATTTCTTGATAGGAAGATGCTTGTCTTCAGATGTTACAAGTTGTTTGCTGTGGGCCATAAGAAACGCTGCATCTTTTGATTACAGCAAGTTAGTCTGCCCAAACACCTTTTTTTTAGGAGCCTAAGCTATCATACGTAAAGGTTTGGAGATGTGTGCATCTTTCTCCATCTCAGTCCATCACGCCAGCACTTCATCATGAACAACTGCGGTATCTCCTCTGGGACGGTGTTCGATTGGTTGTATGTTCGCAAGGTATTTATCGAACACCAGCACCGGCACACTTAGGTGCTTGGCGGCCCTGGTTATACCGTCGAAATCGATGAAGTCAAGTTTGGGAAGGGGAATTACAGCTTGGGCAGGAGAGTAGAGGGGCAGTGGGTGTTGGGCTGAGTAGAAGGTGGAACAACGAAGTCGTTATTGGTGTCTAAGGAGGACAGAGATGCCATTACCCTCTAAGCATTCTGAAGGGAGTGGGTCTGACCAAGAACCACTATTATTAGTGATAGCCTACAACTGCTTGAGCCAGGAGGGTTATGAACATCTCACAGTGAACCACTCCATGAATTTTGTGGATCCGAACACTGGTGCTCATACAAATACTGTCAAGCGGACCTGGTGTGATGCAAGGTCCACCATATGAAAGTACGTGTTCTGAAGGTGCACTTTGTTGGGATTTGGCTGAATACCAGTTCAAGCGCAAATATCCAGCAGTGAATAAGCGGTTTCACCACTTGCTCCTCGCAGCAGCGACGCTCTACCCTTCACAGTGAAACCTGTAACACTATGCGACTCTGCCCAACAGCCACAGGATAGTGGTGTTAATGTTATGGTTAGCTTCCCATATTATTAATGGAAATATCCAAAAATTCATAAATTTGAAATAAATGTCTTGGGAAATATTTTGGTATTTATTAATTTTGTTTGTTACGTTAGGTTAGGTTTTGTTAATTTGTTGTTACTATTATTAAGTTTTCTGTTCAATATATTAAAATATTTCATTAAGTTTATATACAATCCCAGTTATCTACCAAACATTTTTCTCTAAATTCTCGTAAAATGGCCTACTTTTGAAAGGACGAATTTCTTCTATTTACTAGTAAAATAATGCTTTACCCTCAAATTGTTCTAAGTCCTTTCTAAAATAGCCCATTTTTTAGGGTTTTGAGAAAAACACTTGAAAAAGGCCTAATGTGCTAACTTATATCGAATAATTACCCTGAATATGACTAGCGCTGTGAATGATCTCATGGTCCCACTTTAATCTCAACAAAGACTAACTCACACTGTACCCATCTCTCCATTTGCATTACCTCCTGTCAAAATTTGCATTATCGTTTTGAACAGTTACTAAATGTTGTGATAAGAAAATTCGGTAATTATTCAACGTATAGCACACACATTATGCATTTTTCAAGTTTTTTTTCTCAAAACATTCATATAATAGACTAATTTTGAAAGTAATGGCAACGTTTTAGGGGAAAGCTAGGTAAAATATGAAAATTAGAAAAACGGAATAATTATTTCATTCCTAAATACATTGTTGTTGTAAATATATTGCTGTGGGTACTTTAATTAGGGTAATTGCATCCTCATCACATATGTGGCAAGGGTTTTGCAATCAGAATATTATTAAGCGTGTTAGAGCCAGAAATGTACTGATTTCAGTATGGTTGTTAGGTTTGGTTAGGTTAACAAAAAATAATTTATAAAGCCAGTCTAACCTTACTAAACCTAACCTAACAGAATATGTAACCTAACTTACCTAAACAAACCTAACCTATAAAAACTTAACTCTATCCAAATATACACTTTTCTGGTGCTAACACTCTTTTTAAAAGTGCAATTTCAAAACCCTTTACATACAGGTATTCTTCATCAGGAGGAAATTCCAATTTAAATAAAACCACAATGCTATATTTAATAAATCAAAACATTTCCAGTTTTTTCGTCTTAGTAAAACTTTATTTTTTACAGAAGAAAAATGTTTTCTCCCAATAATATTTGTAGCTAATTTCAAATTTATTCCAAGTGTCTTGAGAAAAAAACTTGAAAAATGGATAATGTTCTATATCGAATAATTATCAAAAATACCTTGAAGGTATCTGGTCACATTTCCATAAACATACCATTAATTAGTTTTCACAAAATTTGAAAAACTACATTCTGTTAAAGTACGTAATGAAGTATGAATAGGATAGGTGTGGATTTCCCATACAAAAATGAATGTCTGCTTGAGTGACAGCCGCCAAGACGTTCTGGAAGTTTGGAACCTGGTATATTACAAATCTGGTAGTCTTGTAAAGGCCAAACCTTTGTTAGGTTAGTTCAGCACGTTACTTAAGTCACTGCAGAATTATTGGAATACGGATTCACTATTGCGAAAGTATGAATAAGTTAATTTATACTGAATCTAATAAGACACTTTCTAAGCACGACATATTAGAAAAACTCTTACAACTTTCATTACAAACCATAAAAAAGTCTAGAAAAGCAAGAAACAAATCCAGAGCAGGACAATGGTCTTCTTTAGGGAGGTGAGAATCAGCGAATTGGCTTTTAGTGATGCCACATTCAGTAATAAGTTCAAGGTTCCAGAACACCTAGAGAATTTTGAATTTTTTTTTCTGGAAAAAACTAGCTAGCTATATAAGCCATAGCTAATAGAAAAAAACGATAAAAGGGAAAATTTTATATTAAAAGTTATTGAATCTATCGATTTAGTGTTACGCTGATTAAAATTGACAAAAACAACAATTCTGATATCTACATTGCATTCAACAAATGTTTCCTTTGCAGAGGCACAAAATCTTTCTAATGAAGATTTCAAGAGAATGTATACACTCTGATGAAGGAGGAATTTCCATACATTTAAATTCATTGCTTCTTTAAGTATGGTACATAAAGTTTTGATTGATGACCATTTACATTTTGCTAATAGGCACAGAGCTTATCGCACTACCCCATTTCTTATACTTAACCATTATGAGGTTAAGTGTAAGAGAGGACCTAATGGTCCTAACTTTGCCTCAGAAAATAAAACGTTTTTCATTTCATTTCATTTCATTTCCCCTATTTTATTGTCTCAATAACTGGTATTCTATTCCTGTATTTTATGGTAAGATTATTTTCTTAGTTCTTGATCTATTGTCAAGCTTCTGCCTTAACTTTGTCTATTATTATCAATAGATTAAGCAACGAAGAAAATAATCTTAGCATGAATATATAAATAGAACACCAGTTATTGAAGCAGCAAGTAATGGACAAATCGGGCGATTAGAGAAGCTACTATGCATAAAATAGCCATGTAATTTTTCTGTGTTTAGTGAACATGATCTGTTAAATCATGAGGAGCAGTACGAGACCTTCTACACATCCTTCGCTGCATTGGCAGCAGATTACATCAGTTCAAGTATTAGTTCAGGTAAGGCTTCAGAGTTACTTGATTACACATTTTACTGTTGTTTTTATAATGTTAAACAGAAAACCACCGAAAGAAGTTTTAGTAAATAAATATGAAAATGTTCATGCAAAATTCATTTAAGAAATAATTTAATTTGCTTTCTGTAAGAAAGAATAGCAGCATTTCACTTATTATATTTGATTTAGAATACCCTTAATTATGGAATCCTAAAGAGAGCCTATTTTCAACTCAAACTGCCTATTGTTTCTTGCTGTATTTGCTTTTTCACATTAACTTTTTCTAATTGGAAGCTTGTGCAGAAAATTTACTGCTGTAATGGTTGCAAGCTTTTTTTAAGGCTTTTGTACTGTGGTGGAATAATATTGATGTTAGGTTCTGAGTGCCTGTGAGAGCTTTGATCTCTTGTCTTTTATTATAACTTTAAATTAAAAAAAATATATAATGAAATAAACTACAACATATGTATAATGTTTTTAAAGCCAATTTGTTGATTTACTATTGCGCTGTAATATAACGATTCTTAGGCCTATCAAAGCCTCCAACATGGACCAGCTATTTCTTTACAATTTAACAAACAAAAGCTACTTGGCAGTAAAAATTGTAACCTGTCATTAAATAAATTTAAGAAAATCTTATACTGTGTACAAATTGAAATAGTAGTAAGATAGCAATAGTTATAAGATAGCAGTTCAAAACAGAAGATCTCTAGTGGAAATGAAATTGTAAGAAATAAAATACCGTTTATGTATTTTTCTTCTCGAGCAACACAAAACAGACAGTTGGATAGCAACAAAATGTTACAGCCAATAAAACAAACAAACAAGAAGTTCTAAAAATTACTGCAATGGGTATTGAGCATAAAGCAGTTGAGAGCCTTCTAATATGCTTAACTTTTGCGTCAGGTGATCTGTCAAGAAGTCTCGAGGCACTTTGAGTGTAATTTGGATGGTTGATAAGTTGAAGTGTTTGAAACTGTGAGGTAAATGGTAGAGAGGGCTTTGCAGACCTAACTTTGCCTCTTGTAATATGAATAAAGATGTTTTTAATTTTATTAGCGTTACCAGGTCAGCAGCTTTCCATGTAACTTTTTACAGCATTTCTTGACAAAACATTTCCCAATCAACTCTCTGGTTACTAATCAATCTTGGAGATGCAATCTTTATTTTATGACGGGTAAAAAAATGTATGGGAGAGAGGTGAGAATCTAGCTTAGGCAACGCCTCCTTAATAATGGGATCAGTACAATTTTCATATAATACTAAATCGATTAGTCGGAATGATAGTTATATTGCCCAAAATTGGTTTGAAGCTGAAATCATTCAGTTAAAATCAGTATTAAGTTATATATTTGTTTTTTCCCCTCAATATCTGTTATTTACAGTTCATGTCACCAACAACAACATTCAAACATTCATTTTAAGGAAGAAAGAACAGCTGTCACTATATTTTTATTGGCTAAGGCATACTGCAATCAATTATAAGCTGGTATAAAAATCAGCCATCAATGCTGGTGTTTTACATTCATAAGTTAATGAAAAATTTATAAAAAAAAGCCTTGAAATTGAAAGGATGGAATTAATAAGTAGCCATAATAAGTATTTATATTTTGAACGTAAAAAACATAGCATGTCAGCGTAACTTATAAAAAAGATATCTGCACAATATACATAACTAATAATACTCAGTCGTAGTGAATTGTTGCAAGGCAGAATCATGAAAAAAGTGTGATAGGGATTGATTGACAAGAAATCCCCATATCTTGGTTGGCAAAGCATGAGATAAATGTTATCAAGAACAGTTACTTTCCCTAACCAGGTTTTGCAAATTATTTAATAAAGCTTGATATTAATTTTAATATATTCAAGATTGTAGATCCTGCGTTTACAAAAGCAAGAAATTAGTTATAAATATTGTAGTATATTTGTTTCTGTCTATTAAAGTTTTGAAATACCGAATCATTTCTACCAAAAACAGTTTAAATCATAGGTAAGATTATTTAGTGGATTTCAGTTAAAAATTGTGAAAAAAAGCTGAAGATTTTATTATACAACAGGCTGGGACCAGAGCATTGGTGGGAAGGGTGTTACAATGTAAAATTGTTACTCGATTTCACCTTTCACTTGAGAGCTTCTTTGAACAAAATTGAAAAACTGAAGCTTTCGTAGGTTGGTTGCTAATAACTGCAACCTATGGCTTCCTGAAAAGATCGAAACAGCAAAGCACAAGCCTGTATGTAAGACCAGTCGTACCATTTCGGGACTAGCACTAATGCTAATTCTTTGCCCTTGAACGCATACTACCGAACAGGGCTAAGAATTTTGGTTAAATTATTAAAGTATTGTACCAAAACACTCAGCCAATCAGCGAAAAGACGTTCTAAAGTGCTTAGGAGTGACACGGACTTGGTGGAAGAAGCTCACAAGCGGAAAGTGAAACGGATATTACACCCAAAATTATCACTAAAACCTTTTTAGCGGGAAGCAGCCGTGTTCTGCTTTAAGTTGTGATTTGTGTTGGATTGTTTTATAGTGTGCAGAGGACAGCTGGGTGCCTTATGTACTGCAGCCCGTATCCTGCTTCAGTTCTTGCTCAGCCGTTTGCAGAACCATTCGGCTACAGAGCCAGCTGTCCCCAACACTCTTACTGCCAAACAGCTGCTGTTACCCATTAGAGCCTTGTGTAGTGCTTCCAGTGCACTATCCCGCACTGACCAGATCGCCCTGACTGCTATCATGAAGAACGCCAAGCTGCCACCTCATATCAAGACGTCAATGCCTGGTGAGTGCAAGCCAAGCGTAAATGTATTGCTTAAACTGGTTGTTCAAGATTAATTGTATTAGTATAAAAAAATCTTCTGCAATGTGAATTTTTTGTGTCATGCTTTTGTGGTTGTTTGATTTTAAGATGAAAGCCATGGTTGACTTCAACTTCTCATTTGGCAGCTCAAGATTGTATTTTTTACCGAAACATGTTCTATTAATTATAATTTTAAACAACCAGTTTGATATGTTTGACCAAGAACATTTAGAAGTATATTTACAATTATTTTACAGTAGGCTCAAAAAAGGGATAACACCATGGAAAGTAAGTCTTTTACTATGTCACATGATTAATTTGTTATGCAAACTACATGGCAAAGGAATATAGAGGTGGTTATTTGTTCACCCGACGTTTACTACAATTAGAATTACTACAAGGTACTTGTTAATCAGTTTATCAAACTATACTGATATCCGAAGATAGAATTATATCAGTCCATAAATAAGGCAACGGCATTGGAGACCGTAAATGTGCTAAAACTATATTATTAGCTGCAGCAGTCGTGAGTTTTTAATGCAATAATATGCTCTTATAATTTTTTTTATCATTTTTCAGTTGCTATTGTGTGTATTATCTGCAAAATTGATGTTTTTTTTTTTAGATTTAGATCCCAAATGCCTTTATTGGCCTATATCCAGGTTGCTTGATATGAAATTACTTCACATTGTCTCTAATTGTTTCTATCTTTGTTATCTGAGATATTGTTTAAAGTAAAATGATGAATATCATCATTAAATTATAACAATTTAGTAATCAAAACTCAAGTGATAATATTAAACATATGAATAATGAGACAATGATTATTTTCTTAAAACAATATAATACATACACTCTATATTCGTTTCTTGTGTATTTGATACAATGAAAAGCGTTATTATTACTAACTAACCTAACTATTTATAGTTCTAAATGAAAAATTCTTCTATTGAATAGAATTGTTTTGATAACATATAGTTTTTGAGTGTATTTTTAAATTTATTAAAATCTTTCTTGCTTTTGATTAATTGTGGCAGGTGATTATAACATTTTATTTTTTTATAAATTTATTTACATACTAGAGGCTAGTTGCACTAGCTACTAGAGTCTAAATTCTGTAGTTTAACTTAAAGAATTTTATATATCTCTGTCCAGATTCTCTAATCTTCTTGAATAAATGTAGTCTGCTAAACTGTTCATTCATTACTGTAGGCTACAATAGTCCATTTGTATTACAAATTACCTTATTAATAGTAAAATTATCTACAAAGCACAAGTCCATATTTTTTGTATCCTTCTTATCTCATGAAATATTTCTCCTGCTATTTTACAAACATAATAGTTATCTGTTCTTTCAAAATGTAATTCTTTCAATATAGAATGTTTGTGCACATCTTGATTCTCTAATCTTCCTGAACAAGCGTGATTCGCTGAAGTAGATTAAATAAATTACAACTATGGAGAGCAACATTCTTTAGCATTAAGTTTAGTGGTTGTAGATTCACCCATGACTAAAAGCCTTATGGGCCTTCCACAGAACTTAGATATGTCATCAATGCCTTTCTTAAACAGAACTAGTTTTTTATTTATTTATTTTTTTATTGTATGCACATCTGTAACTTGTATCAAGAGGAACAGGACAGGGCCTTTATTAAATGTCCCTCAGTTAAATTGCATAGCATAAGATGTTTAGAAAAATGAACATTTCATTTTGGAATTTATCAAGAAAGGAGATTAATATACCAAAATAAAAGGTTAGGTCGTTGAGCACTAGGCCAGGAATTACGATAATAGGAGAGATAAGGCCTGAACAAACTTGTTTGAGGACACAAGTCTACTGATACAACACATAAGAAAACGTAGCCTACATATACACGAAACATTTTCATTACCACTGTGAACTGTGAGCAGTACCACTGTGTGAGCAGGTATGGAACGACTCACTCTTCTCATAATCAGAGTTTTTGCCAGAGTGCATTTTTAATAGAAACATCTTATTTACCTTAAGGCACATTTTTAAAATGAAATGGGTGTTAAAAAAAATAACAGCTAAATAAGTCACTTTTAAATATGTTTATTTTCACTTTAAAGAAGTTAAATGGGTAGCCTACTGTATCTTACGGTAAAAATACCCAAGTTGATTAAAACAAATTTTAGTGAGTACAATTTAATGTTGACTCATTGATTACTAGACATGTAATAGTTAACATGTACAGGACAATATAAAAATTTATACACAGTACATCGTTGAAATGTGTTTTAAAATGATTTTATGTGCTGTTTAAGTTGCTAAGTGCTGTTTAATGTCTAGAAGTAACTGTCAACAAAATAATGGTACTTTCTACATTATGTCACTTCCCGTTTGGCTTTTGTTGGAGTCTCCAAGAGCCTTGAACTGAATGAGAATCACTAGATGAGTCGTTATTGCTCCGGCCAGCTGTAATGATACAGTTTTACTATCAGAAGTAATATATAACGAGGCATGAAGAAATTGGCGAGGTCCATGAGGAGGAATAGTTGGCTGAATGCAACAGCATAATTTATAGGTCATGTAACCACACAGTTGTTAATGACATCAACCACAGTTTTACTATCAGAAGTAATATATAACGAGGCATGTAGAAATTGGCGAGGTCCATGAAGAGGAATAGTTGGCTGAATGCAACAGCATAATTTATAGATCATGTAACCACACAGTTGTTAATGACATAAACCACAGATTTACTATCAGAAGTAATATATAACGAGGCATGTAGAAATTGGCGAGGTCCATGAGGAGGAATAGTTGGCTGAATGCAACAGCATAATTTATAGGTCATGTAACCACACAGTTGTTAATGACATCAACCACAGTTTTACTCAGCTTGATATTGCTAATACAAAGTAACCTCCAGCCATAGCATGTTTTGTGGTGTATTAGCCGTAGGAGAAAAATACCACCGGGTTGCTGCTGTTACATTCATTTCATTGCTAAAATAGTCTTAAATATCACTGAAACTCATAAACTACTTAAGTTTCTTGTGACTTATTTCATTCACATGCAACTAAGTAAATTGATTGTTTCCAGTATATGAGTCATATGTTGGTTTCGGTTGACAAAATTGCATGAGAAAGATAAAAAAAAACGTAAACTGTAAAACATAGACTCCTTTGTCAAAAATTGACTCCATATAGCAAGAAATAATATTAGTTTTCTGTTTTGCCAATAGACGGTTCAAATTGGTTCATCTATTAGTTTCATTATGATAATTTTGTTGATATACTTTTGGTGTGGTTAATATTATTAAATTGAAGGTGATATTTGATCTGAAAAGTTGCAGTCAGTTTGTATTTTATGCCTCATGACAGTTAGGTTGTATTTTTAGAGGATTAATATGAAAAAGAAAAAAAAAAAATACTTGGCTTACACTAGCTAAAACTGTAGTATTGATTCAAAGCAATATGAAAGCTGTATTATTGATTTATCAACACTAAAAATGGGGAAAATACCTGAAATAGCAGTGAAAAATCAATGGCAAAAAGTCCACATGCCATCATCTTCAGTTTTTGATGTAAACGTTGAAGTGAAAAATTCTTCAACTGAAAAAAAAAAAAATTGTTGAGTGTTTTAAATAATAAAGTTCTATAAAAGTGTTAATAATAGTAATCATTATTTGTTATGGGGATTTTACAAATCTTTTTTTCTACTATTGTATTATAACTGTGGAAGTTTTTATGTTGAGATTTTTATTGCTCAGTCACAAAAAAACTGCCAAGTGGATTTGAATATTTGTCACACAGTTTACAATTTCTAATAACATGCAGGTGATACTTTTTATAGTGGTAAATAAATAGGCTTAGCAAAGGGGATTCGCTACTGAAAATGCCATTTTTAAAACTATGGATGGTAAGTGTTTTGAACCATTTTTATTTCATTACTAGTAAGTAAATTAAGACAAAAATATTGCATAAACGTATATATACGTGTTTATGTATACAGCAGCAAATTTTTTTGCTTTTTTTACATACTTTGTTAAATTTGATATTCCTCAGGAACTAATTGGCCAAATTTAATAATATAGGTACCATTTTGTAGAGGAATAAATGCTTTAAAGATTCTGGTAGATTTGTTGCCCTTAAGTTATAAACTTTTTTTATAGTAGAGATTTTTTTTTCAAAACACAATTTAAAATTTTATAAGTTACAAAATAATTAAAAACCCTTGAACTAATATCATTATATACACAATTCTACCAGAATATTTAGAGTATATACTTAAGATTAGGTGGTAAAAATTTGAGCACTCTACTATTAGTACTTAGAGAGTAATATCGATTTTAGTTTTCAAAATATGGAAATTTTGAACTTTTGGATAATGGGCGATGAACGACAAAAAGTAAATTTCACATGATATTCATGAAAATTGGGATATAAACATAGTACTTTTACAATAGTATATTATTTAATTATTCAAACAAATAAAATATTAGTTCTATTACATTTTTGAAATATAGTTAGGGCATTATACACACTTTTATATAGGCCTGTGTCAGAAAGTTCTATTGTAAAACGTATGCCTTTTACAACTTCATAAGAAACACCGTACTGAAAGATCTTCAGAATTCTCCTGCACCATAAGTAAGACCCTCTTCAGCAATTTTTCTTTCCTCTTCAGCAATTTCAGAAAATTGTTTTTCTTTCCTCATGTTAGCTGTGCGTAACCGTGTGCGATCAAACCTCCTTGCAATTTTAGCCGAATGTAGGCCTATGCCTGAACTAATGCCCGCTCTTGTTTGAAAGTCACAAACTGTACTAGTATAACCAGTATTATACTGACAAATGGCCTCACATACACCAACTTCAAGTTTTCTTTTTGATGAAAACGTAGTCTTAGGGTTTTTTGTCCAAAAAACACCGTGGAGGGCCTCATTTGCGTGTTGCCACAAGTGTTAAAAAAAATTTAAAAAAAATGTTTTATATGCGTGGATATTATGTTTTATATTTTTTCTTGTAGAGGACATTCTAAAGAATAAAAATTGACAGTAAAAAAATTTTTGAAAAATTCCAACTTTTTGGCTGTTTTCAGTAGCGAATTCCCTGTAGCGGACAAGAAAGCTGGTCTATAATTTACTTGGAATCAAAATACTTTTTACTGTTCTGTTGCTTATTTGGTTGCTTAGCAGTTATGATTTTGTTAGTGTTCAGTTAGTGAATTAATTCTGATTCATTTGTTGTTTTCATATTAGTCTAAATTGCTGATCCCAATTTTTTTAAATGTCAGGGAAACAGAAATCTAATTTGAAAATAAACAAAAATCAAGTCTTTTCCTCAATGCAGATCTGAGAAAGATTGAGCAAAATGGACGTAAAATGGCTTTTAAGAACAGCATAAGTGCGGAAGAGGAGGAGCATTACGCCAACAATATGCTTATTGTAAGAGTGTTATATTCAATGCACAGAGCAGAAACACTGTGAATGAGTGGCAACTCCTCCTAGGACAATGTCGACTACATTTTCCCAACCCTGTGAAACTTGTAACCTTGTAAAAATTGATACACTGAAATGTTGGTTTACTTCAAGTGGAATGCATTGAGAAAAAGTGGAAGCGTCTTGAACGGTTTTGTATGATTTGGCTGGTAATTAAGTCATGAATGTATGTCTTATCATACTGAATAACTATGAAACTTTAATCTCATTTGACATACAGTCCAAACCATATCAATTTAGAACAAAAACAAACTACTGTATTGTATTAAAGATTACTTTATGTAAGCATCAGTAAAGTAGAATTTTAAACTGTTAAAATCATAATTATTTTCAAATCATCAGCAGCAAAATAACATTTTGACTAATAATCAATTTTTTTCTCCTAAGCAATATCATTGGATTGTTGTATTTATTTCGCTATGGATATTGTGGTTATATAATATACATTAGGTTTTTTTTATATAATATATACTAGAAAGTCTAAAACAAAATTTATTACAGTAATTTAAAAACTGCGTATAAAAGAGGTCTAAAATGATGATGATTCTGATTATATCCTTTATTGTATTGATGTATTTTATTATTATTCGTCCAGAGAATCAACTTATGTTTTACAGTGCTTTGCAAGTTTACAACAAGCATTGATGTAAACTTGCTGTTTAAACAAACTGTTGATTGTTTTGTTTTATAACGTGTGAGGCAGTTAATTTGTATTGCCATTTTATTCCAAAGAATATAGTTAGTTCGTATACCTGTGTGTATCCATCCTCCACTCCACCCTTGTTTAGTAGCTCATGGATTGCAATGGCCATGTTGTTGCACTGTAAAACAACAGACGACAGACAGTATCATCAATGACCACATTTGTAGAACAACTCAAATATGAAATAAATAAGTTTATGTTCCCTGATGATGCCGTAATTAGTAAATTAGTGTGCAACTGAAATCTTACATGACAACAACTAAAAACAAAACGTAGTTTATGAAATGCCTTGTTGAATAATTTTTTTAGCATGTACATAATATTTTGAAAATAACTATGGATCTACATATATGAATCTATAAAGTATAAACTATACAAACATCAAACAATAATTATTTATTCTCTTGTAAGACAGGTGAACTAAAAGTGAGAATAATAAATAAAAAATGATAGTATCTTAATGGTATTCCATAGTTACATTATGTCACTGTACCTGAGAACAGACATCACTGTTGCTAAGGACCAGCACGAGGACCATTATGATGCTGTAGAGGACCCAGGAGCAACAGTGTGCCAAGAGAAATCCATTGTAGTGACCATCAATCACCATCGAGATGATGGTATACATGTAGGAGGTGATGAGTACAGCACAGATAATTAACTCTCCCAAGTTAACAAGGCTGTAAGGTGTCCAGTGGTAAGCGAGCATGCTGTAGAGATAGTCATGAGACTCCTTCACCAACTTAACCCTCTGTGGTAATGTAAGGTCCACGGCCACTCTGTGCAAGTCTCTCATAGCATCGTTGAGGAGTATAAACCGATCTTTGATGATTTTCAGTACAAAAGTGTTGTGAAGAACCATGAAGTTGTTATAAAACACATGTCCCAGAAGGAACAACCATAGTCGATAAGAAATATACTTCTCTTGTTCATCTTGGAACAGTATTTGATAATCAAGAAGGAATATTCCTGGGAGAATAATGCCACGAGCAAATACAAGATATCCTTCCAATATGTTTTTAAATGATCCAGATTGAATACCAAGTTTAAATAAAATTTGTTCTGATTTCGCCCAGCTGAGAATATTTTTAAATACTGTTTTATTATAAACTAAGCAGTTTATAAGACAGATGCAGCTCACTGCGTTCTCAGCGAAGAGATGAAACAAATGTGTCAATTTGATAATGATGTTTTCATTCTCCTGGATGTTGTCAAGATAAGTCAACAAATATCCCAGTTCAGCGAGAAACAGTGTCAACAACATGGTGGTGTACACAGCTTGGTACATGGGGCGGGGTGTAATTGTGTCCCCCTTGATAGAAATTATCGCTACACCAAGGAATTTTCTAATGATATTAATTGGCTCATAGGAGTCCGAAACTAACTGACCCACAGATTTTAGGTTATTGCCTTTTTCACTCATAGCTACGGTAGAAGTTGTTTCAAACTAAAGTGACTTTCTATAGAAGCACAATGATATTGGGTGTTATTGTGAATAATTAATTACGGCTGACACCTGTCACTGACTTCACAGTGACAATACCTTTTAATTAATTAAATTTACCTTGCCTTTATTATTAATTACTCATAACTTTTATTAGAACATATATTAAAGGTATCACTTTTAGACTGAACACACTTCCTGCCTGAAACAAATACATTACTGTTCTGGTTAATTCCTTTAATAAAAATAAATGTTTATAAACAACCAAATGAAAATTTCTCATTATAGACGGCTACATGCCATACATGTGAACCCATATGAGCTCATTCAATCTACTCATCCTGTATATAAAATATCTTAAATTTTATTTTTAACGAAGTAGTCAAAGCATTGTTCATTTTTCAAACATACATTTTGATAATGTATAAACTTGCTTGTCTATTAGTCTGTCCTACACAAATGCACACTTTTAATTTGTGACGATAACACCACTTTATGGATGGATCATCACATTATACTCTTAGTACTCTTATCTTAGTATTACTTTTAGTAAGTTAACTGAAGCATTAACTTTCCAATTATATTAACCCATTCACCCACAAATATGAGTATATTCGTAGTGCTGCTTCTGGCGCATATGCTCAAATACAAGTATACTCGTATAGCATATTTTTTATAATTAATTTTACCATATGTTATCTTTGAAAGATTGTCCGTGACTAATAATAATCAATCTAGAGATATTCAAGTCGTAGTCGATTTAACGAGAATATTTCTTTTAAAACAGCTGTTTGTTTACTGTGCCAGCTGTCGTCGTCGCGTTCGTTCGTGAGTTGTCACTGGCATACTGTCCTAGTGCGATGTTTGGTTATTTTGTTTTGTTGTTTGAATCTAAGTCATGAATAATTTGTTTTTGTTTTGTGTTTTTAATGTATGAATTGTAAATATTATAAACCGTATGAGTGACCGAAAATTGAGAGTTAGTTAGGAAGTGAATCAGAAAGTAGTAGTGAAGGCGATCAACCTAGTTTTATTGAGAGACATATTCTTGATGTAAACATAGACCATGAGTTGTTTGAAGAGAATGTTATGGATTAAAATTATGAGGATACATAGGTACATTATACCCACTAATATTTTGATAGGGAATTTGAATGTAAGCTTACAACCAGCCAACCAGAAAATAATACAGAGGTGCATTGTAGGTCTAACCTAAAACATAAAAAAGTCTAATTAAAATTCAATATTATTTCAAGTATTCAAAATATAATTTTTCTTACTACTATAATTATGTAAAAGTAATTAATTGTTATATTTTTTATGTAAGGAGTTAAATTTTCTGTAAGAAAAAATAAGTTTTATTTGGGTCTTTTATACATTCAAGTATTAAAAATAATTTTACTTTCAAAATTTATATTTACAAATTTATGAATTGTTTATTTAGAAATTTACTATCATTAAAAAAATTGTTGTTTCATATTTAAATAGTAAACTTTTGTAGATAATTTAATACTGACTAAAAATGACACATTAAATAATACTGCAGTGGCAATAATGTTTGATTTATGTTGTATTTACTAAAACATTGCATTTTTGCCATTTTTTAATGGATCCTTGTGTTCAGTTAACAGTTTTGTTGTGTGAGGCTGAATTGGTTAATCCTGGACCTTATACCATGTGCCATAACCTTACATATGTTATTAACTAAAGTAATGTTTTATTTTTGCTAGCAAATTGTCTGTGTGATAAGTTGTGCTTTAAAAAAAGATATATGCCAATTGGTTTTATTTTCAAGTTATCTATTCTAATCATGGCCATAGGTTTGTATAAATAACCTATAAATATGTAATGTCAAATGTAATGCAGTGCGTAGTTTTTTATTGTTTCTTGTTTCTTATTACTTGTATAATAAAATACAACCCTAATAATAAGACTGATTGGGTTATTTTTCATAGATCATTACATAGACATAAAGTAGTCTTGAAAACCCGGATTAATGTGGCGAATGGCTAGTCAGAATATAGAAAAATCTAAATATCCTCAAGATTAGAATAACTCATCATTTTAGTATATATGGCTAACAATAAAAAATAGGATCTAATTCAGTTATAACATTTATGTTCTAATTCAAGAGTGAGTTTGAGGAAAAAAGTTGTAAACCCTCTGTAATTAGCTAAAATGTGCAGTAAAATATTGAAAAGTAGTCTTACTATTCTGTATTTACTGCTCTTAATACAGTACAATCCAATCTGTACAATCATTAATTCAGATGAAACTATTTTTATGTTTGTCACTCATTTCCTTTTAATATGAGAAATAAAATCAAAACAATAACAAGGCAAATTGACGACTTAATTATTGTATCAAGACACAGACCCCTGGTGTCCGACGATGAAATATACACGACTTTTGAGACAAATAAAATTAAACATAAAAACAATTTCTGCCCTATTAGCTTGTTGAGTGTATTCTCCAAGATATTAGAGAAGATTGTCAAGGACCAACTAGTAGAATATCTTCAAGCAAACTCTGTTTTAAATGAGGGCTAATCTAGGTTTAGGAAAAACAAAAACATAAGCGACGCCTTGTTCTGTATTGTTAATGCATAAATTCAACCAATTAAAAAATTATTATGATTTTTTTATCTACAAAAATCTTTCAATTCAGTTGATATAAATTTAGTTGTAATAGGTATTCGTGGCAACACTCTCGCGTGGTTTAAAAGCTATCTCATGGGCAGACTACAGTGTGTGTCTATTGGTGGGGAACTGAGCAATATTGTACCTGTGGACTATGGTGTGGTTCAAGGCAGTACACTCGGTCCAATTTTATTCTTGATCTATATAAACAATATGTCTAAATTAATACATATTGTTTATATAGAAACGGCAAACTTTTTCTCTTTTCAGATGGCACCCTAATTTTCCTGCAAGGAAATGATTAGGAAGAAGTGCATAACAAAGCCCAGCATGATATAGCGCTTGTAAAAAAATGGCGACCAAAATACATCATCTTGAATATTTTCAAAACTAAATTTATGCCAGTAGTCTTAAGAGATGGCCCCAATATTTTTCCTCAAAATATTATAATTCATTGCTGCGGAACTACCTTCACAATGCTTATACTTATGAACATATAGAAATAGTAAATGCCTACAAATATCTTAGTGTAATTATTGAGAATCCTTTGAAATAGACAGAGCACATACAGTTTTAAAAAACTAAAATTAGAAAATTTTTGTTCGCATTTAGAAAATTACGAGAGGTATTGAATGGGAGAGAAATTAAATTAGCTTACTATACCTACATTCAATCATTGCTTTCCTGTGGAATAATTGCGTGGGAAAGCACCTACAAAAGCAATCTACAACTACTGTACGTAATATAAAAAACTATTCTAAATAGCATTTTACAAAGCGAAAACCCACCCAATTGATATGCTTTTTAGAGAAACTGTCGTTTTGAACATTAGACAGCTTTTGTAAAAAATCTCTTTGAATTTATTTATAAAAACTTTCATACAATTTTTTTTCCAATCACACATCAATATAACACTCGCTACGCATCAAACGTGGGAGTTCTTCTTGATCCGTTACATAAATCTTTCTCAATCACTATTTCTCCTTTTATTGCTAAGATCTTATGTAGAAACATTCAAGTGAACTATCCTAATTGTGATATATTTAATTCTACATCACTGTAAATTAAAAAAAAAAAATGAGCAGAAGTATGGACAAAACAATTAGGCCTAGAGGGAGCCGAGACCATTATCACTAGTATCTATGGGCGGAGCCGATAGCGTGCCTTCTCCCACCGTTATCGCTTGAGTTGGAGATAAATAAATGTTTATAAACAACCAAATGAAAATTTCTCATTATAGACGGCTACATGCCATACATGTGAACCCATATGAGCTCATTCAATCTACTCATCCTGTATATAAAATATCTTAAATTTTATTTTTAACGAAGTAGTCAAAGCATTGTTCATTTTTCAAACATACATTTTGATAATGTATAAACTTGCTTGTCTATTAGTCTGTCCTACACAAATGCACACTTTTAATTTGTGACGATAACACCACTTTATGGATGGATCATCACATTATACTCTTAGTACTCTTAGTATTACTTTTAGTAAGTTAACTGAAGCATTAACTTTCCAATTATATTAACCCATTCACCCACAAATATGAGTATATTCGTAGTGCTGCTTCTGGCGCATATGCTCAAATACAAGTATACTCGTATAGCATATTTTTTATAATTAATTTTACCATATGTTATCTTTGAAAGATTGTCCGTGACTAATAATAATCAATCTAGAGATATTCAAGTCGTAGTCGATTTAACGAGAATATTTCTTTTAAAACAGCTGTTTGTTTACTGTGCCAGCTGTCGTCGTCGCGTTCGTTCGTGAGTTGTCACTGGCATACTGTCCTAGTGCGATGTTTGGTTATTTTGTTTTGTTGTTTGAATCTAAGTCATGAATAATTTGTTTTTGTTTTGTGTTTTTAATGTATGAATTGTAAATATTATAAACCGTATGAGTGACCGAAAATTGAGAGTTAGTTAGGAAGTGAATCAGAAAGTAGTAGTGAAGGCGATCAACCTAGTTTTATTGAGAGACATATTCTTGATGTAAACATAGACCATGAGTTGTTTGAAGAGAATGTTATGGATTAAAATTATGAGGATACATAGGTACATTATACCCACTAATATTTTGATAGGGAATTTGAATGTAAGCTTACAACCAGCCAACCAGAAAATAATACAGAGGTGCATTGTAGGTCTAACCTAAAACATAAAAAAGTCTAATTAAAATTCAATATTATTTCAAGTATTCAAAATATAATTTTTCTTACTACTATAATTATGTAAAAGTAATTAATTGTTATATTTTTTATGTAAGGAGTTAAATTTTCTGTAAGAAAAAATAAGTTTTATTTGGGTCTTTTATACATTCAAGTATTAAAAATAATTTTACTTTCAAAATTTATATTTACAAATTTATGAATTGTTTATTTAGAAATTTACTATCATTAAAAAAATTGTTGTTTCATATTTAAATAGTAAACTTTTGTAGATAATTTAATACTGACTAAAAATGACACATTAAATAATACTGCAGTGGCAATAATGTTTGATTTATGTTGTATTTACTAAAACATTGCATTTTTGCCATTTTTTAATGGATCCTTGTGTTCAGTTAACAGTTTTGTTGTGTGAGGCTGAATTGGTTAATCCTGGACCTTATACCATGTGCCATAACCTTACATATGTTATTAACTAAAGTAATGTTTTATTTTTGCTAGCAAATTGTCTGTGTGATAAGTTGTGCTTTAAAAAAAGATATATGCCAATTGGTTTTATTTTCAAGTTATCTATTCTAATCATGGCCATAGGTTTGTATAAATAACCTATAAATATGTAATGTCAAATGTAATGCAGTGCGTAGTTTTTTATTGTTTCTTGTTTCTTATTACTTGTATAATAAAATACAACCCTAATAATAAGACTGATTGGGTTATTTTTCATAGATCATTACATAGACATAAAGTAGTCTTGAAAACCCGGATTAATGTGGCGAATGGCTAGTCAGAATATAGAAAAATCTAAATATCCTCAAGATTAGAATAACTCATCATTTTAGTATATATGGCTAACAATAAAAAATAGGATCTAATTCAGTTATAACATTTATGTTCTAATTCAAGAGTGAGTTTGAGGAAAAAAGTTGTAAACCCTCTGTAATTAGCTAAAATGTGCAGTAAAATATTGAAAAGTAGTCTTACTATTCTGTATTTACTGCTCTTAATACAGTACAATCCAATCTGTACAATCATTAATTCAGATGAAACTATTTTTATGTTTGTCACTCATTTCCTTTTAATATGAGAAATAAAATCAAAACAATAACAAGGCAAATTGACGACTTAATTATTGTATCAAGACACAGACCCCTGGTGTCCGACGATGAAATATACACGACTTTTGAGACAAATAAAATTAAACATAAAAACAATTTCTGCCCTATTAGCTTGTTGAGTGTATTCTCCAAGATATTAGAGAAGATTGTCAAGGACCAACTAGTAGAATATCTTCAAGCAAACTCTGTTTTAAATGAGGGCTAATCTAGGTTTAGGAAAAACAAAAACATAAGCGACGCCTTGTTCTGTATTGTTAATGCATAAATTCAACCAATTAAAAAATTATTATGATTTTTTTATCTACAAAAATCTTTCAATTCAGTTGATATAAATTTAGTTGTAATAGGTATTCGTGGCAACACTCTCGCGTGGTTTAAAAGCTATCTCATGGGCAGACTACAGTGTGTGTCTATTGGTGGGGAACTGAGCAATATTGTACCTGTGGACTATGGTGTGGTTCAAGGCAGTACACTCGGTCCAATTTTATTCTTGATCTATATAAACAATATGTCTAAATTAATACATATTGTTTATATAGAAACGGCAAACTTTTTCTCTTTTCAGATGGCACCCTAATTTTCCTGCAAGGAAATGATTAGGAAGAAGTGCATAACAAAGCCCAGCATGATATAGCGCTTGTAAAAAAATGGCGACCAAAATACATCATCTTGAATATTTTCAAAACTAAATTTATGCCAGTAGTCTTAAGAGATGGCCCCAATATTTTTCCTCAAAATATTATAATTCATTGCTGCGGAACTACCTTCACAATGCTTATACTTATGAACATATAGAAATAGTAAATGCCTACAAATATCTTAGTGTAATTATTGAGAATCCTTTGAAATAGACAGAGCACA
This sequence comes from Stictocephala bisonia, assembly GCA_035578905.1. Classification (NCBI taxonomy): domain Eukaryota; kingdom Metazoa; phylum Arthropoda; class Insecta; order Hemiptera; family Membracidae; genus Stictocephala; species Stictocephala bisonia. The sequence continues at coordinate 1,467,724 of JAQJVL010000087.1, read as the reverse complement.
TACAGTTTTAAAAAACTAAAATTAGAAAATTTTTGTTCGCATTTAGAAAATTACGAGAGGTATTGAATGGGAGAGAAATTAAATTAGCTTACTATACCTACATTCAATCATTGCTTTCCTGTGGAATAATTGCGTGGGAAAGCACCTACAAAAGCAATCTACAACTACTGTACGTAATATAAAAAACTATTCTAAATAGCATTTTACAAAGCGAAAACCCACCCAATTGATATGCTTTTTAGAGAAACTGTCGTTTTGAACATTAGACAGCTTTTGTAAAAAATCTCTTTGAATTTATTTATAAAAACTTTCATACAATTTTTTTTCCAATCACACATCAATATAACACTCGCTACGCATCAAACGTGGGAGTTCTTCTTGATCCGTTACATAAATCTTTCTCAATCACTATTTCTCCTTTTATTGCTAAGATCTTATGTAGAAACATTCAAGTGAACTATCCTAATTGTGATATATTTAATTCTACATCACTGTAAATTAAAAAAAAAAAATGAGCAGAAGTATGGACAAAACAATTAGGCCTAGAGGGAGCCGAGACCATTATCACTAGTATCTATGGGCGGAGCCGATAGCGTGCCTTCTCCCACCGTTATCGCTTGAGTTGGAGATAAATAAATGTTTATAAACAACCAAATGAAAATTTCTCATTATAGACGGCTACATGCCATACATGTGAACCCATATGAGCTCATTCAATCTACTCATCCTGTATATAAAATATCTTAAATTTTATTTTTAACGAAGTAGTCAAAGCATTGTTCATTTTTCAAACATACATTTTGATAATGTATAAACTTGCTTGTCTATTAGTCTGTCCTACACAAATGCACACTTTTAATTTGTGACGATAACACCACTTTATGGATGGATCATCACATTATACTCTTAGTACTCTTAGTATTACTTTTAGTAAGTTAACTGAAGCATTAACTTTCCAATTATATTAACCCATTCACCCACAAATATGAGTATATTCGTAGTGCTGCTTCTGGCGCATATGCTCAAATACAAGTATACTCGTATAGCATATTTTTTATAATTAATTTTACCATATGTTATCTTTGAAAGATTGTCCGTGACTAATAATAATCAATCTAGAGATATTCAAGTCGTAGTCGATTTAACGAGAATATTTCTTTTAAAACAGCTGTTTGTTTACTGTGCCAGCTGTCGTCGTCGCGTTCGTTCGTGAGTTGTCACTGGCATACTGTCCTAGTGCGATGTTTGGTTATTTTGTTTTGTTGTTTGAATCTAAGTCATGAATAATTTGTTTTTGTTTTGTGTTTTTAATGTATGAATTGTAAATATTATAAACCGTATGAGTGACCGAAAATTGAGAGTTAGTTAGGAAGTGAATCAGAAAGTAGTAGTGAAGGCGATCAACCTAGTTTTATTGAGAGACATATTCTTGATGTAAACATAGACCATGAGTTGTTTGAAGAGAATGTTATGGATTAAAATTATGAGGATACATAGGTACATTATACCCACTAATATTTTGATAGGGAATTTGAATGTAAGCTTACAACCAGCCAACCAGAAAATAATACAGAGGTGCATTGTAGGTCTAACCTAAAACATAAAAAAGTCTAATTAAAATTCAATATTATTTCAAGTATTCAAAATATAATTTTTCTTACTACTATAATTATGTAAAAGTAATTAATTGTTATATTTTTTATGTAAGGAGTTAAATTTTCTGTAAGAAAAAATAAGTTTTATTTGGGTCTTTTATACATTCAAGTATTAAAAATAATTTTACTTTCAAAATTTATATTTACAAATTTATGAATTGTTTATTTAGAAATTTACTATCATTAAAAAAATTGTTGTTTCATATTTAAATAGTAAACTTTTGTAGATAATTTAATACTGACTAAAAATGACACATTAAATAATACTGCAGTGGCAATAATGTTTGATTTATGTTGTATTTACTAAAACATTGCATTTTTGCCATTTTTTAATGGATCCTTGTGTTCAGTTAACAGTTTTGTTGTGTGAGGCTGAATTGGTTAATCCTGGACCTTATACCATGTGCCATAACCTTACATATGTTATTAACTAAAGTAATGTTTTATTTTTGCTAGCAAATTGTCTGTGTGATAAGTTGTGCTTTAAAAAAAGATATATGCCAATTGGTTTTATTTTCAAGTTATCTATTCTAATCATGGCCATAGGTTTGTATAAATAACCTATAAATATGTAATGTCAAATGTAATGCAGTGCGTAGTTTTTTATTGTTTCTTGTTTCTTATTACTTGTATAATAAAATACAACCCTAATAATAAGACTGATTGGGTTATTTTTCATAGATCATTACATAGACATAAAGTAGTCTTGAAAACCCGGATTAATGTGGCGAATGGCTAGTCAGAATATAGAAAAATCTAAATATCCTCAAGATTAGAATAACTCATCATTTTAGTATATATGGCTAACAATAAAAAATAGGATCTAATTCAGTTATAACATTTATGTTCTAATTCAAGAGTGAGTTTGAGGAAAAAAGTTGTAAACCCTCTGTAATTAGCTAAAATGTGCAGTAAAATATTGAAAAGTAGTCTTACTATTCTGTATTTACTGCTCTTAATACAGTACAATCCAATCTGTACAATCATTAATTCAGATGAAACTATTTTTATGTTTGTCACTCATTTCCTTTTAATATGAGAAATAAAATCAAAACAATAACAAGGCAAATTGACGACTTAATTATTGTATCAAGACACAGACACCTGGTGTACGACGATGAAATATACACGACTTTTGAGACAAATAAAATTAAACATAAAAACAATTTCTGCCCTATTAGCTTGTTGAGTGTATTCTCCAAGATATTAGAGAAGATTGTCAAGGACCAACTAGTAGAATATCTTCAAGCAAACTCTGTTTTAAATGAGGGCTAATCTAGGTTTAGGAAAAACAAAAACATAAGCGACGCCTTGTTCTGTATTGTTAATGCATAAATTCAACCAATTAAAAAATTATTATGATTTTTTTATCTACAAAAATCTTTCAATTCAGTTGATATAAATTTAGTTGTAATAGGTATTCGTGGCAACACTCTCGCGTGGTTTAAAAGCTATCTCATGGGCGACTACAGTGTGTGTCTATTGGTGGGGAACTGAGCAATATTGTACCTGTGGACTATGGTGTGGTTCAAGGCAGTACACTCGGTCCAATTTTATTCTTGATCTATATAAACAATATGTCTAAATTAATACATATTGTTTATATAGAAACGGCAAACTTTTTCTCTTTTCAGATGGCACCCTAATTTTCCTGCAAGGAAATGATTAGGAAGAAGTGCATAACAAAGCCCAGCATGATATAGCGCTTGTAAAAAAATGGCGACCAAAATACATCATCTTGAATATTTTCAAAACTAAATTTATGCCAGTAGTCTTAAGAGATGGCCCCAATATTTTTCCTCAAAATATTATAATTCATTGCTGCGGAACTACCTTCACAATGCTTATACTTATGAACATATAGAAATAGTAAATGCCTACAAATATCTTAGTGTAATTATTGAGAATCCTTTGAAATAGACAGAGCACATACAGTTTTAAAAAACTAAAATTAGAAAATTTTTGTTCGCATTTAGAAAATTACGAGAGGTATTGAATGGGAGAGAAATTAAATTAGCTTACTATACCTACATTCAATCATTGCTTTCCTGTGGAATAATTGCGTGGGAAAGCACCTACAAAAGCAATCTACAACTACTGTACGTAATATAAAAAACTATTCTAAATAGCATTTTACAAAGCGAAAACCCACCCAATTGATATGCTTTTTAGAGAAACTGTCGTTTTGAACATTAGACAGCTTTTGTAAAAAATCTCTTTGAATTTATTTATAAAAACTTTCATACAATTTTTTTTCCAATCACACATCAATATAACACTCGCTACGCATCAAACGTGGGAGTTCTTCTTGATCCGTTACATAAATCTTTCTCAATCACTATTTCTCCTTTTATTGCTAAGATCTTATGTAGAAACATTCAAGTGAACTATCCTAATTGTGATATATTTAATTCTACATCACTGTAAATTAAAAAAAAAAAAAATGAGCAGAAGTATGGACAAAACAATTAGGCCTAGAGGGAGCCGAGACCATTATCACTAGTATCTATGGGCGGAGCCGATAGCGTGCCTTCTCCCACCGTTATCGCTTGAGTTGGAGATAAGCTTGAACAATGCCATTGCCTTTAAGCCAGCAAGCAATTTTACATATTTCATACAGTTTCTCAAATATTCTACATTTTGTTTTCATTATTCTTCTTAGTTTATTTCATAAATCACGCATAACTGATTTTGTTTTTCTTTTTTAGTTTTGTTTAACTCCTTATCTAAACATGTATTACGATAAAATTAATGTACGTATTAATATAAGTTAGATTTTACCTCCATATTTAAATAGACACATTTTTCGCTTTAACAGAATTAAAACACATATAAGCAAAACAACTCAGCCTACACACAGGCAATCTGCCCATGTAGGCTATTTTCCATAAATAACTTGTTGTTTTCTTGTATATATATCATTGTTCAATTACTTTTCCTTATTTATATAAATTTTAATTCTTTTTTTATTGAATGTGGAAAATAAACTAATTTCATTTCATATTAAGACACTATAAGGTAAAGTTTTCTTTTAATTTGAAACAGATTTTTTTTCAACTTTGATCATTGATCCGGACTACCCATAGTCCAGATAGACCGATCGAAACTGCTGAGAATCTATTTGTTTGATAACTAACCATAAAATGTATTTATGTACAGGTGAAAAAGAGAACACAACCTCAAAAGAGAACAAAAGCAAGTCAAGATCGGACTTGTCGGCAATGATAGCAGAACAGTTGATGACTCCACTACATGACTTTGTGGCACAAAGGGTGGAGCCGGTGGAAGTGAAGTCTTCCACTGAACCTGCCACTACAGAGTCTCACCAAGACACTGAGGTATTTACCACTTCAACTAAAACAACAATATAATTGATTGAATTTTACTAAAAGTTTGTTGTTTTCTTGGAAATTGATGTAAGTAATGTTCTCCAAATAGTAAAATTGTTTGTTTTTAATCACTTAATCACATACGTCTGTAAAGTGGAAGTGAATATATAATTAGGACAGGATATAATGAACTACTAGAGTACAGGTAATAGTGTGAATGTACAAGTGGCACTGCAAGACGAAGTAGAACATAATTTGATTGAGAGGCTTCCTTACGATTGCTGTTCCATTTTTTTATCTGAAGTCTTAACTTACCATCATAGCTCAGACTGTACGGGTGGGTCATCAGCACTGTTCATGTATATCTGGTCAGATGTGTCATTACCACTGTTCAAGTGTGAGTGGATGGATGGAACGTCAACAATCTCTGTGTATAGATGGGTGTGTGGGACATTTGCTAGTGACTGACAAAAAAAAAAAAAAAATTACTTGTGACAAAGTTACCAGTAGAAAATTATCATATCTATACTAATTAATTAGCTTAGCAACCTTAGCGGTTATATTGATTTGTTTTTATTTTCTAAGGTTTAATATTTCTTTGATATGTTTACTAATGTAAATAAACAGATGTTTAGTTACCTTTTAAGTTTTTTACTTTGATAGAAAGTAATATTTGTAACACCAGTGAATTATTGTAGTTTAGCCCTAAAATGTAACCTCCGTAACACTGAATATTTTTTAACTTTGGTCTTCTACAGTTGATATTCACCCAGAAGAATATAGCGAGCCTGCAGTCTCTGAATGCTGGAGATATCCTGGTGGAGATGTGCTTTGGTCTACCACACCTAACACGATACCGCAACAAGTACACGTCTGCAGTCAGCAAGAAAGGCTTCAGTCTGCCCTCCACACACGCCGAAGCTTTGCTTGTACGCCACAGGTAACAGTCACCATGGTTTATGAACTAAGTTTCATGCATCTCCAGTTAATAATATGTGTTATTTTTGCTGCGATTAAATGTCATAGCATGTGTGGTCTGCACAAGATGAAAGAATGTAATGTCTTCATCAACAAAAGTAGCCAATTGCAGAGGATAGTTAAAAAAATCAGGGCTGACCAGTTTAAAGCAAAGAGAATACCTTTACTGATAAGAGGCAGTGCTGTTGATAATATTTACTGATAATGTTAATATTGTAGATTGAACATCCCTGACCTTTCCCTCAGCTTATTTATTGAAAGAACTGATTTTTGAAGGTATTGGTTGAAGTGAAAGGCAGGCAAGCCGATCCCAACTAGTCTAAACACTATGCTTTAAACACCTTTTGATTGTTGTAGCTTTGGCATTGAGGCTCATCAGTTATCATTTTAAGGACTGTCAGTAAATGTAGTGTAGTTAGAAGAATTGTTTGGTAACATTTCTTTTCAATACAACTGTCGGTAGACTTTCCATCACTGTCCTTTAAGAGAAAAAAATAAATCTCAGTTTCTTATGTCTGTGCTTTAGCCTATTAGAATTAGTTTACAACTATTCTTATTCATTATTTAAAAAAATGATATTTTGTGTTAAATAATCTCATTTTTCAATCAATTTAAACTGCATTCTGTTAACACCATGAAAATGTGGAGTTACCCCTCTAAATAAATTAGGAGTCAACTATCAGTCATCCTAGCCATAACTCATAAGACAATTTTGACACTGTAATTTTTTATAGAATTAGTTGTAAAATTTATTCAGTAAAACTCAAAATGTAAATAGCTGGTTTTATTACTGTAAAAGTTTAGCTATTAAATTTTTCTGCTGTAAGAAATAGGTTTCTGTTTGATCTAGTAATTGCCACCAAGAGTGTGTCTTACAGAGGGAAGAAAGGAGGGGGGTTAGTATACCACTCTTCTCCTGGTCCAAGATAACTTTAAGAACATTCAGACCTGACAGGGCTTTACGTTGAATACAGTGTAACCCATGTTTCAGTCTTCAGCCACTGGTAAACGACATCAGTCTGGTGTGGAGTGCCCTCTCACTGCCAGTACTCGAGCCTCTGACCTCTGCCAAGATGGAAAAACTATCTACCATCACCATGTCTTGTCTGTATGCTGCTGTCTCCATAGCCACAGCCAACAGTATACTGGGCATCTCCTCAGCGATCTCACCCAAAACAGCTGTGTCCAACAACACGACAGGTCTGTCTCTGTTGACTACTCATAGGAATAACTACAGTCGTCTCACCACCAATTTTGTTATTACAATTGACCATAGAAATAACAGACTTTCTAAAGCATTGCATTTGCTTTAGATGTGTGCCTGTGCAGCTATCTAACAGCGATTAATTTCATATAAGCGCTCAAACTACTGTTTGGTGTATTATTAGTTCAGCTATTAGTCATTTCAGCATTTGCTAGAGAGAGAGAGAGAAATGGGTATGAAGAGAGATAAAGAGTCAAAATTAGCTGGTGCTACCTGTGAAAATTATACAGGAAAACCGGCGTCATTGTGGATTTCTTTAGTCTGATTATGGTTTACTAAAATTAATCACTGTAGTATTTGAATGTTCTTTTACTTATCGTTGAGTTAAAATTGTGCGATTTTAACTATTTATAATGCATAACTGTAAGGCCAAATCAGACTGAAAACATTGCATTTACTCATGTTTCTAAATACCTTTAGTGTAGGCCTGGTTTTAAAGTTATGTTTCTGAAAAATAAACATGTAAAACTAAAACACACCTTGAAAAGGAGGTTTGTGATAAAGTCTGTTTTTATGGTTTGTGTATTGAATATAGAATAAGTATATTGCATTGAGTAGAAATAAGTATAATTAGCAATTGATGTTACACATAAATCTATTGAAATAATTGTCTATTTGCAGCTGCTATTCCCAATAAGCCTGGTGAAGAAGAAGGCAATCTTGATGCTTTGGCAGTTTCTGTGGTAGAAAAATCACTTGAGATATTCAGCTTGATATCAAATGTATTAAAAAATTCCACAAGAGCAGGAGGACATGTAAGTAACATGAATAGTAAAAATTAGTTGACATGATTTGATAGGCAAAACAAAAAATAAGCTGAGAAGAGAATGTATTAAACACAGACTAACAAAATAGTCTTTAGTAGCAAGGTGTTAGTGGCTAGTCTGGTAGTATGATTTTTTGTTTATTGGACATATTGTTTAGGTAGCTTCCAGATTTACTAGCTTTTAAAAATTGATCTTGGCTTGAAAGCTATCATGTAAGCTGAGGCTGATTGCATGATCCTGTGTGCATGATCCACTACCATCCAGTTCATTTCTGGGTCTGGGTATTCTAGCCTCCACCATCTATCTCTGTGTCTCTACTGCTTCCCCTCACACGCCTCAGCCCACACCACTCCTCTTCTCTCTACATCCTTTATCACATTGTCAATTTATCAACTTCTTGGTCTTCATTCTTTAATTACTATCTCTCCCATTTTTCTTGGTATTCTGTCCTTTCCCATGTTCTTAACATGCCATTACAACCTAATTCTTGATTTTTCAATTCTTTTTCTCTTATCTCCACCAGGTCTCTTCTTATTTATACATTTATAATTCCATCCCATTTTGGTCTTACCCTTAATTGCTCTAAAAAAACTCATTTGAGTTTTGCTCCAATTTCTCTCCATCATCTTCCAAGTCTCAGCTCTAAAAATGCACGTAAATGATATTATTATATAAATTTATAATACTCCTTCTTAGTCTTTCAACTTTTCAGTATAATTTTATAATAACATGACCTATAAATTAAGTTACACTTGTTATCAGTGGGTAAATGTAAGAACATTAAAGATGTTTATTCATTAGTAAGATGCAGATTGTCAAGATATGAGAGGCGAATGAGTGTAGATGAGCGAGTGTAGTTATTGTTACTTACTAAGGTTGACTGTTCTTCAGAAAAAGCTTTATTAATACCCCAATAGTCAGGGCAGCTAAGGGACCTACTGCTTTACATGGAATCAGAACCTAGTAGTGTTGGTCTGATTAGGGAAGAGAACCGTGTCAGGCTTGTCAGCCTTATTGAGCATTAGCCAAATAAGTTTGAAATTTTTATTGTTCACCAATTTGTGACTAAGTGTTGTTGTTTACATGTAGATACTGCAGAACCACCTGTTGTTGGGAGTGTGGCTGTTGGTCACTGGTCTCCAGAGTCAGTTGTCCACCTCCAGCCTGTTGCCGTCAGAGAAGGCCGTGGCCAAGGAGGAGAAGGGCAAGTCTCCCAGCAAGTCTAGAGAGGGAACCTCTCGCATCAACCTCATGAAAGTGTAAGTAAATGACATAACTAGTAAATGTATAGTAATTAAGAAATGAAGTCTTAAAAATTACTAATCAGAAAATCAAGATCCTTAGAATAAAATAACCAATCAGATATCTGACTTTCTTCAGTACAGCCCCAAGATATTCTTAATATTGTAAAGAAACTTAGTAACTCCAAATCAGAAGACTATCACGGCTTATCCAATTTTGTTATTAAAAAAATTATCCACACACTTTTAACTCCCCTTTGCTATTTCATCAATACAATACTAGTGGAAGGCTTATTCCCATCCAGTCTAAAAACTTCTATCATTGTTCCCATCTATAAAAAAGGAGACCGTATGAAAGTTGATAGCTATCTTCCTATCTCAAAAATCTCCAGTATCTCTAAAATAATTGAAGGAGTCATACATAATCAGCTTTGTAAACATTTTGAAACATATAATCTCCTTAACCCTGCTCAATATGGTTTCAGAAATGGTTCAAACACCATTAAAGCTGTCCAGGATGTTGTGTCCTTCACACTCAAAGCTTTTGAAAATAAATGCAATGTTGAGGCAACGCTGATCGATCTCAGCAAAGCATTTGACTCGGTTTGTCACAAACGATTAATTAACAAACTGAAATCCTACAATATAAATGGTTCTGAACTGGCTCTTATCCACTCCTACCTTAGAAACAGATACCAAGCTGTGATTTCAAATAACAAAATATCTGACCTTTTAAGGGTTGAAAGAGGCATTCCGCAGGGTTCTGTTTTTTCTCCTTTCCTATTTATTATTTACATGAATGACTTTCCCAATTCTCTGCCCTGTAAATCTGTACTGTACGCAGACGACACCACCTTCCTGACATCAAGTAATAACTCTCAAGACTTACAGAAAATGACTGCATCTGCGATGACAGCCTCAATTAATTGGTTTAATACAAATTATTTAAAATTAAATACAGAAAAAACTAAACATCTTCTTTTCTCAACCACCAAACAAAATGACAATGGGCCAGACAGTGTTAAGCTTCTTGGTATAAATCTGGACAGTAAACTCACTTGGGAGCAACATACCAATCTACTTTGTAATAGATTGGCTAGAGTCATTTTCCTCCTCCAGAAACTTAGGACATGTATCAGCCACAACTATTTATTAATGACTTATCATAGTCTATTTTATTCCCACTTAAATTATGGGATTATACTCTGGGGTAATTCCAGTGGCGCAAAACGTGTATTCACTCTACAGAAAAGAGCTGTAAGAGCCATATTGGGGTTAAACAAATTTACATCTTGTAAAAAATATTTCATTGACTTGGCAATTTTAACTGTTCCTTGCATCTTTATCTTACATTGTTTATACATGCCAAGGACAACTTAACTAACTGTGTTACTAGGGACCTCATTCATTCTTATAACACCAGGCAAAAAAGTCACATTGATATGCCCCATGTAAGATAAGCAAAATCTCAACACCACTTTTTCTCATATCAGCTTAAAATATTTCAATATGCTCCCTGAAAATGTTAAAAGTGAACCTAGAAAAAAGTTTAAAACTATAATACAAAAATGGCTGACAACTAAGCCTTTTATGAAGTAAAGGAATACAAAGTTTCTGTTCACTCCCTTAGACTGCAGTGCTTAACCTAATTTTGTCATCTCAGTAGGTAATCTGTAGTCATTTTTATAATTCTCTGTTTTAGGCGATAAGTATGTAGTTTACTTTTAACTAATTTTAGTGTACTCTAGTCTATTTAGCAATAACTTGACAATGTCGATTGCAATTCTTGTAATTGTTCAAAGACAATAAAGATATTCTATTCTATTCTATTCTTAATTACAACTTCTCGGAGAAATGTACTGCATAAAAATTGCAAAATATTGATTGTCTATAAACTAAGTCAAGTATCCCTCCAGTGTGAGTATTATTCTAAAGAGTGTAAAATGGTCTTGATGCCATGGAGCCATTCAGTAATGCCTTCAGATTTTTATTCTTAAGTGAAGTTCTTCAGTCCTGCTAGCCAGTATGCTCAGTTTCTTGCTAATATATGATGGTGTGTCTCAAATAACATGAGATGGTCTGTTGGTAATTTCGTTGACAATAGGGTTTTATGGGTAAGTCATTTTTTAAAATAAAAGCTTGTCAGAATATTTTTTTATTTATTATTTATTGTTAAAGGCCAATTGGATCGTGAACAGAAGCCCAGAAGTTAATCCAACAGGCTCGACGATATAAAACAGCAAGGCACCAATATTTAACTTAATGAGTTTGGATTATATTAGCTTTTTACTATAGGCATCCCACCCACTTAAATTGAACCCATAACCTACCCAAAAAGGGGCCAAAGTTCATCTATGCGCACAATTTGAAAAACATTACTTGCTATAATAAAGGAGAAAATTGAGAAAAACTTGCTGGTTCATGAAAAAGGAACAATAAATGTAAGTTCAAATACTAATATCCATATGTCTATTTGTATGTTTTTGTCAGAATGAGAATGGCTATCTGATTATACCATACAAATGTATTATGAGCTATTGATGAAAGTCACTGGTGAATGTGTTTATTTAGTGAATAATTCAGCAATGATTCATGCCATAAATGCCTTAATGAGATTGATTACATTATTTTACCTTTAAAACTGAAAACCTTTCATTATCTTTCCATTTAGATCAAGTTCGGAGTACATACTCTGGAGTTTATTGTTATATGTAAATAGTCTGGACTAATATTTTCATTTTATTCCAGTGATAATTATAATCTAAGACATGCTGAAGAAGTTGCCTTCAAACTTAATTAACACCTAAACACAGAACAGTGCAGACCTGTGCAGAGTTTGAATGTAGTCCATAAATAATATTGTTGGCTGTGAAGTTTATCTAGTGCAATCTGGGTTTGTTTCAGTCAGCAGGGATTCGGTGTACTATCTGTTGCACTGGCTTGTCGAGCTCTCACGCTGATGGCAGCGCTGCTTGATGACCTGCAAGTGGAGTCGTGCGAGGAGGGTGAAGGCGAGCCCACTCCTGCTCCTCTCCACATCCTTACCTCCGCCACAGCCTTGCAGCGAGCAGCACGAGTACTGTCCTCCGCACCACTAAACCAGTTCCTCTTCTACCTGGCCACCGTCAGCTACAGAAAGGTGTGTGTTTTGACGTTTCCACTGAACAGGCACACAGCCTGCTGCCAATTATGCAGATCACATGACATGTGTACATTGAATAAGCATTCTAGCAGCATTTAAACAAAAGTAATATTTAATTCTAGAGGTATGCAATATATTCCATTTGCGATGTTAATAAGTGTTAAAATAATAACTTTTTGTGTATAAAATATTCGGAGGGCTTTAATTAATATTGAATTTTACTGCCACAACTATTTAAAAAAATTACATGGATTAATATTGTGATCATTTGAAAAATTGATTAATTCATTATTAATAACTGTTAGAATCAAAAATTTCAAGTAATAAATAATGTTTTTAAAATGTTATTGATGTTTTGATTAATTTTTTGTTATTGGTTGTTTTGATCATTATCAGGCTTGCACGTTGAAGCGTATCCAAAAGCATCCACCTGAGGCTGACACATTCAGTACATCTGACTCTGGAACTACCTACTTTGATGATGACATTATCAGCTGTTCAGAAGAAAGCTCTCCGGATGAAGGTATGATTGTTATTTATACATTCCAGTAAACGATTCCAGGATCAGTTATATTATTTTCTAATTTACCTATTTTGTCATCTTAGAAACTGCAGTCTCACATAGTAACTGCTCATGGAACCTCGGATTGTAGACATACAGGAGACCGTGGTTGACAATTCTATTTTTGGTTTTAGAACCGAGGGGTCCGAAACATTTGACTCCTCTAAAACAAAGACATGTTCAAATTCCATAGAAGAATTTTTTTCTCCAACCCTATCTGAAAAAGGAGACTATTATACTGAAGTCTCGTAGGTATATATATATATTTTTTTAACTTCACTTGCCAGTTCACATGGGCTTTCAAGCTTGTGCGTGAACTTTATTCAACAAGTGAAGTACTGACCATTGGCTCAGTGGGGATTCGAACCTTGGACAATGCCCTTCGCAATCTGAAGCCTTAGCCACTGAACCACCACTACGCCGGCAATGTTATTTTCAGTTTTATTAGTCAAAACTTGCAACTGTGATATTTTTCCAGCATAATAGGTTAAACAATCTTTCAAGTTGGATCTATCTGTTATTTCTTTTGACATTAATGTACTTCTTGCCACCTAATGAAATCCAGAAATTTTTTTGGAGACAGTTAAAAAGTGGGCCTTATTTACAGGATACAGAAAATTGACTTTTTACTGAACAAATCAGAAAAACATTTTTCTGATATGTAGTCTGTTTTTTGAGATGTAATTTTGTTACTTTATAAATATTTTTTAATTTTTATTTAATGTTTCTGAACATGAAACCGAATACCATTTTTTTATCATCTGTGCTTAAAAGTTACCATGGAATCTATTGTATATTAAGACTTAATGCTCACTGATTATAACAACTAACCACCAAAATACAAATTTATGTATTTTTCATCAAAAGAACTACCATTAGTTATCACCATACCATTATAATAATAGCATAATTGTTTTAAAACTATTTTTCAAGAGCAGTGCAAAATACAATAGTGTGTTTATTAATAGACGAAGACAGCGAACCGATACTGGGTTTGTGGTTTGAGGAGACCATTTCACTGCCGGAAGCCGGACACACGACCCAGGCTGCCTCCGAGGTACAAGACACATCTCACACCACTCCAGATACCTCAGGCTCTGTGGTGCCAGAGAAAGGCGAACCCAATGGAGTGAGTTAAAGAAAAAGAATAAATTGTTGTATTATGTATTAATAATCTATAACAATGTAGGTAAAGTGAGTAACATTGCTATTTTACAAGCACTTGGATCTACTGTCGACCCAGAAATTATGTGCACCCAAGTTTGAAGGTTTTTTCCTAAGGAACTAAGGGGTCTTCGGAAAATCTAACTACACCATTGTTTTCCTCGTTTAATTGTACATTATGACATATTCATTTTATTACAGGTTTTAATAATTTTCATCCTAGTTGGAACATAAAAAGTACTGGAGTTTGAACTAGTTTTCACTGTACATTACATTTTCACAGTTTTTACTTAAAAACTAACATATTAGTGTATCACATTTATATGTGGTCAATATGAATGTTTTCTATAATTTATATAAATTTTAGAATTTAAACTAATCGAGAAAAAAGTTGCCATCAATTCCTTGAAGCATTGTTTTCTTTACTTCTAGAGATTGTAAAATTAATTACTTGGCCTTGTTGTAATCCTTACGACATGTATAATAACGATACATTACTTTCACATAAGTAATTTTATTTTGATAAATTTAAAATTGATTTAAATCAATTTACAATCACTGCATTTATACTATTACTGGTATTGGATGTGGGTATCAAGAATCATAAAGCTACTGCTTAGCATCGAGTGTCGGAATCAACAAATCCTTAGTATTTTAGAATAAAAGAGAAAGTGATCTCTTGTTTTGACTCTACTCTGCCCATTCCCTTTAGACTGTTGATATGTGCGGGGAACTTATTCCGACAGAGTATGGGGGAGAACCAGTTCAATACAAGTTGAAAATTGCTGGTAAATACTTGCAGTCAATGCCAGGATTCAAACTTGCACTACCTTTAACTCAGGTTTAAAGTCTTGATGCCTGAGACTGTTTAGCCATAGGCGCTCTCAATGGAAATCTCTTAGATCTTTGATATTGTCTGTACAACATCAAAGATGTACACTCTTACCATGTGAATTTTCCATGGTAAGAGATGTGTTTACCACATTTCAAGCCAAGAAAAAGTGCTTTCCAACATTTCATTTTGAAGGTTCACTGAAATAATTTTGAACAAGATAATTA
The DNA here is from genome assembly GCA_035578905.1 of Stictocephala bisonia. NCBI lineage: Eukaryota > Metazoa > Arthropoda > Insecta > Hemiptera > Membracidae > Stictocephala > Stictocephala bisonia. Next base: position 1,452,563 of record JAQJVL010000087.1, on the reverse strand, counting down.
CTTAAATACTAGCTACCATGTTATGTTCTGTTTTAAATTTTAGGTTAAAGATGGAATTAGTGGTGATGTCCTGTAATTTTTTTATGAACCATCTTTTATTAAATCTTATAAAATCCTAAATTCAAACGTCTAAAGAAAGGTGTGCATCCAATGCTTGTATTAGAACATTACCACAAATACTATAACTATATTGTCAGTCACATTACTGTTTCTTATTTACATGTTATGTGTAATCTAATATAGAGTCCAGCAGAAAAAACTCCCCGATTATAAAGTAACGTTAAGCAGACAAGAGAAGGAGCAGACTAGTGGGAGCACGTCCTTTAGTACCTGCATACTTGTCGTTTTCAGTATGTTGTTGTTCAGAAACTGAGTCAAAGAGACTGTGGTGTCTGTGTAAAACTGTGCCAAGACTTTCTTTGGAACATCTGCCCAGAAGATGTTGTGATTTTTTTCTGACGAGACACACTTTCACCTTTCTGGAGCAGTGAACAACCAAAATTGTAGGTACTGGTCTGAACACAACCTCCAAGAACTCCATCAACGACCGCTGAATAGCCCCAAAGTAACAGTATGGTGTACTGTTTTTAATTCTTGATTTATTGGTCCGTCCTTTTTCAAAGAAAATGGTGGGATAAACAGTGAACGGTGCTGTGCGATGCTTCACGAGTTCCTCTAGCCTAAACTAAGGGAGCTTCTAATGACATTGAGAATGTGTGGTTCCAAAAAGATGGCGCTACAGCCTACACAGCGCGGCAGTCACTGACACTGGTGAAGGAAATGTTTCCTGGATACGTTATCTCTTTGTGTGATGACATAGGCTGGCCACCACGTTCGCCGGACTTAACGCCCTGTGATTTTTTTTCTCTGGGCCTACTTAATATCCAAGGTTTACGAACATCGTCCTCAAACTTTAAAACCCCTAAAAGAAGTGATAACATGATAAGTTGAAGCCATTCCACCTGACATGACTCATAAAGTAACGGAGAACTTCAAAGAACGACTCAACCAGTGTGTCAACAGTGGGGGAAACCATTTGAGAGATGTATTGTTAAAAAGGAAAGTAATGGTACATATTCTTAAATGGCACAGTTTGTACTTTTAGTTAATAAAAAAAAAAAAAACCACACTACCTTATTTTGTTTTATTTTCATTAGCTTCTCTAATAGGGGAGGTTTTTCTGCCGAACCCTGTATTTGTGACTAAGTACGTAGAATCTTCAGTAAGTTCGTGTTCAGTTATGCAAATACACTTGTGTTCAGGTGCAAATCAAGGACCGAAGGCCGCATATTAATTAGCTTCAAAATTGTTTCACAATTTTAGTTTCATTACACAAAATGATCACTCTTTTTTCAAGCTTGTTGACTATTAAATTACTTTTGATTGGTGTTTTTTATTGTTAATCTCTCTTTTATTGTTATCTAAATGATCAATGTGCAGATTCAAAATATAAAAATTACTTTAATTAATTGTTCTTTTTTCTCAATTGTCGATACCAGTATTAATTAAAATTTGCAACATTCTGTAAATAAGATTTTTCTTTGGTTGCTTTTTATTCTATTTAATTTATTTAATTAACTCTTAGGCCTGATTCCATTTTTGTTTGTTATCTGTTTAGTACATTTCATTGGCATCGCAGATCTTTCAGTTCATGAACAAGTACTTGCTGAATTCAGAGAGCAGTTACATCCAGCGCTATGTTGAGACAGGACTGACAGAGCAACAGATGGTTATACTTGCGGCCATCATACGTGATTTAGATCGTGAAACTGCTCGCACCGACACAGGTACTGTTAAATGCTGTTAAGCAGCCTCAATATCACATTGCTATCAAACATAAACACTTTTTTGGGTCTAACAAATGAAAGAAAGGAATTCTACATGTTTCAGTAACTTAGTATTTCAACAATTAATTGTTTTTCAGTTTAGTTATACATTTACCTGTATAGTATATTGTATTTGAAGATATTATTTTATTTGTAATTAAAATAGGAACAATCTCCGTGTACTTTGGCGCGGCACTTGGCGTACTGTACAGTGAGTTCTCCCAAGCCTTGACACGTTACAGCCACAACTTGTTAGCTCGCAACCTGCTGGTGGAGAGCCTACAGACCACTCTGTTGAACCACCTAGGAGTGACTACCGACACCGGTGCCTGGCCCCTGCAGGTCTACCCTCGCACTTTGGCTGTTCTCGCCCAGGTACTCAATACTGTCTAACCAGTCAAATAATTAAAGTTTAAAAGTTAAAGAATGTCTTTACCAGGCAATGTTAGAGCTAAGAAGCCCTCTTTAACACAACCTGGGGTCCACTGGCTTAACACATTGACTGCTGAAGGAATCACCCCAGAAACTAACATAATTTGATAAACTCCTTACGACATTAGATGACTGTTTATGACCAAAAAAATGTGTCGTCCAAAATGGCTCTATAGGTGATGTTAAAGTTTGGTCTGCGGATCGCGGGGTCAGCACGTTACTCCGATTTTGTCGCATACTCCGTGTATATAACATCCCAAATTGCACCAATACACTTAAAAACACATAAAACACTGTTTATTGTTAGTTGTTACAGTACATAAAATATTTATTTACATTGTTTGGAATGGCTGAGGTTTTGTTGAACTTGTCAAATATAATATAATAATATAAAATAATAATATGAATGTACAAGAACAAAATAATTTATACAACACAATAATATAACTGTACTAACGTGTAAACAAACTTGAAAGACAATGAACACGGTTAGTAAAGGGTGAAAATGCGGGGATCGGAAACAAACTGCACATCAAGGTCAAGTTGGAACAACACAACACGCTCACCGAATACGAAGTTGCCTGGTCCAATGCTGAGCTCACGCTGAGCAATACATCAGTCCTTGGCAACACTTCGCAATATCGTGTGGCACGCTCCTGCGTGACGGACCTTACCCCGCGGAACCGCGGGCCCTCACTGGATGTATTAACATGACTTCTGAACCATGATAGCGGCAGGGAAAAACTGTTTAGGTCACATAGGGTTATCAGTCTTCTAGTGATATTATGAAAAATGAATGATTGACTGTCCATAAAATCAATGTTGATCAGATGGAAGAGTACATAACCAAAGTAACGTCATCCTCAAGGAGGTTCATTTTATAACCATTATTCTTTTTACTGTAGAAAATTATTTTCTGTCATAAATATAACAAATATTTTCAGTAAGCAAAATTAAATATATTTGGTGACATACATGTACATCCCCTATTTAGCATTAGCACTTGGAATTAGGAAGCTGACAAATAATACTGAGAGCTAAGTCTTTATCTGCTATGTTATTTTTAATACTATAGTTTTATATTATAGTTATCATATTTTAATGTTATTTATTTTTGTTGTTATATTTAGCATGTATTTACTTTCCATTTATTTCAGTTATTCATTATGTATGTTACTGGTCTGACTCTTAGAAAATCGTAATATTCACATTCAAAAGAATATAGTTTGAGGGTTACATGGACTTTTGAATGCATGAACTTAACTCATTTTTAAAGAGTTATATAAAAATTTTTCTTGCTTAGTATTGGCATTTAATAAGCATTAACTCAGTTCACAGCATTGATTCAATAAAATAAATAATTTAACTATTAACATTTTAAAATAAGAAAAACTAGTTATTGCTATTTGTCTCGTAATATTTAACCACACTGTAAACTTTTTATGACATAGCTTTCAAATACTTTTGTTCTGATTGAAATAATTATTTTGCAGATTTTACTCCTGAAACCTCAAACAGAGAAGGAAAATGCCATAATCAATATTTGGAATAGACTTATTCACACTCTAGTAGAAAATATTTGCAACTATCCTTCTACATATGATGCTGAAAATGACGGTTTGTATTTATTTAGTTATTTGTTAAAAGTATAGATGTATTGTTTTAATCTGAATAAAAAGATTACAATAAAAAAATTTCAGTAGAGTTGAATAGAGTTTAATTTTGAATTATTTTTGTTAAGTTAGCAAAAATTCAAGCCTCAATAATGTTAATGTAAATTTTAAAGAAAAGTATAATTTATTTGCAAGCCAATCAGTGCACACAAATGGTAAGAATGTTTATATTCCCTTGTGTGCTTTTGTGCCAGGTTACCAAAGGTCCCAAAAATACAAATATTTATATTTTCATCAGATTTATAAACACCCTGTTGATAGAATTGATGCCTTTTTGGTAAAAATATTTTTTATTGTATAGAATGTGCTGAAAATACCATTCAAATTAATATAAACCAGTTTTGATATTAGAACATTTTCTTGAGAGCTGTAGCTCAGATTCGATATTGCCAAATTGTTTTGAGCTTAGTAAAGCTCAGATATTTTGGTTTTAGGTCAACTCAAACTTCTAACTCTCTTACACCTTTATCAGTATCAAAATTCATTTAAATCAAGAAGGGTTATTGAAAAGAATGGATGATATATTATAAAGCTTGAAAATCGCTATCATGGTTGTTGGTTTGTATTTATATGTGATATTTTCCTCACATCATTTGTAGTATCTTCTTTGCTGTCTAGACATGAACGTGGAACATGCTCAGCTCCTGCTTTTCTTGTTTCACTCGTTGAACTTGATGCAGAAGAAATCAGTCCTTCTAGTTTGTGCCAGCGGGATCATCCGTGTGGGGGAGAGTTCTATCCGTGGACTGATGAGAGAACCTCAGCTTCTCTGTCTATCCCGTCTCTTGCTACTGTTTGAGTACTTGATCAAGCACCTTTATGACGCTCCTCCTACGCTGCTGCAGCAGGTAAGAATACAACATTATTTATTTTAAAAAAGTACATTATGATTGCCTTAACACGAAAAGTATCATATGAATGAGAATATAGACTTAGGTATGTCCGACCACAGGGCTTTATTCATTAGATTAGGTAATAATGCAAAAAAAGGTGACATAGAAAATATAAGTAAGCCTATTGCTGCTTTTAAAAAAAGGGTGTTTTCAAAAACAAATATGGACAATTTCTTGGAGAGTTTGAATACTTCTTTTTGGAATGTATCTCTAAATAATAGCACTCAAACAAATTTTAATAATTTTTTGTATAACTTCAAATTACATTTTGAATCGTGCTTTCCATTAAAAGGTGCAAAAACCAAAGGCGACAACGTTAATAGTACTAAAAAGTGGGTTACTCAGATTATCAGGATATCCAGTATTAAAAAAAGTGAGCTCAGCAAGATGGCTAAAAATTCAAATGATATTATTTTCGTACAGTATGTTAAAAGATATAAAAAAATATTTAGGACTGTTTGTAGTTTAGCGAAAAAATTGTCAAACTCTACCTATATAGAAAATTCAGAAAATAGAAGTAAGGCTGTATGGACAGTTGTTAAGTCTGAACTTGGATTAAGAAAGAAGAATAATGATTTTTGTAGCATTAGCGATCAAGATAAAATAATTTCTGATGGATTCAATATAGCTAATCATGTCAATGAAAAATTTACTCGGGTAGCAAACAAAAATATGCCCAATTTTGTTTTAAGCAATGCTCAGGATAATTTTAAAAAAATTACCCTAGACATCAGTATTCCACCTTTTGTTTTCAAACTAATCTCAAGTAAACAAACTGAAAAAATAATTTTGTCTTTGAAAAATAAAATGTCTGCAGGCTGGGATGAAATACCTACAAAAGTACTTAGAAGTGTTAGCAAAATTGTTGCTGAATCTTTAAGTGTGATAATTAATCAGTATTTTCAAAGTGGGATTTCCCTTATCAATTAAAATTTGCAGAAATCAAGCCTCTTTTTAAAAAGGGAAATAAAACTTTATCCGAAAATTATCTACCTGTGTCAGTTTTGCCAGCAGTTTCTAAAGTGTTTGAAAAAATAGCTTTTGAGCAGTTATCTGTTTTTTTTTTTTTTTTTTTTTTTTTGAGACTAACAATATTTTTGTAAATGAGCAATATGGATTTAGATCAGGGAGAAATACAGCTTTTGCAATAGCAGATCTTCTGTGGGAAGGTGGATGTGGCTTGGACAGATCGGAGAGTGTAGCTGGGATTTTCTGTGATCTGTCTAAAGGATTTGACTGTGTAGTGCATGATATCTTATTGTCAAAACTCAAACATTACAATATTTCTAAAACATCTTTGAATTGGCTGAAATCTTACTTGATACATCGATTCCAAAGAACAGTAATGTTTAAAAACAACGTAAATATTTTTCATATTGGAAAAAATGCCACTGTGGTGTTCCCCAGGGATCAATATTGGGGCCTCTTTTGTTTCTAATATATGTTAATGATCTGCCTTCTAACCTTCTTTCCAAACTCATATTATATGCAGACGATACCACTGCCTTTCTGAAATCTAAAAATTCTAGTATATTACAAAATTTATTGAACAGTATTTTTGAAGAACTTAACAGTTGGTTTACGGCCAATGGTCTTACACTTAATTGCACAAAAACTTGAATAATGCATTTTAAGACAAGCCAAAATAGGGTAAATTATAACTTACGAATAAGTTTTAAGGGTACAGATATAAAGAACGTTAATTCTACAACATTTTTAGGAATGAAAATACAAAATAATTTAAATTGGAATGAGCATATATGTAGTTTAGCAAAAGGTCTCAATACAATCTGTTTTCAGATGCAAATTCTACAGAATATAACTGACCTTAAAACAAAGTTAATAGTATATTTTTCGTTATCTGTTTCAAGGATGCAATATGGAATAGAGTTCTGGGGTAACAGCTCAAATGCTGAAACCATTTTCAAAATTCAAAAAAATTCTTAGAATTATGACCTTCTCTGATAGTAACAAATCTTGTAGAAAAATATTTACTGAACTTAAAATTTTAACACTACATTCTTTATACATTTTTAAATGTTTATTATTTGTCAAAAATAATTTTGAAAATTTTATGAATGAAAATAACCACATAATTATTTGACTAGAAACAAACATGATTTTCAGCTGCCCATTCACAGGCTTGCTTCTCTAGAAAAACTGCCTCATTATTTGGGAAGAAAATTATATAGTAAAATCCCACAAAAAATTAAGTCTATTGAAAAAGTTTATTTATTTAAAAAAGAAGTTACTAAACTGCTTGTCAGTAAAGCTTATTATAGTGTAAAAGAGTTCTTGGAAGATGTTTTGTAATATTATATTACAGTATCATACTTTAAAATTAGTAATTTGTGTCATTTATTGTAGTTTTAAGAGAACTTGAATATAACTTTGTTCTTATAATTTTTGACTATTCACCTGTTTGTTTTTTTTCAGCTTTTGCTGTATTGTAAACGTTATGTGAATAAAAAATTGACTATTGACTAATAACCTAAAACTGACTATGTTTTAAAGAATGGATGTTTACTTCCATAAACATATATATTAAAGAGTCAAATGTTTTTTGACAGGTCCAATGGAACCTATTTAACGCCACCAGCATGGTAGGTGACACAGTCCAGGGTAGAGCTCCAGCAAGAATATTCTGTCCTTGGAAGGAGATTGAAGATAACTATCGTAAATTGGGTCCACAAGATGAGTTTTCAATGAAGCCGCGTTTCTACAGTATTGTCAGTTCAGAACTAAACAACCAAGAACATCCAAAACTAGATGGTCTGGTGAGTTACAGAAACGATGCTAATCCTAGGTTTTTAACTTAGTACAGGTGAGGAGTTGAGGGAGTTCGTATATAAAAAATTGGCACACCTGAACAGTTGTTTGAATAAGTGTTTATAGTTGTAATATTTGTTTTGTAGATTGAAATAAAAGATATGAAAGAAGTAATTCACAAACATTTAAATTAAATAAAACATTCACTGGCAGCTAAACCTGACATGCAATAACGTAGTATTTTAATTTTAATCACCTGATAAGCATAGATTCAGATAGTAATGATCACAGCAGTAAATGTTTTTAGCATGGTTAGTAGCAGCTCTGTCGCACACCTAGACTAGTTGTTCAATTTCTTCGGTTATGGTGATAACAAATAAACCCAGGTCCGCATACCTATAGTGAACAATAATGTAATGGCATCCATGACTAACAGTAAGCCTATAGCACTGCCCATTAATGTTAATGATAAAGACTTAAATTGTGAAGGGTCGATAGTATAAAGAGGAGAGACCAAATTAAGCGCTGGACAAACTTAAATTGTATTAACGTTCTGATAAGTTTTATATAATGCTTAATAAAATTGGTGGGTAGCATAGTTTGTTGAAGCTCAGCTTTATTGTGAAACAAAAAATTCTTGATTCTTGCAAAAGGTTCTCAGTTTGATACCAATCAGGGTCACAACAAATTTTGAAAGGGGTCAGAAGATAATCACTGGTTGTTTGAACAGTTTTGTAATTCTAGAAAATTGAAACTTAGAAAAAATTGAAATTGATTACATTATGTTTCTATTAGAACATTCACATTCAATCTAAATGTCAGCCATACCTGTACATATGTTCTCAACTAATTTCACATATTTAAGATACATTTTAAAGGATTAAACAAAGAACACATTCTTAAACTGAAAAAAATAATCATGCACTAAAGATGATTGTATACATAAATTACTCTGGAAAGTACTTATCACTGATTTTTCATTTATTTACTATTTTTTCCACCAGGAAAATCGGCATAACTAAATTGCACAGATAAGCATTTATTTAACCAAGTGTAGAAGATAAGTTTGCTTATATTACTGTAGGCATGCAACTTCATCCTGGGGTCTGCAGAGAAGGTGAAGTACCCATTGCTGCTGGACGTGCTGATAGAGATTTTGAATGTTACCGACCAGACAATCCCTACCATCAAGTCTTCTGAGAAGATCAGCTTCACAGCTCTGTGTGCCACTCAGTACTGCTTCACTATCTGCTGGAGGTACGACACTTACTAGTGTTACTAGGGCTTGAGAGTTAAGACATTCAAGTCGAGCTTATACCATATATGACTGTAATAAAGCCAAAAAAAGTTAAATAATTAAAAATGTTAGTACATAATACCTGAATTTCAACAAAAGTATTGAGTTCATAGTTCTTTCATGTGCAATTTTTTAATTGTTGTAAATGAAAATCTTAAATTTTTTGCACCTTTGCACCACAAGACTATAACAAGACATGAGGAGTCTTGAGTGATAAATGAATTTGATATTTTCAACCGTGTATTCAGGTGTGATACTCTGGATTCAAATGAACTGATCAGATGTTTTTAATTTGTTTCTCAGTAAAAAATTAACATTGCTTTGAAAAACTATTGTCATTGCAAAGAACATTTGAATAAATTATTAACATAGTAAAACATTTTTTTTGATGTGGGCAGATTCTAATTGTAAACGGTTGATGTTCAACTTTATTTTAGTAGTTGTAATGAATTAATTAATATTAGTATCATTTACAGACAGAGTAGACTTGTGTAATTCAAGCAGCAGAACGATTACATTATATTAGTTGAAAGTTGGTAGGTTATTTATTTAATGGAAATAATCAACTAGCGAGAAAAATAACCGATTGATTAGTTTGTTATTAAGACCAGACAATTATTCTGCGCAAGTCAGCTGTGATACCCTCTCACATTAATTTATCTATTTGTATACTTCACATCTGGTCCAAATTCCTTGTTAAACATGCTGTGTTTTTCAGCACTAAGGATTTCATTCTTTAATATATTCAGATTGCTGACATATTATAAAGATCTATATAAAAACTACAACGATAAATGATTGTTTGTGACAGAATATTGCTTCAGCTGCCACCGTCAACCCCTTACCTAGACAAGCTGGCCCTGGGCCAAGGCATGCCCGCTACACCTCTGTTGTTACACTCACTGGTCTGGGGGTCCCGGGCTGGCCACAAGTTCTTTAGCAGCTGGATGAGGGTAAGTAAATAACTATTTGTTAGGCCTTGATTGTAAAGATATAAGAGTGAAAGGAAATAGTATTAACTTGTCACTGTGGTGTAACATTTATTGAATTACTATTATGTTGCTGGATTATAATAGACAATAGACAATTTTTATATACCATTCAGCAATATACAATCAGCAATAGATTTCGTCATAATATAAAATGTTAACATGCTAATAAATAAATTAAGCTAATATGCCAAGGCTTATAAACTAGAATTATTCATTCAGGCTGGCATTATTGGCGCAGTGCTGTAATCCAGGTACTTGGAGACAAAGTGTTGTGGAAATTGTAGGTGGTAGATTCCATGCTTGGTCCTCTTAATACCGACATAGAGACTGCTCAATGTTGCTATTGATCTGGATACTACTAGATAAGTCTTGGGTGTCCAGGTTGGGTGGTAGTCAGTGTCCAAATGTTGTGTAAGGAAGATAATTGAGTATTCGGCTTGTCAATCACCTGAAAATTAGATCAATACTACATGGTTCGGATTCAACGTATGTCCCTTAACCCTTATCACGCGTATTACGGGAAATCTCGCAATGGAAGTTTTTATTTTTTGTCGTGAACTATAGTTTGTAAAACTGCCGTTAGAATGGGGTAGAATGTTGACAGAACCTCAGACAACGACTGCGCTCCATTCATTGTTCTTGGCCACCCGTTATTGATCTAAAACTGGTTGCCATAGCAACTGAACACTATTCTGACCTGCAGAATGGCCCGTCTGACGTGATTTCCCGCGCGGTGAGGGAGACAATGCTGTTCACGAGACCTGCGTGAAGCTTGTTCCTGTGTTGAGTTACGTGTTTTACCTTATTTCTGAACCTTGTTTACAGTTGTATTATTTCAAAAATTGTGACTTCAATTTTGTTTTCTATGAAATAATGAATTTATATTTGTGTTTTTAGTGATTTCTTATTGGTAATATATTAGACTAATTATAAAAATGGCTAACCCAGATAATCAACATTTTGATCAATTTGTTAGTGACATTATGAATGCGTCGTTTTCAACTTCAATTGCACCAGGAAGTGAACCCGATGATATAGACAGGGAAGATTTGATTTTACACAATGTAAGTGAAAGTGAACCAGAAAGTGACAAACAAGAAAGTGAAGTAAGTGAATAGAATATAGACAGTCCTGTGATTTTGGATACAGGTAGGCCTATACCACCTAATCTGCCACAACGTAATGATGATTGGCTTGATGTAACTGATAATGACTCAGGTCCCACTCATACAATTTCTGTATATTTCAATCAGGTCCTATCTTGCCCAGTTTCTTTGATGATGGAACAAAACCTATTGCCTATCTTTACCTGTATTTCAATGAAGATTTATTGTCCTACATATGTGATGAAACCAACATTTATGACAAAAGAAGAAAGAGTGAATGTACTTCCCCAAGAGCATAAATAAATAGATGGAATGATATTTCTATACCTGATCTGAAAGCTTTTCTAGGGACCGTAGTAAACATGGGACTTATGCCTCTCCCTAGTATTGAAACATACTTCTCTATTAAATGGACACAGAGAATACCATTTTTCCCTGACGTATTTTCTAAGGACGATTTTTTGAATATATTTTGGAACCTTCATTTCACTCACAGTCAGGATTCCAAGGCAAGAAAGAAAGGATATTTAATTAGGCCAATAGTAGATAACATGAAAAAAATGTGTAGACTCTTTTTCTCGCCCGGTGATTTCATTGCTATAGACGAAAGTACCGTTTCATTCAAAGGAAATGTTAGTTTTAGAGTATACAACCCTCAAAAATCTGTCAAGTTTGGCATGAAAATTCTCGTTGTTTCTGATTGTAGCAATGGTTACATTTATGACTTCATACCGTACTTTGGGAAGGAAGTACTGATCCCTGGTACAAATTTATTGAAAACAACACAAATAGTCAAAGTTTTGACTGAATCTGTTAGGATGCAGAATAAATCTGAACCAAAATCTGGATTTCACGTTTATACCGATCGCTATTATACCAGTCCAGAAGCTGCACTAGAACTTCTAAAAAATAAGTGTTTTATTACTGGTACGGTGATGCAAACTAGATCTGGAATGCCAAAAAACCTAAAGAAACAATGTAAAAAAATGAAAAAAGGGGATGTAAAATCTTACAGAAAAGGAAACATTTTAGTTTTGTGCTGGAAAGATAAACGCGTTGTGACTATGCTTAGTTCCAAAAGTAACGGAGACAAGTACACCATGACAGATGTTCAGAATAAGTGGCCGGGAAAGCCACCGATTTCAAAACCGGATGTAGTCCTGGATTATACTGCACACATGGGCACAGTTGATAGGTCAGACCATTTTATTTCGTCTTACCAATTTATAAGGCGTACAAAAAAATGGTATAGAAAACCCTTTTTTTGGCTTTTGGAAGTTGCTATTGTGAACTCTTACTTATTGTATAAAGCCAAACAAGCTCAATAAAATAAGAAACCCATGACACACAGAAAATACAGGGATAGCCTTGTTCAAGATCTTGTAAAAGAGAGAGTTTCACAACAAAAGAAGAGGAAACCAGGACGGAGACCGCAGGGACCACCTGAAGAATGGCTGGAGGGACGTCACTTCTTGTCAAAGAAAACAAAAAGCACAAGATACATTGTATGTTTGTAAAAGGGACTTCGTAAGGAAACTATTTACTTTTGTAAGACGTGCACTTCAAACCCAACTCTCCATCCAGATGAATGCTTCAAAGTGTTTCATTCACAAAAAAATTGTTGAAATTGGCAAATTCCATTTTGTTTTGTTTTACATTTTAATCTGTAAAAAATACAAGTCTTTAAAAATTCCGTTTTTATGTTTTTTCTTCCTATAATAACTTCAGAAATCTTAAATCAAATAGAACTTTAAACAAATTAAAAATTTATTTTTTATGCTAATAGCACGCTAGGGGTAAATATAGGAATTTCTATTCAGCGCTCAAAGGGTTAATTGGTCTGGCTATTGGGCTATTAATAAATGCTCCTTGCTGAGCATAAATCAAACTCAATTAGTAACCAGACTACACAAGTCATTCACATTCATTCTACATACATGTAATCATTCATATTCACCTTAAAATACGCACAAAGTTAAGTTGGCATGTTATATCTGAGAATATTTATTTTTTAATTCTTGTCTCATAACATAAAAGTCTTGGTGTTAATTTGTTTTACAAGCGCCATCATTTACTTATAGATTGTTATTTTGTTCATAAACTAATGAATCATTATTCATTAGTTTATAAACTGTATCAAATTCTAATTGTAAGAGATTTTTAACAATGTAATCATATTGCAGGATGCGTTAGTGAAGCAGGGCATGTACACACAGTACGCAGAAAACTTGCTGAAAAGTGTTACGGATACAGTGAGCAGTGCTAAATATGACGTGTCGCTGGCCAAGAACTGTATTATCTCTCTTATGCCCCATTTCCAAACTGAGGGTGAGTGTGTGTTCAGGTTTTGATGGAGGTAAAACAAAATCTGAAAGAAATATAGAAATTTCCTGTGTTGCTATTTCTACTAGTAAATATATTATAAATAAATTGAGGAGGAAAAACATCTACAGACGCCTTTCTTTAATAGTACATTTTTAAACAGCTTAGTTATTAGCAATCTCTGAATCTGGGCTAGTTTGAAAGAATATTAAACTGTAACCTAAAAGTTTGGTGTCTATGATTGTAAATTTGTTAGAGATTTCCAGTGCTCTAAAAATTTTATAAAATAAACATATTGTCTTGTCGTGTTTGTTTTTTTAAAACACATGAAACGTTGGAAATCTTCGACAACTTAACCAGTCATGAACTATTCAACATTTAACAAATAACTTTCAAACAACAGTTTGCAACTTTGTTTTGTCAGAATATATCTTACAGTTAAACAAGATTCGGGTTCATTACATTAATTTAACGAAGTTCAGATGTGCGTGCCATGCTTGTTTATATGCTTAAAATATTACAGTTCAGCATTATTGACAAGTAAGTGTAAATTTATACCACACATTACTGTAACTAAATTGAGTTTTATCTATAGAAACAAAAACAATTTGTGCCAGCAGTAATTTAAAGCATGTCCAATGTTCAAGAATCTTGGACATTGGATAGAAAAGAAAGAATGTCCAAAGAATCCAACGTTTTAAAGAATGTCTAATGAGAGCAGTATGTTTTAAAGGCGTGACTTCAGCTGTTGAAAGAAGCAGAGATTAAATATGTACTGATATAAACATCCGACTATAAATAAAAAACAAATAGAAAACCTAGCATGTAAACATGTAGGCATAAAAAGAAAACAGCACAAAGAAAAGATATTTAAACCTCCAATTCAATGGAAGAGATACACCTAAAGCTATAAATGGTTTAAAGATCAAACTGTAATATATGAACCACTTAATTTAATATCTACATACATTGTATTTTGAGTAAAATTAAAGATATTTCCTGTTAGTTTATTTTTATAAATTGCATTCAAAATTTATGAGCCATAAAGTTTACATGTTCCTTTGTACATGCGCTAATAGGATGGCTGGTGCCCAAACGAGATCTGCCTACACTAATGGACCTGTGTCTTATGGATACCGTTATTGCTAAGGTGCAAGTATTGACTGACGATTCTCCGGCCCATGCCTCTGATTCCGCTGATCTGTCCAAGTAAGTTACAATGAAAATATCTCTCAATGCAACTGTTATTGTATGGGCTGATGGGTGGGTCAATGCAACTGTTCTCAATACTCAATACTCAAATCATTTATTGTCATTAAAACATGAACATGCATTGACAATCGTCACATTGAATTTACATTTAAAACTAGACTTAATTAATTTTATCTAGAAGAAAACAGTTTACACTATAATATTGCTTTGTCAAAAGAAGACTCTTTACAGCTCTCTTAAACTCATTCAAACAATCAATACTTTTTATATTACTGACAACTTATTATACAATAATGTGGATGAATATAACATTTGTTTTTGGAAAAAAGAGGTTTTGTGTTTGGGAAGAGAAAGGGAGTTACTATTCCCAAAGGTAAATGTCGAATTATTTTTTTTCTAAAAATATATGTGGATTTTTTTTTTTAAATCAGGGATTCGAGAATGAATAAAGATGGGAATGTTAAAATATTGTGTTCTCTGAATACACCCCGACGGGATTCAGAATTTTTCAAGCCAAATATGATTCTTATGGCTCTCTTTAGGAGAATGAAAGTAGCCCTCGTCTTGGAACTTTCAAAACCCCAAATTGGCATCGCATAACTGATGTGGAGGAAAAAACAACCATGATATGCCAATAAGAGGATATTTTTGTCTGTAAACGAGATCAATCTTCTTAACATAAAAATGCAGCTTGAAAGCTTCCTGGTGACCTTTTCTATGTGATTACTAAAAGTTAAATTAGAATCAATAATGAGGCCTAAGAAGTTCCTCTCAAAACTGGTGCTAACCACATCTTCGCCGAGTAAGAGACTATTTTCATCAAATCGTGACCTCAATTTAAAATCTATGATCTTTGTCTTGCCAGAGTTCACATAGAGTTTGTTTCTGGTAAGCCATTGAATCAATAAGCTTCATTGCACAAAAAAGTCCAGTTCAAGTTGATTATTATCCAAGTTTGCGAGACTGTAAGAGGTGTTGTCAGCGAATAAACAAAGAGTCCCCTTGTCAATGCAGTATTGGATATCATTAATAAAAAGTAGGAACAAAATCGGACCTAATACCGTGCCTTGAGGCCCTTCAGAGATAATTTCAAGATTCCTGTGATTCATGATTTGTAATGCATGCAGAACTATCCACATAAGAAACTTCTACTACTGTGTACGGCCAAGAAGGAATGATGAAATCCATTCAAGAGAGATGCCTCTAATGCCAAGACGTTCAAGCTTTTGCAACAACAAGGAGTGATCAACCACATCAAACGCTTTACTCAAATCCAAAAAGAGGCCCAATACCTTCTCTCGGTTGTCCAGTGATGACGCTATATTTGATATAAACTCAAACATGGCGTTCAGAGTTGATGTGTTTTTTCTAAACCCAAACTGACGTGGAAACAATAACCTGTTAGACTCTAAAAACGATAAAAGGCGATTCAAGAAAATTTTTTCAAGGATTTTTGAAAAACTATATTTAATTGAAATGGGTCTATAGTTCCCCATCTCTTGACGACAACCGGCTTTGTACAAAGGTTTGACAACAGAAGCTTTCAATTGAGAAGGGAAAACGCCCTGGATAAATGATGAATTAGCCAAGTGAGCAAGTGGAGTGGCCAGTTCCATCGAGAAATTTTTTAGTAATACGGAAGATACCTTGTCTTTCCCTGATGACAAACTATTGTTAAGAGACCCAATGATATTCATAACTTCAGTATCGTGAATAGGGGATAAGAATAAGGTATTTTGAACAAATGGGATACTATGGACTGTACTCTCTCTTAAAGAGTCATCACCTCCTCCAAGACGTTTACTAACATTAACAAAAAATTCATTGAATAGCTCAGAAACCAATTTTGGATCATCGAAAGATGTGCCCAGATCATCAAAAACTTATAAGCTATTAAAACTTGAAGGGATTTTATTTGGGGCAGTTTCTTTGATCATCTTCCAAAAATATTTGGTCAAGTTGTAGGAGTTTTCTTGGCGCTTGATGACTTTTTGGGCTTTAGCAGATCTCACACCTGCTCTGAACTCTCTTTTTAGATTCAAGTACTGCTGCCTCGTGGGGTGGGAGCTATCCAAATTCTTTGAAAGAGAATACATAAATAACATATTGTCTCAAATTTGTAGCAAAGAAGAGTCTAAGTCGATCTTAGAGGTAAGGTTTGCCTTCTTAATTCTACTTTTATTTTCAGGAAATGCAACGTCAAAATAATATGAGAGAATGCTCAGGAAGATTTCAAACTTCTCTAACGTGTCGTTCACCAGGAAAACCTCTGACCAGTATTCCCCTTTAAGCAAGTGTTTAAATACTCTGATATTTTCTTTTGAGAAATATCTCTTATATTTAAATTCTGGAATTGAGCGGGATGGTTCATCAACAAATATATCCATAACCTGAGAGTGATGATCAGAGATTCCAGAGACAAGAACATACGATTCTACTACAGATAAATTAATGTCTGTGAATATGTTGTCAATAAGAGTTTGTGACCCTCCAAATTCCCTTGTGAACGAACAAATTGTGGGGTGGAGGCCGAAGGTTTCCATTGACCTTCCACCCCGAAGGTTCTTGTATGGGTGGGTAGGTGGGTCTCCATTAACCATCCACCCCGAAGGTTCTTGTATGGGTGGGTAGGTGGGTCAATGCAACTGTTCTTTTATGGGCGGGAGGGTGGATCAATGCTTCTGTTCTTGTATGGGCGAGTGGGTGGGTCAATACAACTGTTCATGTATGAGCGGGTGGGTGGGTCAATGCAACTGTTCTTGTATGGGCAATTAGGTGGGTCAATGCAACTGTTCATGTATGGGTGGGTGTGTGGGTAAATACAACTGTTCTTGTATGGGCAGGCGGGTAGGTCAATGCAACTGTTCTTGTATGTGCAGGTGGGTGGGTCATTGCACCTGTTATAGCCTACACGTACACCCACCCTTCCAGGAGTTTACATTTAATGAACCTTTGTGATGAAGTAAAGAAGTATTTTTATTTACATAATTGATCTAGATTAATTCTAATTCATAATATGTATGTGTATAACATTTAGTCCCTTCAAGGGTTAATATGTTTGTTGTGATCACAGAACCCTTGAGTTAGCAGAACCCAGCCCTCATGCTGAGTTGGCCCAAGATCTCCTGCCTCACATTCTAAGACTGACAGAAGTGATCTTGGCTTGTAGCAGGTAAGTTATCAGTGCAAGTAGAAAGAGAACTGGAAAGGTGTTTTCTACAAAAAAATTAATCTGTGACTTATATATTCTGAAGTTTATTTAGCGATGGTTTGTGTTGAACCTGCTAAAAAGACCTTCACTTTTGGAGTTTGTCAACTGTCTCTATTATTATTTGGATTTGATTTCATACCTCAAGTAACCAAATCTAATTCTAGATCTAATTCTCAGATCAAGGCAGTAACAGTGATAAAAGAACTTTTTAATTTATACAAGCTTTCTAAAAGTTCAATTATAAGTTAGGTTAAAGGGCACTAGGCCAGGAATTGGAAACATTGGAAAGATAGGACATCAGCAAAACAGTGTGTCTACTGGTCATGAAAGTCATGAAAAGTAACAAATTTTGAAAGTCGGTCACGGATGTCACGAAAAGTCATGAAAATTGCTTCTATAATCACGATTTTTCTAGCGTTCTAAAGCGCTACTATAGGGAATTCGTGAGGCATTTGGAGTGAATTGGTAAATTTGCTCCAAGCATACTGTGCAAATAATTTCGCTAAAAGTATTTTTGTTTCACGTCGTTTTCATTACAATGTTGTTCTAACCATAGTCTTTTCTATGATATAAATAACGTATTGAGGGTGCAGAGAACCAGCCAGCTCTTTCCCCACTCAAAATTATTGTACTTCTCTTTCCTTTATTCAGGAAAAGAGAATGGTGTAATGTATTAATTAAGCACACAATGCTGAACTTCTTTTAATAAGTAGTGTTAGCCTATTTTAATCTGTTGTATTTTATCTATATTTGGTCTATTAAAGGTTAATAATGGTATCATTAATTTAGTAGAATATGACTTGAAATAATGCGATGTTATAACGTGAACCGTATTCACCATTATTCGCTTGACAAATTTTCATGTTGTAAGGTCATGAAAAGTCATGAATTTTCATTTCTATTTGGCAGTAGACACCCTGTTACCTTAAAAGACAAGTTCACTAACACCAGAGTAGTAGTAAAATACACAAAATAATGACAGAATTACACGAATGTTCAGTACCACTGATACTTTCTTCAGATGAGTAGAGAGAGAGACCTTTCCCCCCCCAAGTGTCGAACGTACGGAAACATTCAATCCTTCCAACCATTCTGTTATAATCTCTCAAACCATACTCTCTCCGAACCCGAACTGAGTATTTTGTCCAAAGGCCTTACTTTCACTCCTACTTCTCACCTATACCAGTTCTCCTTAGTTTCTGTTGTTATTTCCTTTGGCCACAACCTGAAGTTGGAGATGTATTTTGAGAATAACACCTTCAATCCTAATTATACGAACCTGCCTAACGCGCTTCAAACCTCCTTCCAGCTTTGATCCACTACCATTACCTCCTGACCGTCGTATTGAACTTAACTTCATTCTCCAAAAAGTATCAGATCCTCAGTTCTTCTCCCAACTCCCTAAAGATCAAAACTTTACCATCCCTGAACGTGGATCCATAAAGTCCCTAAAATTCAACGTTACAACATAATGATCCTTCCTGCCGATAAAGGTTCCACCACTGTTATTCTTAACAAATCTGATTTATATCAGTGAAATTAACCTCCAGTTGTCCGATTTCTCCACCTACAAAAAACTTAACTTCGATCCAACCGAAAAATACAACGAAGAACTAAAAAATCTCCTTCATAATACTAAACACCAAAACCTAACCACCGCCAGTCAAATCCTGCTTATCAATGAACTCCAGTTTTATATCCTACCCAAAATTCACAAAGGCACCATCCCTCCCCCTGGTAGGCCAGTTGTGGCCAAATATAATTCTGTTACTGAACGTTTCTCTGCCTTTGTCGATGACAAACTCTAACCTCTAGTATGACAACTTCATTCCCACGTCCAGGATACCAATAATTTCCTTAGTCTTCTTTCCAATCTTCCCTAACCTCTACTCCTTAACACTAAACTGGTTACCATTGATGCCACTTCACTGTACACCAATACACCCCACATGTATGCCTTAGCTGCTATTGAGTATTTCCTCAATACACGCCCTCCAAACACCAAACTTAGAACTTCCATCCTAGTTCAGCTGACTCAATTCATCCTTCTAAAAAACCTTCTAGCAAACTTACCTTAGAAGACAAGTTCACTAACACCAGAGTGCCTGCATGGTCACTTCCTATGCCAACCTGTTCATGGGGAAATCGGAGAAGACTTTTCTTCTAAAATAACCTGTCCTGTTGAATATATATATATATATATATATATTCAAAAACCTTATTGAAAACCAAATCTGATTAGCCCAGTCTCAAAACCAACCCCAAACCTAAAATAGTTCCCAATGCTTACCACATGTCACAATTACCACCATGGCCTACAGGAACTCAACCAAATCCTGAAAGATGGCTTCAACATCTTAAAAGCTTCCCCCCACACCAAAGATCTCCTTGAAAAACCTACTGTGACTTTCTGACAAAACAAAAACCTCCGCCAAATCCTGGACCATCCCAAGTTACCTGATCCCAAAATCCTAACCTGTCCTAAAAACCAGCAACCACCCGGTTCTAATCCTTGTAACAAGAAATCTTGCAAAACCTGCCCTATTCATCTCCCAGCCACATCTTTTACCAGCTCCACTACTTCCTTAACCTACAAGATACCTGGAAACCACTCCTGTGATTCCACCAATTTAATTTATCAACTCCAGTGCCAGCACTGTTCTGCCCAATATATCGGCCTTACCAGTGAAACCATTCGAAAACGCATGAATTCGAAAGTCCATGCTATAGACATGATTACCTTACCTACCTTACCTCCTTGGCCATTGAAACCCCAGTTGGTTTTTGGCCTCGCCAACAATGCCTCTCCATTCTGCTCTGTTCTTTGCTGCCTCAGGTGTAGTTCCCAATTTGTAAATATCTTTGAGGACCTGATCTCTCCATCTAAGTCTTGGCCTGCCAAGGGGTCTTCTACCGTCTGGGTTCGATCGTTCAATATAATTAATAATGGAGGTATTTTCTCGCCTCCACACATGTCCAGCCCACCTTAGTCTTCTACTTTTCACTAATGCTACTATATTTGGGTGAGTGTATATTTCTCTTAATTCTCTGTTCTTTCTTATTCTCCATACATCTCCTTCGCATACTGGACCAAACACTTTTCTTAATACTCTATTTTCAAATACAATAAGCTTCTTCTCATATTCCTTTGTCAGTGACCATGTTTCAGCTCCATATAGTAACACAGGGAGGACTAGTGTATGGTAGATTTTGATCTTAGTTTTCCTAGACAATATTTTGGATTTAAGTAATTTCTCTACTGCCCAATAGGTCTTAGAGGCTAAGACTAGACTATTTTGAATTTCGTTTTCCTCTTTTATGTTTTGTGCTAGCTTTATGCCAAGGTATTTAAACTCTTCGACTTTTTCAAATTCCCACTTGTCCACTTTAATATTCTGTATTCTATTCATTCCCTGTCTTCTGGTTATATGCATATATTTTGTCTTATCCTGGTTTATTTCTAATCCCACCTTTCTGGTTTCTTGAATGAGCACTTTTGCTAAATTTTCCAGATCTGTTCTACTTTCAGCAAGAAGAGCAACGTCATCCGCAAAAGCTAATACATTTACTTTTGATCCAACATAGATCCCAGCTCTTAAATCTTTTGTCTTCCTGAGTGCATCTTCTAAGACTAGGTTAAAGAGTAGAGGGGATATCCTTCCGAGTAGAGGGATACCTTGACGAACTCCTGTATTAACTTCAAAGTCCTCTGTATATTCTCCATTTACCTTCACTTTACATCTTGATTTATCAATACATATTTGTGTCAATTTTATAAGCTTATCTGGGATGCCAAACATTTGCATTTTTTCATACATTTTCATCCTATTTATGCTGTCATACGCTTTTTGAAAATCTATAAATAATAGGTGAACATCCTTATTAAACTCCCAATATTTTGAGAGAGATTGTTTTATGGCAAATATTTGGTCTATAGTAAAGCGACCTTGAACAAATCCTGCTTGGTGGTCTTTAATATTTTCTTCTATATACTCTTTCAGTCTATTTAAGAGGATTTTTGATAGTACTTTATATGCTGAACTTAGAATAGAAATACCTCTATAATTTTTGCACTCTGTCTTATCACCCTTTTTGAAAATAGGTGTTATTAGTGCTTCGTTCCAATCATTGGGTATTGTTTCTTTTCTCCACACTTCTAATATTAATCTATGCATACAACTTAATAGCTCTCTTCCACCAATTTTGAATATTTCAGCCGGAATGCCATCATTTCCTGGGGCTTTATTGTTGTTTAGTTGTCTTACGCTTTCTTCCACCTCTTTAAGCGATGGTTCATCTACTTTTGGTTGCACATGTTGGAAAATTAATTAATTTTCATCTTCTGCTCCTTCTTCTTCGTCAGGTCTTTTATCAGCATTCAGTAGTTGCTCAAAATATTGTTTCCATATGTTAAGAACATTTTTTCTGTCGCAAGTCAGATTTCCATTTTTATCTTTGATGCTGTCTGTTTTTGGGATGTATCCCTTCTTAAAAAATCTTATTGATCTGAAAAATTCCCTTGCGTTATGAGTACTGTCCTCCTCTGCTTTTCTCAGTTGGTCTGTGATATATTTACGTTTCTTCGTTCTTAGTTTTCTAACTACCTGTTTGTTGAGTTCTTTGTACTCCTCCCTATTTTCATTACAGTTGTTTTTGAGAACATCATTTTTCTTTTTCTTCCTCAACTCTATTAAATCTTCGCAACTGTTCGCAAATATAGACATGATTGCAAAGTCCAAAATCTTGAAAAACCTGTCTCCGCCCATACTCATCTCCATAACCAAAATTTTGATCAGTGTTACACCACTAAAGTAATCAGATCCCTTCCTTCCCATGCCAATAGTTCCCAACTCTGAAGGATGGAATTGGCACACCTACAATAGAACTTCAGAAATTTTTCAATTTTTTTTTAGTTTAGTGAAAAGTTGATGTTGTATTTATATTAATCTTCTACAGTTTCATAGTAACTATAATTTAGGAAAAAAACTAAATTTTAAAAATCCTTAGTTACAAGATATTTTAATGAATGCATATATTTTTAATATGCAAACATTTTTAATGAAATGACAACCCTTAACAACTTTAAATTGTGTAGTTCACTCATTACGAATATAAATAGAATAAAACAGCGGCTCTTTAATTTTTTTTTTTTTAAGACATCACAATTTATGCATATCCTGTGTTAGTCTAATTTAGTATATACACTGATTGTTAGTAAGTTTTAAAATATTCATTATTATAAGTATGAATAATATGATTGGGTTTTGTTTTCTGGGTGTTTTTTCTTTTAAAAAAATTTGGTAAAATATATTAGTTAAATTATTGTTTGTGAGTGCTGTAGCGGTCTATATAGCTTTTATCTTTCATTGAACAAGGTAATTGTTTATTATTCTGTAGTTTGTTATTTATTGGTTTAGGAAATGTACATACTGTATTAGTTAAGGTGATGTACAGGCTTATTATTGTGCTGTTACGTTAGACTCTAAGCTCTGTATTTATTATGTATTGCAAAACAATCACAACTAGATAAATATGGTTTAGTATTTTCAAATAAGTATATTATAATTTTGTTGTAATTATTTACTGTAAATAAATCATTATTTCATTATTAATCAGCAATTTGTTGTGTCCAGGACCAGTCTGATGTACCAGATCAATGAGAGTTCCGAGGCAAGTGGCGGGTATTCACTCGGAGACTTCATAGCATTCCGAAGTGTATTGGCTGTTTGCTCAAGCCGTAGTGTTAAGACACAGTCGCTGTCAGCTGCACTTACTGTATTGTTGCCAGCCAATGTACGCACTCTGCTAGAGAAATGGAATGCGAACGCTGTTACTGATTTTCCTTCTGTGAGTTTACAAATGCATATAAGTATTAAATATATTCTAAATCAATTTTCTTAGCATGATCCAACCGAGTTCAAATGCTAATAATTTTAATATAGATTAGGTTAAAGCTCACTAGGCCAGGAATAAGTATATTGGGGAGATAGGACATCAGCAAACTTACCTTAGAAGACAAGTTTACTGATGTCCTATCTCTCCAATATATGATTAATATAGGGTATTTGTAGGACATTAGGCCTAGGATTTAAGTAAAAGGGTAGATAAGAGCACAAACCTGATAAAATGGTAAACTAGAGACAGACATGCACAACAAAACAAAAGGTTCTATGCTCGGTCCTCTTAATACCGACACGGCGTCCGCTCACAAGGCCTACTAGAAAAGTCTAGGGTGTCCATGTTGAATGGTAGTAAAGGTTCAGATGTTTTGTAGGGTAGAGAACTGAGTGTCAGGCTTGTCAGTTAGCTGAAAATCAGATCAACACTACATGGTTTGGATTCCACGTAAAACTGTAGATCCCTTAGTTGCCCTGGCTATTGGGCTATCAATAAACAGCTCTTTTTGAGGACTTTAATTAGTAACATTGATTTCACTTGTTCATCTACACCCATCACATTCATTCACTGTTAATATTCGCCCATATCTAGGCGATCAACGATATGGTAATAAAAAAAGATAGTAATATAGTAATAAAGAAAGATAGTGAAATATTTCATTTCTTCATATCATTTTACTCTTTATCAAGTTTATTTATCTTACATTCAGGTGGTGGCTGTATCCCCAGAATATCTTTGTAGTACAGTACTTGCTGCCGAAAGTATAAAAAAAAGAACAATCAATAATATTGGATTATAAAATGTATTGTCACAGAACACGTATGCTAATGACATAATCCCTGGAGAGAGCTATGTGCTGGCCGTGGTGAACGCACACATCTCTTCCCTGTCAAGTCAACAGAACTTCACTATCAATCCGTCACTGAAGCACCTGCTGCACTCCTTGGTTACCTTCATCAGTGAACACATCATGTAAGTAATAACGTATAACGTAATTCACAGGTTTATTTTGGGCACTAGTACTAAGATTCAAGTGAAAAGGAAAGCAGCATACTGCAGTAAATTGAAGGCAAAAACACAAACAGACAAAGATTGTTAAATATTTTAGACCCATAGGCTTTTTATTCAGTCACCAGAAAACTGGATGTGTAGTCTCAAAGCAGGTTACATGAACATTGTTTTTTATATAGGAAGCTTGATTAATTTCTTCTGGTGACGTGACTGGTCCACCGTAGTCTTTCTTTTCACTTCTACAATTATGTTAGGCTCTTGAAAAAGTTTTCTAATTTCCTAATTATGTTTTACTCTTATGGTGTCTCCTTCTTTAGTAGATCCAAAAATTATTTGTAACACTTTGTTCTTAAGCGTAATGAGTTTCTTTTCAGAATGTTTGTCTAAAATCCAGGTTTCAGCTCCATAAAGGAGGAGAGTCTAATTATTGTTTTGTACACCTTTAGTTTAGTATGATGAGAAATTTTTTTGACTTTAATGTGCTATTTAATGAATTCATACTTCTGGATTATTCTGTTCTTTATTCCAATATTTTCATCACTTAACGAGTTTAAAATAACTACTACATATTTAAAAGAATCTATTTGTTGATAGTCTAACTCTCTTACCACTTATCCTCATTTTCAGCTTTCCCTAAAACAAATAATTTAGTTTTTTCATTATTTATATGTTGTTAAATTGAAATTGTTAAAAAGGGAGTAAAGTATGTTTGAAATATTTCCATAGAGAGCAGCACATAGCAGAGAGAGATAGTCATTAAAAAAATAAAATGTTAATGTAAATAAAAAAATATTGAGGAGTTTTAACAAAGTCATTTTTAGATGGCAGTTAGGGGCATTGAGCGTCTGTAAAACAGTTGAAGATGTGTCAGTGTGATTGGACTTTTATAAAGTAGTTTCGAGGGACTTTGATGAGAGAAAGTCAAAATCCAGTTTGTGGCGCATTCTGTGATATGAAACAAGTTTATCAGAGTTATTAACGTTACAAGTCCCTCCTGCAAGCCAATTAAATATCAGATGTGGGATTCAATCAAATCACAGTGGTTGTTCTTGAAGAAATGTTATTATTGTCAAAGTAGCAGACTTGTCAGAAACACTTACTAACACTGAATTCTTTACCAACCATACCACTGTATGTGTATGGTTTGGGTGGATGGGTTAATACTACTGTACGTGTGTGTATTGGTGGGTGGATGGGTCAATACCTCTGTTATCAAATCAAAATAGTTTTATTGTCTGTAAGCAAATACATGAATTGAAAAAGTAAAGATAGACAATTTAAAAATGACAAACTAGAAATATAGAAACATAACTGGTAATAAACTAAACACAACTGGTTACTGTACATGAAATTTCAAAATTATCTTAACTGGAAAAACTATATAGTATTTTAAATAGGTTATCAAATAAATAAGTTAATAAATAAATAAACACTTTGAGACAACACTAATTTACAGTAAATAAATTAAAATATCACAATACGTAAAAATTAGGGGTGTGCGAGTAGCAATTTTAGGATTTGAGTTGAGTTTTTAGACATAATTTCAAGTTCAAGTTTTTTTCGAGTCGAGTATTTAACCCTTAATTTTCAAAAATGAAAACACTGAAATTAAGTAATCAATACACTAACACTATTTATTTAGTTCGCTGAATAATTAATAAAGTTTGAAAATTGTTTTAGAATCTATGAAAGGATTGTATCAGTGATTACATATAAATATTCATTAAAATATATGTTAAATAAACTGAAAAATAATATGTGAAATATTTGTCATCTCATAAAAAATAAGCCTAAAATAAATTCAAAGTAAACATTAAAAATATTGAAACTAAACAAAAATTACAATCTGGTGCTAAAAACAGTATATAATAGCCTTACCGCTAACTCTACTGCTAAAGTTGATATATAAATTTAATCAAATCAAACTGACAAACTTAAATTAATTTTCTTAATACAGTAGAACCTCGATAGTTCGACACTCAATACTTTGACAGTCCTTGTAGTTCGACACCGATAATGGTGACACCGTGTTGCTAAACTTTTGTCACCATTATGAATAACAAAGTGTTAAAGATTAACTAGTTTTATAATCTATGCTTAAATTAATATAGATCAAATTCCATAACATAGTACATGTATGGGTGGTCAGGTGGGATACATACACCTTAAGTTTCAAGACTCCCAATCAGAACTGATTCAGGATGATTCTAGATTAAACCTGTTATTGCTACCTCTGGATCCTGTTAAGTTTAGTGAGCCGTATGTATATTAGGGGAAGTGGGAGCACATCACAACAGTTACAGTATGTATATTAGGGGAAGTGGGAGCACATCACAACAGTTACAGTATGTATATTAGGGGAAGTGGGAGCACATCACAACAGTTACAGTATGTATATTAGGGGAAGTGGGAGCACATCACAACAGTTACAGTATGTATATTAGGGGAAGTGGGAGCACATCACAACAGTTACAGTATGTATATTAGGGGAAGTGGGAGCACATCACAACAGTTACAGTATGTATATTAGGGGAAGTGGGAGCACATCACAACAGTTACAGTATGTATATTAGGGGAAGTGGGAGCACATCACAACAGTTACAGTATGTATATTAGGGGAAGTGGGAGCACATCACAACAGTTACAGTATGTATATTAGGGGAAGTGGGAGCACATCACAACAGTTACAGTATGTATATTAGGGGAAGTGGGAGCACATCACAACAGTTACAGTATGTATATTAGGGGAAGTGGGAGCACATCACAACAGTTACAGTATGTATATTAGGGGAAGTGGGAGCACATCACAACAGTTACAGTATGTATATTAGGGGAAGTGGGAGCACATCACAACAGTTACAGTATGTATATTAGGGGAAGTGGGAGCACATCACAACAGTTACAGTATGTATATCAGGGGAAGTGGGAGCACATCACAACAGTTACAGTATGTATATCAGGGGAAGTGGGAGCACATCACAACAGCTACAGTATGTATATCAGGGGAAGTGGGAGCACATCACAACAGCTACAGTATGTATATCAGGGGAAGTGGGAGCACATCACAACAGTTACAGTATGTATATCAGGGGAAGTGGGAGCACATCACAACAGTTACAGTATGTATATCAGGGGAAGTGGGAGCACATCACAACAGTTACAGTATGTATATCAGGGGAAGTGGGAGCACATCACAACAGTTACAGTATGTATATTAGGGGAAGTGGGAGCACATCACAACAGCTACAGTATGTATATTAGGGGAAGTGGGAGCACATCACAACAGTTACAGTAAAAGTTTATGTATTCAATTTTTCTTTTACATAGAATTAGGTAAAAGATTATTGCTTATCTGGAGATTGAGACACTTCATAGGATTTATTGATACCGTACTCTAGTTTCCATTTGCATCTGCTAGTATTTATACCTAGTGAACTACTTTTCATCAGTAAATAAGGTTTCTAATTAAAGTTAGTGTTCTATAAACATGAACTAAAAATTCGTAGGATACTATTTATAGAATACTTTGCAAACAGGAAATGTGAGGAGTCAAGTGTGCTGAGGCAGCAGGCAGTGTCTGTGCTGGCTCCCCTCACACTGGACGTTTGCACTGAGTACCTCCATGACATGGCGCTTCGTACTCTAGAGCGCACCATTGGTGACCCAGAGACTGAGGCCCACCAGATCTGCATCTACACACTAGCATTGAACAACATCTACACGCTTGTAATTAACTACACAGATGCTACTTCAGTCTGCAGGTATGAACCGCTCAAGTAGACCTGGTTTTATGACCTTCTGAATAAACCAAGCATAATATTACCAAAGTTCTAATTGCTTTGCATGGCATAGTAGACCTTTGATAGTGTATAGACCTCTGTCCATCGAACGTATGATTTTTAATCAAACCTAGATTCTTAACTTTATAATGGTGAGACAGTGAAGAACTATTAATTGAACTCTTATATGCAGTGTTCATTTCTATGGAAGTTAGTAAACTTCATTGAGCAATCAGTATTAGTTTGTGTCTTTTCTGGATTGAGTTTTAGTCAAAATGCTGATGTTTAATGAATTAGTAGCACAAAAAAAGAAAGAAAAAATAGCTTATCTTAAACTTTAATTTTAAACTTAAATTTTGCTTAACCGACGTATACGGGCCGTGATGACGGCAGATAATTGACAATGTTGGATAATATGGTATTGAAATAAAAACGCTATATTTTTTATAACTAAGTACTTTAATACATTTTATTAAGAATTAACACTTTAGTATTGTTTAAACAATCGTTACTTTGGGTTATAGAACACAAAATAAAAGTGAGAACAATAAGAAATGCAGGGTAGTAAAATGTCAGGACAGTATAATGTATAAGTTGTAAAATACAGAGTTATTTAACAATACCTCAAATGAAGGGTAAATGTACTAAATTTAAAACTAAACAATTATAAATGAACTTTATACACAAGTCTAAAAATACACTTCTTATATAAGTGTACAGACCCACTTCTTATAAGTTCAGTGCTCACACGGTACAGCCCACGCTAAAACTGAATGTAAGGTCGGACAGGAAGCAACAAAATTACTGTATCTGCTCATTCAAAAATACAGCAGGTGACCAGTTATTTATTGCTGTATTGCATTGTTACGTAATTCACGTAATACAGTATATGTATTACATAATCAAATTCTGTAACAACCAATTTTTGTTGTATAAAAGTCAGTTCCGGTCCCGACTATCTAAAAAAAGTATATGTCGGTTGAAACGGAATGTCGAATAACAGCTTGTCGGGTAACGAGGCTTTACTGTATCTAAGAACTTGCCGGCATTTTAGCTCAGTAGCTGAGGCTTCAGACTGCAGAGGGAAGGGTTTTAATCTCCAACTGAGCTATCGGTTGGTAATTCACACACAGGCCTGCAGGTATATATAACTGGTTAGTGAGTGTTTTTCTTATTGAAAATATTTTCATATTTTGTATTGTAAATTAGAACAACTTGGTTTTATTTCAATATACTTCATAATAAATTTCACTAGTTACATTGACAGGTGTAAGAGGCATAATTACCTTATTATTTATTTGTGGCGAACAAGTTTTTGGACGCTACCTTTGCTGGTAAACTGCCTTTGTTTTCTTGTCCTGTTTATGGCTGGAATGTCTTGGTATTTTAGGGAGATAGCGCCTTATCTATTTCTGGTTTCGGGTTCTGGTGACCAGGGTTTCTGGTATTCTACCTGTTCATTAATCGCTGTTTATATCTTCTTTTCAACTTTGAATTTTGACCATATTGAATACAAAACGGACCAAATATTTAATATATTCAAAATTAAACTTGGGTAAGAAGACATAAACTGCGAAGTCCAGGAAAATGCATTATTGACTGATAATGCATGTATACATGTCTTAGATCTTTTATTTTATTTTATTTTTTTATTTATTTATTCATAAGACGCCGATCGTCAAGATCAAGATCTCTTCAAATCAAGATCAATAAAAATGATTTGATTTGAAAAGAATATCATAAACCCCGAACGATAGACATGGTGCTACCTCCCTCAAACATCGAAACAAGACACTCCAGGTGTATACAGGCCAAGAAAACAGTCAGATAATAAACACAAAGCTAGCTTCCGAAAATGGGTTGGCCATGATTAAATAGTAAAGTAATTATACTTTTCAGTGTAATTAGTGAATTTTAGTGTAAATATATATTTGGACTGGATTAGTTTTAGATACTTCTTATAAACAACCTAATAAAGATCCAAATGTATTTGAAATGCATTGATGTTCCAGTGATGCAGTGAATGAAAAGCTACTTCAAGAATGTCTGAACTGGATGGAGGGGCTACTGGACAAGCCAGCCGGTCGGCAAGCCCTGGATCAGTTTTTTGACAACTCCAAACATGACCTTATGCAGATCCTACTGTCCATCGCCAGCCCCCGCACCTGTAAATCACTCATGTATAGCACCAAAGTGCTTCAGTTCTTCAACAAATTGTTTACTGCTGGTAATTCTCACTTAATCATAATACATAAATAATTAAAAGCCTTTAATTGTCTGTTCAATGTTATTTTAAGTTGATAAGGTTTCTCTGAGTATATCAATGAAATTAGTTTATAGCTTTCTTACCCAGTATTGTATAGAAAAAATATGAATGATCAGATACATATGTTTTTCTTTCTTTTTAGCTGATAAGAACACAGGCGATGCAGCACTTGAAAGATTGCGGGCATCTGTTCTGAACTTGGCCACTGTGGAGCCAGCACAGCTCCGTAATTGGCTACGACACATGATACTTGGTGGAGCTGTTACTGCGGCCGTT
The DNA here is from genome assembly GCA_035578905.1 of Stictocephala bisonia. Lineage (NCBI taxonomy): Eukaryota > Metazoa > Arthropoda > Insecta > Hemiptera > Membracidae > Stictocephala > Stictocephala bisonia. Next base: position 1,421,600 of record JAQJVL010000087.1, on the reverse strand, counting down.
GCTACTGAACCTGAGGCCCCCAAACTCCTGCAGGAGAACCAGCTGATGCTTCAATATCTCACACTGTACATCATCAGTGAAAACAGGTTACTGATTTCCCTTTTAAATAAACCGAAAATGAATTGCAAAGGTATGCCTTTCTCCAAATATCATTGTGTAATTCATTTGAAATTTATTTCGCTAAATGTTGTTGAAACATATTAGCTGGAATAATCAGATATTCATTATTGTACCTTCACATAAGGTTACATCTTTGATACTTGGCCAAACCATCTTATTTTTGGTCTGTGCAAAAGGCGCTTTCTTATAGTACAAACTTTGCAGCTAAACATTTCCCTAGTAAGCAATAGACTTTTCTAAATCATTTTCAAAACAGCGGTAACTGTAATAAATGTAAATGGGGTTGAACACAATATCCCTTATGTGCCTCTAAGAGAAGAAATCCAAAGTTAGTTGCAGATTGCACACTGAGTTTTCTCTTGGAGAGATTGGTTGATACACAGAGTTGGCGTGGTTGGCCAAGAATGGTTTATGATCATTGGATTTTGTTTTTTAAAAAAAGATAACTTTTCTTCGTAAATTTAACTTTTGACAGTTATATAAATAGTGGTAGGCAAATTGACCATTGAATATATATTGAACATTTTGCCAGAGTTCAGTTGTATGGGAAAGCAATGTTGTTCACTTTGTTATCTAATATAAAATAAATCATGTTTATTTTATAATTGAAAGTAGAGTTGTGCCAAACAGTATTAATGAGGGAACCAGCTGCAACTGCGACTGTGCGGCCGTGAGACAGCACCGCAAGACAGTTCCAGTTCCAAACAGTTCCACGACTCATGAGCCACTCTTGTGGTACTTTTAGCTTTGATGGTTTCAGTTCTACACAGTACCAGTACCACAATGGTTGTAGATTTTTAATCATAATTTCAGTTCCAGCTTGGTACTTATAAGATAAACAATTACTACTATTTACTCTGTTAAACACATGTTTGATTTTAATACTACATAAATATTCATCTACAAGGTCCATTTTTATGGATATATCGATAAAATGCATATGATCGTGAATATTAAAAAGAAATAATCTCAGGAATAATAAGATTAAAAAAATAAAGAGGATAGTACGATTTATTTTTCAAAAAATACAGTTAACATTTTTAGGCCTATATATGAACAAAATTTTAAATATGGCCTACTTTTTGACATAGTTATAATTCGTATTTAAATATACGAGTTCCCTAACTTTTGTAGGTTTCAACTGAGTTCTTCTTTCATTAATTATTAAACCTGTCTTCGAAAAAGTACGTTTACATGGAACAGATGTGGCAATGAAACATAAGTATTTTTTACCCAGAGTACTTAGTGATGGGTATAATTGGCCATGGGTCCTCCACCACGTACTGTTGACGTCTGGAACTGTCGCGGTACTGTCTCACGGCCGGCACCGTCGCAGTTGCATTGGTACTGTTTGGCACACCTCTACTGTTGACGTTGCCGGGACTGTATCGCTGGTGCTGTGGAATTGAAACTTTGGAAGTTGGAACTGGGAGTTCCAAATTTTGTAGCGGAACTGTCGCGGTTACGAGCGTGAAACAGTACCAACGAGACATTTCCAGTTACTTTGACCCACCTCTAATTGAAAGTGCAACCTTGTTCTTTTCTTTATTCATATATTGGTATCAAACCAGAAATTGAAACTTGAGCCTATTTACAGACTACTCAAGAAGGCACTTTTATTTCTACATTAAATTCATGTTCATACATACAAATTAGTTAACAGGTAAATATCTAAGGTAAATGATTGCGATATGTTTACTGATGTGATAATCATATTTATATTGTTTAATATAAATCTAAATTATTTATTTTACTTGTATTAGTTTGCCAAAGTTTGTACTGATTATCTTAGAATATGATAATATCATAGAAAACCTGCACTGGTTGACTATGATACAGCCTTCAACCAGCTTTCGATGGATTTTAAAAAAAGGCAGCTGACAACCTTAATTTGCTCACCATTGAGTTGTGGTCGAGACCAAATACCGGTAAAAGAATTTGCTCAGAGGATACTTCAATTTCAGAAATCTACAAAAGCCTCAATTATAGTCATCAAAGAAGGAGGAAAGTTCAAGTCAGCTGTGGAATGGTTTGCAATACCAAGAGTTTATTTATCACCTGAGGTCACTTTTCAAACAAAAACCATTAGCTGGTGAAATTTCTACAAACTGCCAATGCTTCACTGGCCTCTCATCACCTGGTGATATCTAATTTTGAAATAGGGGTGTGCAAGTACTCGAAACTTCGAGTATTTGATCAAGTATTTTATTACTCGAACTCGGCTCGAAGCTTCCAAAACTACTCGAAGTTCGATTGAGTAGTTGTATTTCACGAAATATCAGATTTACATCTTAATTTAGTTTTAAGAGTAAACAGTTTTATAAGTTATGAATAAAAAATGTACACTTCCTTGTGTTTTATTTTACCCTTAATCATACGTCATCAGTTTGATACGTGTAATTATGAACTAAACAATACGCTTAAGAATAGGTAATACACAATGGCAGTCAAATGAACTAGTCGACGTAGTGAACAAGTTCACTCATGATTTGAACTAGTTCAATTCAAAGTGAACAACAGAGCTGGGAAGGTAGCTAGCGATCACGGTAAATAGTTACTGTAGTAGCGATCACACATGTTGGTTGTCTGAGTCTACTAGTCACTTCTAACCTAATCTAAAACAGCGTGAATAATACAGAAGTGTTGGTTAGTGTCTTTATGACCCAAAAGGGGATGAGAGATCCGATTTAAGATGCTCAAAAAGACCTGTTACCGATACAAATGTAATGGTCTGTACGCCATGGAAAATATGTATTTGTTGATATCAATAATATCGCTCAATCAAAAGGGTCCCGAGAACGGGTCACTTTACATCCCAAGAATCGAACTTCCCATCTTTTCTAGGCGAAAGTCTATCTTCCTTGTGGTATACGTGCAAGGAACCGTTCAGCTCCTTTTCAGAACTGAAATTATTGTATATTTGGTTGGTTAGTGTCTTTATGACCCAAGAAAGTGGACGAGAGATCCGGTTCAAGATGCTCAAAAAGACCTGTTACTGATACAAATCTAATGGTCTGTACGCCGTGGAAATTATGCATATTCTCGTTCATAGCAATAATACCAATCAATCTAAAGGGTACCGAGAACGGGTCACTTTAGATCCCAAAAATCAAACTTCCCATCTTTTCTAGGCGAAAGTTCATCTCAGTCGTAGTATACGTACGTGCAAAGAACCGTTCAGTTCCTTTTCGGAACTGAAATTATCGTATATTTCTTAGGAGTCAATTGAAGTCTTGTTTTGTTTTTTAATCTGAGCAGGGATCGTCCAGTGATTTGACGTAAGAAAATACCGTATCGTATCATATAAAATATGGTAATGGCGTTCTAGCAGCGTATGACACAACATTATTGATTTATTTTCCGTCAAATAAAAATATATATATAGCCGTGGCGAACGTCAATTAATTATTATTCTGTAAACACCTTAGATCGCCAAAACTGTGTGTAATATTTGCGCATACGATATTTTTTCCTGTCAATTTGTTGAAAGGTTTCCTGACTAGGTTAGACAATAACACAGTTGGAGTATAAAAGGTGGTAAAGTACGATAATTTTGATTCGTAAACTCACTGAACGGTTCCCTGTTCACATTGACATTGATGTCGATGAAAACTGTAAAACAATCATGAATCAACCCAAGTGAGGGACAAATATGTTGAAAAGATCTTTTCTAAACAAAATACGACTGCATCTCGTCTAGACCTATTAAATTAGTCGATTACGCCAGGTTTTCATGAATTTCTCGTTATGAAATAATTATTTATCTGATGTTCAGTATAACCTCATGTATCAAAATAGTTTCATGTTGCACAAATTTCATTACTGATCATAAATTAAAAACTGTGATCATCCTAAGGGACTTTAAAATTTATTTTTAGTAAACCTGCTTAGTTATTATTATCAATCGATTGAACTACAGACTTTGTCATCCAGATTTTCAAATTTGATTATGTAAGTCAGAGTTTATTTCCGGATAGTTGTAACCTTGTTATTACTGAATTAAATACCCACAAAATATAGATCGGATGATTGTGTAGAATAATCAAGTGTTCTTGATTATTCTACACAATCACAATAACAATTTATTAGTCAAACCTTTCCGATTGGCTGTTATATAAATGTAAACAAACAACAAAGGAGACGAAAATATTTATATCTTAGACGACAGAGAGGCGATGCATGGCCAGCTCAACCAGCAACACGATAATTAAAAGATCAGTCACATGGTGGAGGGATATAACAGTGGTGGAAAGTGGAACTGGGACTACCCTCCCCTCCACTCTTAGTATTATTCTCCTCAGGCGCAGGCCAAGTGCCTCTTTTTTACTTTACACTAGATTTTCTTTTCTTCACTTTAGCCTAGATCTTTCTTTTAATTACGTGTCAACATTTACCTACCCACCCATACACGTACTTATATTGATCCACTCACCCCCTCCCCTATACACGTACAATGGTATTGACCCACCCGCCAACCCATACACGTACAGTGCTACTGACCCACCCACCCACCCATACACGCACAGTGGTTCTTACCCACCCGCCAACCCATACACGTAAAGTGGTATTGAACCACTAATAAACCAATATATAATAAATAATAAAAAAAATAATAAAAAAAATAATAAAAACCAACGAATAAATTGTTTTAAACAATTTCGTTTACAATTAAACTATTCTTCCTACGTCCAAAAAGCACATCATTTCTTATTTTTATGATTTTCACTAAAGGATATGATACGTATCCAATAACATCAATCTAATCTGGTGTTAGTAAAATTGTATACAGTAGAATCTCTTTAATCCGAACTAATTGGGACCGGGGGTAGTTCGGACTAAGGAATGTTCGGATTACAGAACATATTGTTGCTTTTACATAACAATAGCTAAAACGTGGCTAAAATGGATCGTAATTGTTGCGGGAAAAGTGAAAAATGCTTTATAAAGTAAAATACAGTGTTTATTTAATACAGTAGTAAACATAGTGAATAAACAGTACTGTTTCGCGTGCATTCCGTTGTAGTTCATTCAACGGCCAACGTTAAACGGTTCCTGCGGTGGCGTTCGGATTAGTGGACGTTCGGATTACGGGGGTTCGGATTAAAGAGGTTCTACTGTAGTCAGAAATTTCATTTTAATTTCTTAAGTCTACGAAAAATATACGGATGGTTTTAGCTTTTTTTTAACATTGACTTGGTGTACTTAGTAATACACTACCAAAGTCTCTATAAAATTAATAAAAGAAATCCACAGGAGTTGAATAAGGTTAAAGACACTTCTAAATGAACGTTATTCTTCGTTCTGTTGCAAAAGGTTATGATATAATTTGCAACAATGTCTTTGCAGCACATTTCCTCATAACGTATGTTAAACAGATATGTCTGTTACTTAATTTACTTATTTTACTCTACATTTTACATACATACGTACACATAACATATACGTAGAAACTATTACTTTATCAATGTATTTATCAAAGCTGTATATAAATTAATTAAGAAACGTTTTACCTCCCTCGGAGCAACATGATTATCATTTTTGCAGAATATTAGGTAAAATTCCTTAAAAGACTGATAAACCTCCCACCCACCCATGATAGACAACTTGAGGGACCCTCCCACCCACCCATGATAGACGACTTGATAGGTGGGTGATTCTAATAACATGTCTGAAAGTGATTCTAATAGTGACAGTGAACACTGTTATTTGTGAACAATACAGCTGTCAGCAACAACAGTCCATCACTGAGATCCTGGCGACGGATATACCCGCCGAGTTGATGACGTCATCATCCATCACCTTAGCGACCTCACAATGTCTTCTATCATCATATTTGGAGTTTACTAATTAAAAGGAAAGTTATTTACGTAAAAAATATTTTTAGATCAGAATGAATTTTGTCATTTCAGGCTTAGCCCTCGACGTGTTAAAGCCTAAAAAAGATGTCTACATATGACCTGTCGAGTTCACAATCACGTGAACAGTCTGTACACAATCACGTGAACAGTCTGTACACAATCACGTTGGCTATCCCTCGTCACAATTACATCCTCTTCATTGTGGTTATCGGGTTGTCCAAATACTTCAAAATAGGGGTGTGCTAGTAGTGATTTTTGAGTTCGAGTCGAGAAGTTGGCATTTTTTTCGAGTATCGAGTATTTTCAAGCGAGTATTTACAGAAGCGCTAAAAGCCAACTGTAAAAGGCAGACACCATCCTAAGCCTATGTTAATTTTTGCCAGATTAGTAAATATATACATCTAAACTGAACACAATAATTTTGATTTGTTGTTTATAACTGTAACATTAGATAAATAATACTTTTTACTTCCTGCCTTCCTACATTTTTATGTGGCTTTTTTCGTTTTTCATTTTTTCATAACTAATATAATGAAAGAAACTAAGAAAGTATATTATTAATTGAAACCTTGTGGATTATAAAGATTTAATCTGTTCACTCATATCACAGATCAGATTTTCTATGCAAGCCAATTATACTGTTTCACAGCTGGCCGATATGTTTATCTGGCGGTTCAGTTCAAAGTGTACCGCGAAAACGTAGCGAATCTTGTTGGCAAAAGCTGCATCCAACCAAACTGAAGCTAAAATTCAGGCGTCATCGCCAAATGCAGTCATTTGCTTTCAATATCGCCTCCTCCCAACAAAAAGTTGATTGTGTACATACCAAGAAGAGTGGATCTATATTTAATTCAGTAATAACAAGGTTACAACTATTCGGAAATAAACTCTGACTTACATAATCAAATTTGAAAATCTGGATGACAAAAACTGTAGTTTAATCGATTGATAATTTTTTACTAAGTAGTTTTACTAAAAATAAATTTTAAAGTCGCTTAGGATTATCATAGTTTTTCACAAAAACATAACTGCAAACACCAATAAACTCACTAAATACAGTAATCAAAGATGGAATGCTTACGGGAACCGAAAACACTTCCAAACTTGGGACTGACACACACAAATAACAATAGGGTCGTATGCAAGGTTCTGACAACGTAAGGTCCTACCTCGACGAGATCCGAGCTCACACTGATGAATCAACCGTCCAACTACAAATGGCGGGTACATCCAGGATGCACGGAGGTTCCGTTGGCGCGGGTATAGCCATGCGTAGCCACCGACGTGTTAAAACCCTTGATATGGTTAAATTAAACAGAAAACTAAAATTCATTTAAAAAAGATTAAAACAAAAAAAACAATATACCTTTAAATGTCTCTAAAACAATATCTGATAAGAGACAGAGTAAAGAATATTTTTTAAGGAAAAGACAAAAGGAAACAACAATAAAATAAAAATTAATAATTGTAAAAATAGAAACCAATGTGTATCATCTCTTTTTAAAAATGAACAGAAACCAATTTTATTTCTAAATATACAGGGCTTGAATTAAAAAATACTGATTTTGGAAAGTTTTTTAATTTCACTACAAAATATATAGGGGTGGTTTGTATTACTGAACATTGGCTCAAGCAAACTGAAATAGAATTTTCTTTTCCAACTGGTTTTTGAAATGAAATGAAAAACGTCTTTATTTTAGGTGAACTTAGGACTTATCTGTCCTTTCTTCCACTTAACCTGATATTATTTGTACACAATACAATGTATAAAAAACTTATCTAAGTAAAACAAAAGAAAATTATAATATAAATAGACATAATAATAAATATACTACCCTAATTGAATAAGGATAATGTCAGTATTAATTAATCAATTACTTCATAACTGTAATTTAAAAATATAAAAGCAAATAAATCATAGATAAATTTAAAAGAGATCCAAATACTTTATATTTTATAATTTCCTAACACACACATACCCACTTCACCACAGAGAGTTAATATTCATCTCTGTGATAACATTTACCCTCCCACTCGCTCAATTGCACGTATACACAAACACACACGCCATCATCCATGCCACTCCCCACATGAGCACCAGCCATAGCCACCGAAACTCACAGCCCACCCGAGCCCAGCAGATGGGACTTGCTGACCACCCTGAACTGAGCACGATCCTCGATGTTTCTTATATAATCAGGAAGAGAGTTCCATAACCACATGCAGAAACAATAAGTGATTTATTGAAAATAGATGACCGGTGAATTGGAATGCAAAGAAGTGAGGCACCCCTTCTTGTTTCCCGGACACTCAGATTAGAAAGGAAAGTGAAATTATCAGATAAATATTTAGGTGACTTAGTGCGCAAAATTGTGTGAAGAAGTGAAAGATCATCACTCATATCACAGAACAAATTTTCTATGCAAGCCAATTATACTGTTTCACAGCTGGCCGATATGTTTATCTATTGGTTCAGTTTAAAGCATAACGCGAAAACGTAGCGAAGCTTGTTGGCAAAATCTGCATCCAACCAAACGGATGATAAAATTCAAGTGTCATCGCCAAATGCAGTCATTTGCTTTCAGAATTGCCTCCTCTCAACAAAAAATTGATTGTGTACATGCCAAGAAGAGTGGATCTGTATTCTGTGGGTATTTAATTCGGTAATAACAAGGTTACAACTAACCGAAAATAAGCTCTGAATTATATAATCAAATTTGAAAATCAGGATGTATGTAGTTTAATCGATTGATAATAATAACTAAGCAGGTTTACTAAAAATAAATTTTAAAGTCGCTTAGGATGATCATAGTTTTTAATTTATGATCAGTAATGAAATTTGTGCAACTTGAAACTATTTTGATACATGAGGCTACACTGAACAACAGATAAATAATTATTTCATAACGAGAAATTCATGAAAACCTGGCGTAATCGAATGAAACGTAGTCGACTAATTTAATAGGTCTAGACGAGATGCAGTCTGAGGGTCCGGCAGTGCGGGTGTAGCCACCGACGTGTTAAAACCCTTGATATGGTTAAATTAAACAGAAAACTAAAATTCATTAAAAAAAATTAAAACAAAAAACAATATACCTTTAAATGTCTCTAAAACAATATCTGATAAGAGACAGAGTAAAGAATATTTTTATAACTTTACTTGTACTTATGAACTTATGAACAAAAAACGAGACTTTTGGTAAGGCTTCGGTTCAGTAAAAATTATTTTCCGAATCTCTAAATTCGTCGTATTTTATTTAGAAAAGGTCTTCCAACATATTTCTCCCTCACTTGGGTTGATTCGTGATTTTTTTACAGTTTACATCGACGTCAATGTGAACAGGTTACCGTTCAGTCAGTTAACGAATCAAAATTATTGTACTTTACCACCTTTTATACTCCAACTGTGTTATTTTCTAACGTAGTCAGAAAACCGTTCAACAATTTGACAGGAAAAATATAGTATGCGCAAATATTACACAGAGTTTTGGCGATCTAAGGTGTTTTCAGAATAAAAATTAATAGACGTTCGTCACGAATATATATATATATATATTGGTGATATACACAACATTATGTGTATATATATATATATATATATATATATATATATATATATATATATAAAATGTATAATGTTGTGTCACACGCTGCTAGAACGCCATTACCATATTTTATATGATATGATACAGTATTTTCTTTCGTCAAATCATTGGACTATTCCCTCAAATTATTCTCAATCGACTCGCGAGAAATGTACGATAATTTCAGTTCCGAAAAGGAGGTGAACGGTTCCTTTCACGTATGTATACTACAACCAAGATGAACTATCACCTAGAAACTATGGGAAGTTCGATTTTTGGGTTGTAAAGTGACCCGTTCTCGGGACCCTTTTGATTGAGCGCTATTATTGATATGAACGAAATATGCATAATTTCAACGGCGTAAAGACCATTAGATTTGTATCGGTAACAGGTCTTTTTGAGCATCTTGAACAGGATCTCTCGTTCCCTTTCTTGGGTCATAAAGACACTAACCAGCACTTCTGTTTTATTCACGCTATTTTAGGTTAGGTTACAAGTCACTAGTAGACTCGACAAACAACATGTGTGATCGCTATTACGGTAACTATTTACTGTGAACTCTAACTTCCCAGCTCTCTTGTTCACTTTGAATTGATCTAATTCAAATCATAATGAACGAACTCGTTCACTACGTCGACTAGTTCATTTGACTGTCGTCGTGTACTACCTATTCTTAGGCGTATTTTTTAGTTCATAATTACGCGTACCAAACTGAAAACGTATGATTAAGGGTAAAATACAACACAAGGAAGCGCATATATTTTATTTATAACTTATAAAACTGTTTACTCTTAAAACTTATATTTTGTGAAATACAACTACTCGATCGAACTTCAAGTTTTTTCGGAAGCTTCGAGCCGAGGTCGAGTAATAAAATACTCGATCAAATACTCGATGTTTCGAGTACTCGCATACCCCTAATATATATATATATATACACACACAAAAGGTAGAAAAAAATATGGAAACGCTCTCACAACATTTGTATAACTTCTTTTGTAAAATGGTTATTTTTCCATAGATAATTTAATTGATTGTAATAATTGTGTTCCTTAAAGTGTAATTTTTTATCAGAATAATTAACTTGAAACCGTGAAATTGCGAAGAAATACTATTAATCAAATTAGTTACTTTGAAATTCAAATGACTGCTACTCTGGAAAGCATAAACCTCAGAAATCCTGTTTGCGGCAATTAATTGTTCTTCATTAACCTTTCGTTTGATATCAAACTCGACCTAGGCTTACATTAAAGATTTTCATTCAACTCCTCACGAGCTGTCCACCTGAAAATATGAAATGTCACTAATGGTGTCATTAAGTAGGTTCTTTGTAACCGTGATGATGTGTACAAGATTTCACTTTTAAAAGTGAGTGAAGTCATACAAAAGTTGTGAAAGCTTTTCCATGTTTTTTCTACCTTATATATATGTATGTATAATTTTGAAATATGTGGTATATTAGATTATTATCTTGTGAATGTTTTTGGAGATACTTACTAGAAAAAAATTCATGTAACAATATTTTAATATTTTGCAGTGAGAATGCAGCTAAGGAGCAGGTGGCAGTTACTTTGCTGGAAGCCCTTATCCCAATTGGAAGTCAACTGCTGTCCACAGCAGAAGGTGTGGGCTTCAAGGAACTGATGGTTGTCATGGCAACACTGGCTGATGCAGGCTCTGGCAGGGGTCATCTTCAGCTCTTCACAGCGTCTGTTCATTGGCTGGATATATGGTACTTGCCATTGTTAAATTGCTTATCTTAATTGATTAATTTTTTTGATGGTTTTACACTCCTGAGCAATGGTATTTAACTACATTCGTACAGTTAATCAAGTCAAATATTGACCTTTATACGAGTTCTTGTAAAGTAACCATTAAATTAGAACTTAAATGAAAATTTCAGGCTAATGGACCAATTTTTATGCTTTTCATACAGATATGGTGCTCATGTGGTAAATAAAATGATTGCATTTTAGGTCCAAGTGGAAGTTAGAAACTAAATATTTTTATTCTTCTAAAACATACCTAACAGAAATGCTTCGGTTAATTTAAAATCTTTTATTCAGTGTCAGTTAATTGTAACATAAAATAGATTTAAATAGTTGCAAAATGGTTTTTTAAAACATTTTGAATAAGAAAGTTATTAAAATTGTTATATGCATCATCAGTAATTACCTAAAACTTAATAGTACAGTAGATCTCGATTTTCCAAGGCCATTGGACTAAGACCATCTCTGATATATAACAACTCAAATAATACGAAGAGTATGTATACTATTTTGAAAGTAATGAAAAAGCTGTGAAAGAGTACAAATTAGTTAATTTTAAGAAAAAAACTGTGAAAATATATTATTAATATTTCTTAAAGTTATGAACATCGTATTATTTAATTTAAAAGTTTTATCATCGCAGGATGTCTACCTGTGTGAATTATGAAACATCTTGATCAGTTGGAAAAAGTCGAAAAAAGACTGCAATACTATATTTTTTGGTAAATCTAAAATAATGTCTATTAAGTCTGTGCAATTTTCCCACGTGTAATATTTGTTGATAACAACTGCACAGCATTCCTTATTGTTGTCTGATTCCAATATTATTATTTCATCCTATCATTTGTATTTCCTCCAACATCTAACAAATTAAATTAAAATTGAAATAGTATGAATGTTATTCTTTTGGAATAAATGTAAAAATTTAAGAGGTTTTTCTATCCCTTAGGGAAGGAATCTAAAAAATCTGACTTCAAGAGGACATAAAGCTGTAGGTCCCATAGTTGCCCTGGCTATTGGGATATTATTAAATAGTCCTTTCTGAGCTAAGTCGAACTCAGAGAGTAACGATGACTACACTCGTTCATCTACATTCATCACACTCATACCTTAATCTACATTCATTTAATACCTTAATACCGACACGACGTCCACTCAATGGTTGCCATCGAAGTGGACACTACTAAAGAAGTCTGGGGTGTCCATGTTGAATGGTACAAGGTTCGAATGTTGTGTAGGGAAGAGAACTGAGTGTCAGACTTGTCAGTTAGCTGAAAATCAGACCAACACTACATACTTAAGATTCCACATAAAGCTGTAGGTCCCGTAGTTGCCATGGCTATTGGGCTATTATTAAATAGTCCTTTCGTAGCTAAGTCGAACTCAGAGAGTAACGATGACTACACTCGTTCATCTACATTAATCACACTCATTCACCCCTCATATTCACCCATATCTCTACGATCAGCGTCTTAGAAATGAAAAATAATAATACCTTAATTTTGGTAAAAGAATTACAACAATAGGTTGAATGGTTCTCTTGCAATTTCCATGAACTAAATCACAACATTTTTTACATATTATATATACAAGATATGCACAGACTGCACAGTTGAATAGTGTCACTAATTCTAGCACTAATTTTATGTTTTCTACAAGATAGAATTGTAAAATGTCCAATTGTTTTTTGTCAGAGGTAACAAACTGTTTCCCAAAATGCGGTTGGACGAGAGATGGATTGAAAAAGATCACTTTTATCCTATCTGTGTTTGTTATCAGCAAACAGTACCTGTGTTCCAAGGACACGCTGACTCAACTAGAAGCTGGTCAGCCAGGTTCCATGGTAGAAGCCACATGCTATGTGGTAAACTATGCAAGTGATGTGGTGAGTGCATTGTGCCCTACTGGTGGAGGGAGGGCCTCCTCCCCTCCCTGGGACGGTGAGACTCTACCGCCATCTGACCTGGACACTGATTGGATGGATGAATTGGGACACGACGATGATGAAGAGAGCGGGGGAGATGATTCTGTAAGTGGCTATGTGTTTCTAGGTAGAGAAATTGATAAAAGTATACTAATGTTAATTTAAATAAGGGATCTTCACAGTTACATATTTCTTTATAAAACAGGCATCTAAATAATATCTTCAGCAAACATATTCCAGTTATCTTCAGCAAACATATTCCAGCCTAGATCTATTAGGATTATCAAATCAAATTTATTGCCATTAATCAATGTACATACATGAAATAGGCCATGTCAAATACAACAGTACCATAAATACAATAAAAACTAAAACACTTAAGTACTGCAGAATAAATTAAATCTAAAAATCAATATTAATAACATTAGGGTATCTCATTACAAAATACTTGTTACCCACAGTACATAGATTCAATGTGTAAATTGATTTTCCACTATACTAGAAGTGCACTGAAAACCAGTCACTCTAAAATATATCTATTTTTTTATCAAAAAATTCACTAATGCTATAAAAGGGATTATTGACAAGCCAATTGTTTATTTTAGATTTGAATTGATTTTGAGATAAATTTTGAACTGATTGAGGCAATTTATTGTAACATTTTACACAATTCAAAGTGAACGAATTACTTGTTACTGCCAATCTATGTCTTGGTATATCAATTTTGTGTTTGTTCCTTGTGTTATACTGATGTACTTCTTCTCTGGTAGTAAATTGTTCACAATTAGTTTTACTGTATATTAAAATATGCAAAATGTACAGATTTATGACAGTGAGAATTTTTAATCTTTTAAATAGTGGCCTGCAATGCTCAATAGGCCCAACCCTACAAAGTGTTCGAATAACTTTCTTTTGTATCAATAATAGTTTATGAACGTGATTTGAGTGTCCCCAGATGATCAACCCATATGCTAAATGCGATTGAAAGAGACCAAAGTATGACATCCTTAAATACTCAAATGATTCTAAATCTCTCAATTTCCAAAATAAATATGACACCCTACTGATTCATGTGAGGTATTGGCCCATACAGTTTATTATAAACTTGATATGTTTCAAATCATACTAAATAGAAGTTTTAAGTTCAACATTATTATTCAGTCCAACATAGAAACTGAAATCAAGTAGCTTATCAATGTTATCACATTCTCAATAAAATTATTTTGATTACTCACACATTGAAGTTAGACAAAATGAAACAAACACAAAGAACGAAACATATACTTTGTTTATGTAATGTTTTAGTGACATGTAGGATCTTTAAATACTGAGGTTATTGCATATAGAATATGAAAATTGTTCACTGCTTCAAATTGTCCAAACTAAAACTAAACACAACTGTCACAGAAACACGACACAACTTGTCCCCACATGTCTCTTGCTGACTTTCATTCTTACCAGTCTGTGTTTCAGTTTATGCGATTATAGATTTTTTAAATTTTACTTTGACACAACATTTCATTTGTAATGCTTTAAGTTGTTCATTTGGACTTTGTTGTAATCTTGCCTTTACATGCTATATTAAAATTGTTGAAATAATTAATTTTGTTCTTTATCTCATGATAGTTTCATATTGCAGAGTCTGAAACACTATGAAAGATCTTAATATTTCACAATAATTACAACTTATATATTGCTTATTCATCATTAAAACGCTGATCGTAGAGATATGGGTGAATGAGTGGGGAGAATAAGTGTGATGAATGTAGATGGACAAGTGTAGTCTTTGTCACTTACTAAGACTGACTGTTCCTTAGAAAGGGCTATTTATTAATAGCCCAATAGCAAGGGCAACTAAGGGACCTATAGTTTTACGTGGAATCCGAACCACCTAGTGTTGTTCTTATTTTCAGCTAATTGACAGGCCAGAGACTCTGTTCTCTTCCCTACATAACATCTGAACCCTGACTACCACCAAAAATAGAGACCATAGACTTCTCTAGTAGTGTCCACGTCGATGGCAACCATTGAGCGGACGCTATGTCAGTATTAAGAGG
This sequence comes from Stictocephala bisonia, assembly GCA_035578905.1. NCBI lineage: Eukaryota > Metazoa > Arthropoda > Insecta > Hemiptera > Membracidae > Stictocephala > Stictocephala bisonia. Next base: position 1,406,288 of record JAQJVL010000087.1, on the reverse strand, counting down.
ACTGAGTACAGAACCATTCACCTACAATCTCCATAACACTTAGTCCCCAAGTAGCTGGGTTACAGCGCTGTAACACCAGACAATATCAATATAACAACAAAATCAAACTATGATTGTAATGTAACATGATAGTATGTTGTGAAACTAAAATTTGTCTCTGAGGTGCAAAAAATCTGTAAAATGCTCTTATATTTTTTAGCAAACAGTTGATATACTAAACCTATATTAATTACATTAGAAACAAAACTTCAAACTAGAATCCTTAACAGTCAGAGCACAGATTATAGGCAAGAAAGGCCATATAAATGATGGAGGAATTCTCTTCAAGTCTATTTTGGCTGACATGGTAGAGCAGGGGGAGTGTATTACTAATACACTTAACGAACTTTAAACAGTAAACCTAAACAAACATAGCACAGACATTAACAACGTAGACAATTACAGTAGGTATGACCCGATTATGGTTTGCCTAAAACAGCTGTGTTGAGTTTGGATTTTAGGTGTTATCACTGGAATATAATAACCAATATGTATTAAAAATGTTAACTATCTGAAATTTGTGAATTAAGGTATAAAATATATTTGGTAGCTGATTTAAAAAATCTGAAAACAAATAAACAATTGATTTTTTTTGTTTTGATGTTTTGTCATGACACTTGTGTGAGGAAGTTGAATGACAAAGTGTGCTGAATGTTATTCTAGACAGGAGTGAGTTGAAAATGTGGAGAACTTATCTTTTGTCAGTTTTATAGTTCTACTCATTCATCCATTGCAACACTCTACGATGCTACGTTTAAATTTGTTTTTGTTTTTCAGGATGAAGACAGTTTGTGTAATAAGCTTTGCACTTTTACAATCACACAAAAGGAGTTCATGAACCAACATTGGTACCATTGCCATACATGCAAGATGGTCGACGGTGTGGGAGTGTGTACTGTGTGTGCCCGGGTTTGTCATCGCAACCATGATGTCACTTATGCAAAGCATGGCAATTTCTTTTGTGACTGTGGGGCCAAAGAGAATGGCTCATGTCAGGTAACATCACAGCTAGTAGACTGTAAACAATATAGATAAAAATCAACTTTCATGTGTGTTAATTTAAATATCTCTTTTATAAAATAATTACGATGTCTGAGTAGGGTGTTGTCTGGGAACTGACCGATAGAAAGCAAAATTAAATATGTTTAAAAGTATATTCATTGTGTCATTATGTACAATTAATAAGATATGAGTAGATAACTTGAATACAGTACTTACATAATAGTTGTAGTACCAATTAAGAAGTGTAACATCTTTGAATAATTGAGAAACCTACTGCCTTACCAAGTTGGCTGACTATTAGGGAAACAACAATGAACTTAATATGTTAGCTGTCACGGTGGGCCTATCGGCCTTACAGCAATGTTCACGTCAGATGTTACATTGGGCTGGTAGGTCCGACAACCTTTTTATCCAGAAAAATGATATCAAATCAAAGCATTTACTGTCAGGATACAATGAATGTATATAACAACATCAAAATGATACACTAACCTAGCCTGTGAGATTTTGTATCACAAGAAAAAATTCATCAACACTGTAAATAGCAGATTTTAACAACCAATATTTTATGGTATATTTCAAATTAGACCTGCTCATGATCTTTACTTGCATGGGTAGAACATTGAAAAGCTTGATACCCTGGTATTGAAAGCTGCATTGAGTACTGGTAAAGTTACATCTAGGAGTTATTACGTTATTTCTATTGCGTGTAAAATAATTGTGTACATCTCTTTGGTTGCTAAGACTAGATAAGTTATCTTTAACATACAATAAGACATTTAAAACATAGATGGACGGCAGGGTCAAAATATTAAAATTTACAAAAAGAGGTTTACAATGTTCCCTACTATGTACATTGCCAATTATCATAATTGATTTCTTCTGTAGCACAAAAAGTTTATTTGCTAAATAAATAAAAAATCAGTACAATAACATTATACTAGAACTTCCATATCGGCGGATCAGTGATCCACAGGAAGTGGCCAATGAATTTAATGAATACTTTCTTTCAGTAGCTAAAAATATATGTATTGATATAAAGAAACCGGATGGTTTAATGATAGTCCCCTGAAAGATTGTTTTAAGGAGAAATGTTTTACTAACTCAATATTTTTAAGACCTGTAAATGATACTAATCTATCAAACATTATAGAATCTTTAAAGAATAATACATCACCCGTTCTTGATGGAATAAGCTCTAAACTTCTAAAAGAAACTTACAAAAAATTTATTCATGTATTGGTCTATATAATAAATCTAACTTTTGAGACGGGAGTCTTCCCGGATAAATTAAAAGAAGCGGTTGTCATTCCAATACATAAGAAGGACTCAAAAACAATATGCAATAATTATAGACCTATTTCCCTACTATCCACAATAGCTAAAGTATTTGAGAAAGCAATTAAGGAAAGGCTTGTTTCTTATCTGGACCAAATTAATTTCTTCAGTAAAAATCAATATGGGTTTAGGAAGGGAATTAGTACGGAGATAGCAATTGGTGATTTTATGGAAAATGTTTCTTGTGGCATAAATGATAATAAAAAAGTTAGTGGTTTATTTTTGGATATAGCAAAGGCTTTTGATACTGTAAACTACAACATTTTAATGGAAAAGTTACATAACTGCGGTATAAGAGGAATAGCCAATAGTTTATGTAATAGCTATTTGAATAATAGGCAACAATGTGTAAGAGTTAGTGATCAACTGAGTAAATTTGGAACAATAGAATGTGGCGTCCCCCAAGGCTCGGTACTTGGTGCAATTTTATTTTTGGTTTATATTAATGATCTTTGTAATGGGAAATTAAATTGTCAAATTACATCATTTGCGGATGACACTGCCCTTACCTATATTGCTGATAATATCAATGTAATAGAGTATCAAATGAAGAATGATCTTGATTGCCTTGGATGGTGGTTTATTAAAAATAATATGATTTTGAGTGCCGAAAAGACAAAATATGTTAATTTCAGTTTAAGAGGAAATGAGGATTTTATTGGTGGAATGATGTATAAGTGTTCTATTTGCTTGCTTGTTGAGGATGAGTGTGTACACTGTAAAAAAATATGCGGATGCCAGTCAATCAGGTATCTCGGAATAACTCTTGATCACGATCTTAGTTGGAAAACCCACATCATGACTCTCAAAAACAGGATTAATAACATTTTGAGAATATTTTATTTTGTAAGAAAATTGTGTGATGAAGTTACTTTAAAAACATTATATTTTTCATTAGTACATAGTAGGTTACAGTATGGGATAATTGTTTGGGGAGGAACTTACATAACGAACTTAAAACCATTGATAGTTATGCAGAAAAAGTTTATAAGAATCATATGTAGAAAGCCATCTGATCACCCATCATACCCTCTATTCTTTATACAAAAAATCCCTTCTTTGAGACAGCTGTATGTGTTTAAAGTATTAAAAATCTTTTTTGTAAAGAGTCGAAACAGTAATACACTGACAGTCTATAAGCAAAAATTACGAAATTCAAGAGACCTTCATATTCCAAAGCCTAAAACTGCTTTCTTTACAAAAACATTTTGTTTTCTAGCCCCAAGATTTTATAATAAGTTGCCAGCTGTTTTAAGATATGTAAATAGTAAGTGTTTATTCAATAGACTTGTTAAGGAATGGGTTTTGAGAATAGAAAATATAGAGTCTTTCTTATTTAATATTATTAGTTAGGTTAGTTTATTATTATTAACTATATTTTAGAGATAATGTATGACTATGTATGTTACTTTTGTTCTTACCACAATTATGCATAACACAAACACAACACTACAGACACAAGCACAACACAAAACATCTCATAAATTAATGTCCACATTATTATAAACAGGAATATTTGAAGAATGCTCACTCACTAACAATTTATTTGTACAATGAGAGTGAGGTAGACGGTCAGTGCTCCATGGAGTTAGGCCGCTATCTTATCTTTATCAGCTGTTCGATTATTGTGGTGTCAGAGGGGGGAGGGAGCTGACGGCAGTTTTTAGTCCCTCAACCTAATAAGATCCTTTTTTGCTCTGTCTCAACTCTTCTGACATTGTAAAGTTTTATATAATGTACTTGTTATTATTGTGTTTTTTGAAGAATATTGTAAATTTAAATAAGTGTATAAAAGTAGATAGTTTAGGCATTTCATTAATTAATGATTTTATGTATTTATAGTAATTTAAATGTTCTGCTGCTGCTATATTTTTGTAAATGTATAATTTAATGTATGCTCCAATCAGGCATAGCCTGGGAGGTTTCTCTTTAATTAATATGCTGAAACATTATTGAATTCTGTACATATATGTGCACATATTTGTTCTCCTGTATACAGAGGTGTAAATGTGATTTCAAGGTCAGTCTGGTATTGTGGGAATTTATGTAATGTGTAAGTTATGTAAAAAAAAAAAAAAGAAAAGAGAAATAAAGATATTATTATTATTATTATTATTATTATAAATGAGAATAGCCCCACAAAGCAACTACATAGGTTAAAAAACTATTTATGTATGCATAATAAATACACAGCATGTGATCAGTGGAAATTACACCATTTAGAGCCCTAATCAAAAAGATGCCCCTTGCAGTCTGAGCAGCAACATAATCAATGTGAATTTGCTACTTTAGGTTCGACTGCAAATAGACACCCAGGAACTTAAGACTCAAGTCTTCATTGTCACTTGACCTACAAGACAAGGTGACTTGTAAATCCTGGATTTTATTTTTATTTACACATAATTTGTTGGCTGCACACCAGTCGTTTACAATTGAAGTCTTAATACTAAGCATCTCCCTACAATCATCAACTGATTATGCACAGACTTTGAGGCCCAGGTCATCAGCAAACATGTAGGTGCTTACACTGTTGTCATTAAGATTAGAGGGCAGGTCATTTACATAAACAATAAATAAAGTAGGCCCCAAAATTGAACCTTGGGGAACACCTAACTGAACAGGACGTGTATCAGACAAAGAGCCATTGAAATAAACATATTGGAACCTATTTGTAAGGTAAGAAACAAAGAAGTTTACAGCAGTATTACTAAAACCGTAAAACTTAAGCTTGTTTACTAAAATGACATGATTTACTGTGTCAAAGGCCCTGGAAAGGTCACAAGACCTAAAATTGACTAAATTTTTCGATTCCAAGCCTTCAAAACAATTATTAATAAGAGATTGGACTGCACCAACAGTGCTGCGCTTGGCCCGAAAACCAAACTGACAGTTGCTAAGTAAGTTATAGGTTTCGAGATAATCAACTAACTGTTTATGTACCAGCCGTTCCAAGACCTTTGACACAATTGAAACAATCGATATAGGTCTGAGATTACAAACTTGATCCTTGGGACCCTTCTTATGCACAGGAATTACTTTGTTAGTCTTTAAAACATCAGGGAAAATACCTAACCTAATACATTCATTAAACAAAAAAGTTAAAGGTTCACAAACAAAACTAGCAGCTAATTTTAAAATGGGGGCATTGACACCAAAACAATCAAGACAAGGACTAAAACTTAAACTAATGATAGCAGCATAAACTTCTTCCACTTTAAAAACTTTAAAACTAAAATTTTCAGCTGGGAGCCATGAAACAGAGTAATTATTTAAATAAAAGGAGTGGTCATTATTGCTAGGTGGTATACTGTCACAAGTCTCGGAAACTGAGTTTACAAAATATTCATTAAAGCTATTTGGATTTATTTTAATAGATGAACTAATAGGCCTAGACTGGCTATTTACCCTAGCTGATTGATTTATATGCATACCCTAGAAAAATGATATGCAAAGTATTATGCATAATCACCTAACTATGGTTTTTATATACCACAAGCTATGCACAGAATGGTTTTACATTTTTTTGTTCAATAGGTCAAGAAATTACAGCTTAAATAATGACTTAACATTTTAAAAATTGTCTCGTCCATTGGTCCACTATTTATTGTTTTAAATTGACATTAAAAGATAAAAACGTTTTTAAAAAAACAGATTAGTATAGTCATTTCATATGGTATAGTTGGCAAAGTATGAATAAATGCATACAAGGCATAATGCTTTGAAGCAATTTAAACAAAGAGATGGCTTGTTAAAAACACTGACCACAAAATGTTGTAACTTTTGTCATATTTTTTGCTTTTCCTTCTTACACTGATTTTTTTTGTTCTTCTGACGCTTGTAGTAAAGTTTATTTTTTCCGTCACAAATTTACACTTAAGTTGAAGTCAAAGGGTGAAGATCTGTCTCTTACATCAGAATAGTTTTATCTGGAGGTAGAGACAGTTTAAATTAGTTATTAAATTATTTTGAATATTTGAGGGTGTAACCTTTGATTTTACATGGCTATTATACACTACCCAGCTATTGACAACAGCAGGACCCAGAATATTTGAGGGTGAAACCTTTGATTTTACATAGCTATTATACACTACCCACCTATTGACAACAGCAGAACCCAGAATCGGTTCCTTAGCCATCTTCTGGTTCTACCTTATAGTCTTGTGTACAGCAGTACTGACGACATCTGATCTGATAAATCAATGGCTACTTAAGGTATATCTGGACTTTGTAAGGTTGATATTTGCACTTCCCTTTTATCAAGCTATTGTGCAACTTCTAAACTATCTTCCTTCTCAAAGTATATAATTTGTGCTATTTGTCCCTTAAATAACTTTCCTCGTAATATATCAATACCGATTCAATCCTAACGATTCAAAAGGTTAGAATTTATTGAACTCAGAATCAGTCCATCATAAAAACAAAATGGTAATTTTATACTTGCCTGGCTACTTTTATTCATTTTGTCCTACTATGTGTGAAAAATATAATTCACTCTGTGGATATTTCACATCACAAGTTACCAAAGTTTGTGTTTAGAGTATAATCCCATTGGCCCACAGCCCATTGGCATTAGTGTGTTAGAACTATACAACATATTACCTCCTAACTGAAGCGATGTGTTGACAGGCCCTCGTAAAGCGCAGTCCTCAATCGCAAGCAGAAAATCTACCAGGTCAAGCATCTTCCACTACAGCCCCAAACAACATGGGCATGGAGCTAACCAGTTCACTTCGGCGGCGACCCTCCTCACCCACCTTGCCAGAGAGGGGAGGAGAACCACGGTGCCTGCCTAGAGATAAACACAGGATCGCCACCCTCAGCAAACAACTTGGTAAGACAAATTTTAATCAAGTAAATCCTGGACTATTGCCCAAGATAATATTGCACTAAGTAAATGATTTTAATCTTATAATGAACACATGAGGATATACAGGGTGTGTCAAAAGTCCTTGGGACGGCATTATATTTTTTGAACCTTTGCAGATAAGGCCTATAAATCTCTATAACACACATATACATAGATATCTATAAATCTACTTTATGAAGCAAAAATAAATTTGTTCATTCTATTAAGGACGGCACAAGCAGTTAAAAGAAAATTTTAAATTAGTGCATAGGTTGAGATGTACATCATACTAAATAAAGCTATTAGTAGAAAACAATGCTACGAACCTGACCTCAAAAGGATCACTCTAGCCAAAATGATTTAAAGGTACAAATTTGAGCTTGATAAAAAATTGATTAGTTTGTCGAATTATTGTAGATTAAACCAATAACTTGTAAAACATGAATACATTGTCTGAAAATCCACGTGAATCTTCCTTCTCCACCTACGACCTGGTCATCTTCGTCTTCTGCTTTTAATTAATGCTACTGCATCTGGGTAATTGTTTATGCCTCTGATTTCTTTTTTTCTAACTCTCTAAATTTCTTAATCTTTATCAGGCTCGTATATGTTCCTCAGAATTCTGTTCTCCGTAAGCTTGCCCACTTGAGTGTTACGTAGCATCCCCTGGCATAGTGGAAGGTCATTGGATCTACAATGTAGTCCCTTACCAGGTTCAACTAACCTACTGACCTTGAGTGGGTGCGGCCCTCAATGGATATGGGAGGTTAAGCATAGGTCTAACCACCCTATATTGCAAAAGCGTGGTTACAAATTGCCAACAAAATGTTTCTGAAAGCTTGGATTATTCTTCACAGTGAAGCTGCGTTATAAGGTCTTGATATTGGGTAAACTGAATATTTACTGTAGACAAAATCAGTGGTGAACTAGATAGACATAATCATTGTACTAGCAAAAATGTGAAATAGTTTTGATGACTTGAACAAAAAATTATATAATTATTTCTGTTAGAAGTTAGAATAGAATAGAATTTAAATTTTCCTAAATTTTTTACAAGATCAATTTCATGTATATTATGATAGCACAGGTTAAACAAATAAAAAAATTTTGGGTTATATAAAATGCAACTAATTTTGACTGAAATACCATTAAAACTTACTCTGTTAATGCCCCATGACATGATTGCTATTTTACCCCATGTACTAGACACTGCAACTATATGCAATGAGGTGTGTGTAGATGTATTCTCCGACAGTCTGTCCGGACTAGTGTGGAAGGAAGCTAGCCTGGTGACACCCCTCCTGGAGTTGCTACAGAACTTGTTACCGGCTGTGGAAGCCGCCTGCGCCAGACAGTCGCCTGTTGGCTGCTATCACCGTGCCCAGACAGCCCTCAACCAACTGCACACCGTTGACAAACGATTTGAGACCACAGACCAGCTGATGGTATGTTTATCAATCACAACCATTGTAACAATAAAATTTTTATTTTTAATTAAATGTGAGTATAATTATTGTATATTAGCTTATAGGGTTTATTTGCAGGCTTATATAGAATAACTTTGTTCATTTCAATCGCCAATACTCTTGAAAATTTGTATTGATTACTTCTGATACTACAGTCACCAAACTTTAACTGCCAGGATTTTTATTCCAAACAAACAATCTTTGACTATTAAGAATAAACAATAAAATCACACTGAATGTACACATCGGTAAGTGAAATAATATGGCTCTATTTAATTGGTATTACCTATAATTCTCCAAAAATTACAAACTGCTTAAGGTATGGTAAATCTGTTGTAGCCTACTGATACAAATATATGGGACTAACTAAAATCAGATTCAGAAATATCGTGATATGTGGTGTATTTCAATTTACACAAATTAAGGGAGGCATCCGCATCTGATGACAGTTTTCAAATATCAGTTGACACCAGGTTTTGTTTTTATCTCATCAGCTGTTAACTATACCATACTAATTTTTCCCAGCTTGATATCATACATTTTCTTTTTAAAAAAATCACTGTAAACTGTTAAATTTTAAAATAATTAGAATTTCTGTACTATTCATTTAGTCACTTATATTGTAGTGAGATTTTCAGCAATAAGCAAGCTTAATGTGAGCAAAGTGACTGTTGTCCTCCACTTCTGCAGGTTCACAATATGTTTGCTGTTTAAAATTTCTTGTTTTGCCTTCTCATGTTCTTATTAGTATAACAATTATTTTAATCAACATTTTGGCCATCAAAGTTTGAGTTTTTTTAAGGCATATCGATACTTTTATATCAGTTTTTGCAAGTTTATAAACAAAATTCAGTAAAATATCTGTTGTTTAGTCTATATGTACACTGTTGTTGACGTTTGGTTCAACTGATTGTGCAGGTACCGACATTGGGCTCCCAGGAAGGGGCTTTTGAGAATGTCAGAATGAACTACACTGGTGACCAAGGCCAGACTATCAGACAGCTGTTGTCAGCCCACTTGATACGTAGGGTGGCCATGTGCTGCCTTGCCTCCCCACACGGCAAACGCCAACACCTGGGTATGTGCAGTTTCAACTTTTCGTTCTTTGATTTCTTTTATTTTTGTTTTGTGTCTAACCCCAGATCTGTGTGTTCACACGTTGAACATGAGTTTAATCTTAGTTAAAACATACTGTTTATGTTGGTGCGTTGGAACTAGGGTTACAACTGGAACTGAAAAATACTCTCTTTAATAAACTGTGATAAATATACTATCAGTTTTTATTATTCACTTTTTTTTATTTTTAAGAAATGAGCTGCCTTATTTGCCTATAGTGTTATGCTGTCATCCAGTAATGCTTGGATTGTATTTTAAACTGTATTGCTTTTGTCACTTACAAAGTCTGCCTGTGATCTGTATCACAGATATTGTATTATTTAATTTAAAAATTTAAAAAAGCTGTAGTAGTTTGATGTGTTTTAAAACTGAAAATAATCCTTTATTTAATATTTTACAACTTACAAAGAAAAAAAACACTATCACAACATGAAAAAAAAAGAATTTTCAAGAATTAAAATTTTTACATTGTTTGTAGTAGACACCTTTTTCTGTTTTAACTTTTTAAATCTTGTCAAGTTAAAATATACAAAAAGAGGTTCATGTGAAGTGTTATATTTATAACATTAACATCTTCACATGTTGAAAACAACACAAATCTTTTTGTACGAATAAAGACCAAACAAGTGTTGATGTTATCTTGTGATATGAAGAAATATAATCAATTTCAAACTTTTGTTAAAACCAATGTACTACGACTACTAAATTTTGGTTAAAGTGTGGATCGTACATTTATCAAGTTAATGTTTTTGTGCAGTCTTCTATCATACTGCTCATTACGATTTAAAAAAACCGAAGACTTGTTATTGCGAAGTATTTACACCCCTTATGAATACTGTAAGATGTTGTTTGTACACAGCAGTCTCTCACGAGAAGGGCAAGATAACAGTGCTGCAGCTGAGTGCATTGCTGAAGCAGGCGGACAGCAGCAAGCGCAAACTGACACTCACCCGATTGGCATCAGCTCCAATCCCCTTCATTGTGCTCACGTTGACTGGCAATCCTTGGAACGAAGACTTTCTTGCTGTCTGTGGTCTAAAGGTATATAAAAATAAGTTTATAAGGTTCCGGTCTTTTTCTATTTAGATCATATAACAAAAAATATTGTTCTATTTATGAAACATGATGCTTTCTAAGTCAGAAACAAGTAATTTTTAATATTTGATTTGTGAGTGTTGTTTATTAAGCATAGTCACAAAAAGTGAGGTAATTTTAAATTATTTATTTTTGTCCCTATAATGATGATGATTAATTGCTGGAGAAACTAAGATTAAATACTATGTATAACATTTAATGTACTTTATTTGGTGAGATACAGGGCACCCAAAATAGATAAAATCCATAAAAAGCTCTATGCAAGGCAAAAGTTATTTTTTTGAAACTATTAAGAAGTTTTCAGTTACACAGAAAATGTTTACTGTCTTATGTTTGTAGTGTTTGTTTTTGATGGACTTATCTCCTGCGGTAAGTTTGCTTATGCCCAATCTTTCTTAAAATTAATTTCTTTCCTATTGCCCTCTACCTCTAACCTAATCTCCAATATTTTTAGTAGATATATATATTGAATTTTACTTTTAGCTACTTTTTGTGGTCAGCCAACATTCAATATAAAAATGAAACTAAATACCTTTCATTAACTTGTTACGACAATGCACAGGAAGTAAATACAAAACCGTTACATTAATTATTATGATGAAACAATAACAATAACAACAATCACAGTTGTAGGGGGAAACTAAGTTAACAATAATATTAAACTGTTTGATTTGTGTCAGTGGACAGTACTACGAAGATATTGTAAGGATTCCTTAAACTACATATAAATAACTAATCCGAGTTCATTTTAACTGTACTAATCAGAGTTAAGTGTTATGGATTCATGTTGTTACAGGATTGTCATGTTCTGACATTCAACCCCGGTGGCTCAGTGGCCGACCACCTTGTGCTCCACCCTCAGCTAGAGACTGGTAACTTTATCGTCCGTGCCATCTGGCTGCCTGGCTCCCAGACCACTCTGGCGCTGGTCACTGCTGACTTTGTCAAGATATATGACCTGGGCAAGGATGTACTCAGTCCCCAGTACTACTTCTTGGTGCCCACTGGCAAAATACGGGATGTCACCTTCATCTGTCCTCAAGTAAGTTCACAGACATAGTTTGTCCCTCAGTGAACCAACTATTTAATGATGAAATAATTTATCAAGCATCATTTTTATTTAGTTTTATTATAAATTGTATCATGTTGTAAAATATTGTTATCATAATTTTGTTCTCTTTTTCAATAGGACGAAAAACCAACAATGTTACTGATGTCATCTACTGGATACATCTACAGTCAAGACATGGACGATGAAAGTTCTGCCAAACACGGGCCTTTCTATGTCACAAACACCTTGGATGTATCACATCCCGAGATCAAGGTGTGTACACCACGTTGATTGAAAAAGCTAGTCTATTCAAGTGAAACTAAATGTTTCAAGTCACTAACCTTAGATATTTAATAGCTACACAATATATGTTGCAAAAATAAGTTAACAGAAACATTTCATTTAATTCATGTTTCCACATGCAAACCTAGTTCTCAGATCTAGAGAATAAAAATCCGCTAAAGTTGGAATGTGTTAAAATTTTTAAAATATGAAAAATCTGTAAAATCTAAAGCTGAAAACAAAGACTCATGTTGTTACAAAAGCATGTAAATGGTAATTTAATTAATGTCTGATGAGACAAAAATAGATCTCTTTGTCTTTATAATAACATTAATAAATAAATGTGATGAACAGTTGTATACAAACCGCTTACTTCCCAAGCTCTGTGTTCTGGAATGGAACATTCTAATGCCAGGCAAGCATTCAATCCAGACAAGGTAACTTAAAAAGATTTAATCAGAGAGGTCAATTTAAACCACTTAAAATAGCTAGGATTTTAAGAAAAGAATCTTACTTATGTTTTATTATTTTGAGTTAGTTTAAAACCAAGTAACGAATGTGTGCTTATTAAATACTTTTTGTTAAGTTGATTATTTAAATAAATTAAAATAAATAAATCGAGACATTTGAATACTTAGTACTATTTTTTTAATTTAATAAAAATATGGTTGAAATGATCCATTGTGTATTTTTAATGTTTTGCCTCATGTATTATTAGGTCTAGTTAAAAATATTAGCTGATTAGAAAAAAATAATCTTATATCGATTGAAATACAATTTTAAGAGACCAATTACATATTTTTTAGTTGTGTCATTTTACAATCAAAATATATGTTATAGGATGTGAGCGGGCAAGTATGCGCAGGCGGAGTTTCAGTCTACTATTCACACACGCTGTGCCTACTGTTCTTCAGCTACGCACAAGGCAAGAGCTTCATCGCACCAGTGAAGAGCAAGGAGAGCGCCCTCAGCCCGGTGTTCCAGATACAGCTAAGTCGCCCCACCGTCACCACAAAGGCCAACAACACGGGGTCAGGTCCTCAGCCACAGCCGTTGTGTCAGTGGAGTGAAGTGCCCAACCACCCTGGTCTCGTCTGCTGTGTCATGCAAGCTAGTGAGTATTCCAAAGGCATTATCAAATGTGACGTGAAGTTCTGTAAGAAAAATGAACCATCAACCATTGATATTAAGATATTAGTCTTTTATCTTAGACAGGCGTGGCCACAATTTCAAGCATAATAAGTCATAAGTATTATATACATCTGAGTAAGGATTCATTGTTTATCCAATTTAACTCAATGGCAGCGAAGTTGGCTTAAGTCTTGCTTCATATGCTCAAGTTTCTCGATTTGATGCCAAATCAGAGTCGAAACAAATTTTGATGGGATTTAGATTCTAACCATGGGACTATTCCTGTCAGATAATGTTACTTTCTAAAGAATACTTGGTCTTAGTTTGTAATTAACGCTACAGTACGCGCACTGAAGGTCCGGCCTCCGGGCTGGTCTACTAGTCATATAAAAACATCGACTCTGAGCGAGGCGTTCACAGACAGATCGTAAAGGGTGATTGTTTACGTGTTTACGGAGTATTTTTTGTTGTTGATATTTCTTATAATTAAACAAATATTTAAAATGAAAAAATATTAAATATATTAAGTGTTTGAAATTTAAAATATTAAAACGTATATCAATAACAACAATTAAATATGACATACAAACTATAAATATGTTAATAACTTTAATTGAAATAAAGGAACTATGCACTACATACTTCTTATTGTCACCAAGAAAAATATTTATGCGGTTTCTCGTTCCGTTTAAATACATATCAGTATTATTTAAATTCTCGTTTATTCAAAGCAACTTTTTATAGTGAAATGTATGAGACAATAACTTATTAATTTGACTTAATTACTAAGCAATGCTTATAAATTATTAAATTCGACTGTAATTATTTACACAATTTCTAATAACGATTTAAAGAACACAGGCTAATTTGAATGGGTTCCGAATTTTTTTAATTTTATTATGAATCTTATTAAACTTATACTACTAAAAAAATTGTATTAAGAATTCTAAACACTCTTTATCCACAAGCAAATATATTGCTCGCAATGTAGAAACGTACTGAAAGTGTATCCGTGGGAAAAATTAACTCATCTTATTTTAGAAGCAAGCATGGGAAAGACTTTGCTTGGGAAAGTGGCAGTGGCAAATGTTTTAGGACTGCAGGCATATCGGGCCCTCCACCCGTCCCCAGCCTATCAACGCTCGGAGGGCGCAAGGCCGGACCTTCGCCGCGCGGTCTGTACATTCATATACTCTTTATCACACTTATTCATAAGAGTATATAACTTCATATCATCTATATCTTAACGATCATTGTTCTAAGAATAAATACAGGAAATAAATAACCAAATTTTTCTCAAACCATTGAAATTATACTGTTTTTCATATCAGTGGAGTGACATAATCTGACTTTAATTTCTGTTTTAATTGGTGGGAAAGACAAAATTACATTGTTTGTTGTATTTTTATCTGCATTGTACAATACCATACAAAATACTCTCTAGTTGTAATAACAAAATATATTTTTATTATTTAAAATATGTTACACAAATATGTTTTATTTGTTAATAATAAACAAATTCAATTTTATATCCAATTCTAAAAAAATGATCTCTCAGAACCAGATAAATAAAAAAAAAATTCGTTCACTGAATGAAATGCTTTTGTCTGAAGCTATCCTTTGAAGAAAATGTGTGAAATAATTAAAATTGTCAATGTTCGTTACATTATCAGGTGTTTTATTACAAAAACGTTTGAATGTACATTGGTGAATTTTCTATTAGTTTCAGTCTGTATTTAAATAGTTTTATAGTAATATTTTTCTAACTAGTTTTATGCTTTTGGTGATATTGTTGTTATTTTTAAGAGGTTATCCTAGGGTTCATATCAACCCATCTTCAATCTCATAATTAGCCAAATATTAGTTATTATGTTATATGAATTTATTGAGGCTATTTATTGTACAAAAAGCTGTGTAAGGTTTCCGCTTTCATAACTATTCCTATTTTGAACTGTAAATTAAAAAAAAAAGGTATGTGTAAGTAGTTCTACTTTTACTTTCTCCCGCATGTGTTAGCATAGAGAAAGTTTTGTGATCGTCAAAAAATAAATTTTTTTATAAGTTGGTCCCACAATTAGAATAAGTTGGTACAATAAGAATTAGAGGAAGGTTTTCAAACATATCGCTGGTGAGCATTTATGCTCCCACAGAGGATGCTGAAGAAGATGATAAAGACAGATTTTATGAAAATCTGGAAGAAGTTACCAATGACCTTCCTCAGTATGACCTAAGGATGATAATAGGAGATGCAAACGCCAAAATAGGGAAAGAGGAAATATGGACTGCCGTTGCCGGCAAGGAAAGTCTCCACGAAACATCCAACGATAATGGAATCAGACTGTTAAGTTTCAGTGAAGAAAGCAACTTCAAAATAATGAGTACAATGTTCCCCCCACAAAAGAATACATAAAGAAACTTGGGTATCACCGAATGGACTCGTAAAGAACCAGATTGACCACGTATTAATAGATCAAAGGCATAAAACAAGCATCCTTGATGTACACAGTCTAAGGAGCGCAGAGTGTGGCTCGGACCATAATCTTGTCCTCATAAAAGTTTTTCAAAGAATAGCAGTAGAGAAGAAAAAGGGACAAAGACAAACTGATATTTATGAAATAGATAAATTAAAGATAAAAGAAGTGGCGGATAAATTTAAACTAACTCTTAAGAATAGGTTCCAAGTGCTTACTGACCTAGAAGCTGAAACTGAAACAAGTACAGTAGAACGTCAATAATCCGGATTAATTGGGACCGGACCCCATCCGGATTATCAAATTATCCTGATTATCGAAATTACCTTAAAAAAGGCCAGTATACACGATTAAAGTACATAAACATTTTAAAATTTTATATTTTCTCTTATACAATAAAGGGCTTAGAGGTGAAATTAATCAAAAACATCTTTTATGTTCAAACACTGTATTGTAATTTGTTAGTAGCAACATGTGTACAGTAAAAACATCAAACACTATTTGAGCGTTTAAAAAAATGTGTAATAGGTTTTTGAACTGCAGTAGTGGTTCGTTTTTTCGCAACTATGTCCTTAATTCGTTTTAAAAGAATCAGCTAAGTGGGTGAGCTCTTGTTTTGTTTCCCTAGCCATGACATCAGTGTCTCCGCTGCTACAAACGCTTCAGAATGAGTTGGCCCTGTTTTTTCTGTCTCATGTTCTGGGTCGTCACTATCAGATTCCATTGTTTCTGTTTCCTCTTAAAGAAATTGCTTAAATAAACAACAACAAATAAATGCTTTCTTTTCCTGCCTTTACACAGTATGTTACGTACAAAAGATAATCAATCAGAATGTTGGCAAAAAGAGCCACCTCCCTCTACCGCGGCCACTCCCCGTCTCCTCGCTACGCGCCTTTTCGCCATCGTCCGCTTGACGATAAGGAATATGGAGCTAGGGCAGATGGTACGATGTTTTAATTTTTTGCTACAAGAACAAAACAGGGAATATTAATTTTAAAAAGCTAAATGTTTGAACGGATTAAAATCCGGTCATAACAGTTATGTAAAGTAAAAAATGTCAAAATCCATTTCCGTTTAAAAATAATTTACATTTGAAACACAATCGGTGTGCAGTAATACGTAGATACAAATCCGGATTATTGACGGTCCGGATTTTTGACGTCCGAATTATCGACGTTCTACTGTATAGAAGATAGATGGATTAGTCTGAAAAGTGCTATACAAGAAACAACTATGGAGATATGTGGAAAAAGAAAAAGAGAAATGTCTGGTTCGACGAAGAATGTGAGAAGAAACTGGAAGAGAGAAAAGATCTAAGGAAAAAGTGGCTACAAGAACAATCAGAGGAATCAAATCAGAGGTACAGAAGGTTTCAAAACGAAACAAATAAACTGTTGAGAAAGAAGAAAAGACAGTATATAAATAGTATAATAGGCAAAGCAGAATCTATGCATAGTGAAAACACTAAAATATTTTATAAGACAGTAAAAATGTTTAAGAAAAGATTCCAACCGAACTCCTTTGGGATTAAGCTTGAAGGAAAAGTCATTATAGAAAAACCTAAAGTCCTAGAAATATGGAGAAAATATTTTGACAATCTATTAAATGTAGAAAACGATTTTACAAACAATAATAGTGACTGTGTATTCCTAAATGTACAACCGAAAGTAGAAGAACCAAGTATGGAGGAAGTAAAAAGGGTAATAAAAGAGATGAAAAGTAACAAAGCACCTGGCGCAGATGGTATCAGTGCTGAAATGATAAAGGCAGGAGGTAAATATTTAATTACGCAAATCCATAAGCCGTTATTACAAATCTGGAAAGAAGAATACGTACCGAAGGAATGGGAAGAAGCAATAATAATACCACTTCATAAGAAAGGCGACAAACAGAACCCAGAAAACTACCGAGGAATATCTCTTTTAAAACACTACCTACAAAATCTTCTCCAAAATTGTACTTAGAAGACTAGAAACCTACACCAATGAAATTATAGAAGAACACCAAGCTGGATTCATAAAAAGCAGATCGACCACAGACCAAATTTTCATTCTTAAACAAGCCATTTCAAAATACTGGGAGTTTAACAAACAATTTTTTAGAATTTGTATCGATTTCAGCAAAGCCTATGACAGTTTGTGTAGAAAAAAGATATGGGAAAAAATGGATGGTTTTGGAATACCAAGAAAAATCATAAATTTGGCAAGGCTTAGTGTAAATAACAGCAGATGTAGAGTAAAAGTGGAAAAGGACTACACCACAACGTTTGAAGTTAAGACAGGAGTGAGGCAAGGTGATGGCTTGTCCCCTATTCTTTTTAATATCGCATTGGAAGGAGCATTAAAAGAAGTAAAGAAAACTAATATAGGGATAGAAATAGGGGATAAAATATCAGCTCTGGCCTTTGCAGATGACTTAGTTTTGTTGGCAGAAAGCAAAGAAGATCTGAAAATTATAACTGAAATTTTAATTAAAGAAACCCAAGAAGTTGGACTTAAAGTTAGCAATGAAAAAACTAAATTTATGTATTTTGGCCGAAATCCTGACAACACACAAAATTTTACAGTAGAAGGAAACAATTTTGAAAGAGTAGATGAATTCAAATACCTTGGTACAATAATTAGCTCTAACAACAGTGAACACACAGAAATTCAAAGTAGAAGAATAAACTCAGCTAACAGAAGCATGTTTGCTCTAAATAAACTTATGTCATCAAAACTTTTGTCTTACTATACAAAAATTAAAATTTACAAAGCAATAATCAGACCAGTAATTCTCTACGGAGCTGAGTCATGGATTATCGACAAAAACACAGAAAAAAAGCTGATCACTTTTGAGAACAAAGTACTCAGAAAAATCTTTGGACCCACAATAGAAAACGGAGTATGGAGGCTGAAGCGCAACAGAGAAATTAGAGATCTATTCAAAGAACCAGACATTATAGCAGAAGCCAAGTGCCGACGTTTGCGGTGGGCGGGGCACGTAATGAGAAGAAATAATAATACTATGATAAAACAAGTGTGGAAAGAAAACCCTGACGGTAGAAGGCCCCCTGGACGTCCTAAGAAAAGATGGAAGGATCAAGTGGTCATCGACATGAATAAATTAAGGGTCAATGAAGAAGATGCAGAGGATCGTGAGAAGTGGAGGCAAATTGTTGGTGAGGCCAAATACCACCTTGGGTATCAGTGGCCATGGGAGTAAGTAAGTATAAGTTGGTCCAAAAAATCCATTATAGGGCCCCTAAACCTTAAAAGTGGTTTTTTGAAAAAAATTTTTTGATGTCTGTCGCTGGAGACCAAATGGATGGATCAATTTTTACAACATTTGATATGTAGGTATATTTGGCCAATATCTGCAGAACCCCTTTTTTGAAATGTTAGTTATTTTTTTTTTAAATTTTTATAGGCAAAAAACATACAAATATGTACCTAGCTTAAATATTGTTTTAAGTTATAATTTTTTTTTTTTTTTTTTTTTTTTTTTTTTTTATTTTTTTATTTATAGGCAAAAACATTAAATAATGCAATTTTTTCAAGCTTTCTTCTAATGTTTTAATTAAATTTTCAGCAAAGATACAAATTACGATTAAAAATATTTTAGTTACCACCCCACTAAGTTGGGGTTGGAGGCCGAGAACCGGAATCTGGCTATGTGATTAATTGAACAGCTGTTTTTGAAGATAA
Organism: Stictocephala bisonia; assembly: GCA_035578905.1. NCBI lineage: Eukaryota > Metazoa > Arthropoda > Insecta > Hemiptera > Membracidae > Stictocephala > Stictocephala bisonia. The sequence goes on along the minus strand of JAQJVL010000087.1, from coordinate 1,386,765 downwards.
TTTTTTCCATACTTTTATTTAAATAATATAAGTGTTTCTCGACATTCCTTAGAAATGTAATTAATTGAACAGCTGTTTTTATTGTACATATTTAAAACAGTTTAACATAACAAAGAGAAAGGGAGAAAGTTTGTGCCAGTTACCTGGCACCTTTATTTTGTAAAGTTCTCTCCTACCAAATTTCATAACTCAACATATTAGGCTGTAATTATTCATTTTCATTTATAAAAAGTCGATCGTATGGGCGAACTTGAGGAGTGAATGAGTGTGATGTGTAGATGAACGAGTGTAGTCATTGTTACTATCTGAGTTCGACTTAGCTCAGAAAGGACAATTTATTAATAGCCCAACAGCAAGGGCAACAATGGAACCTAACAGCTTGAAGTTGAATCCGAACCACATAGCTGAAAATCAGACCAATTAGATTGTCAACTATTTGACAATTTGAGTGAGAAGCTTTATACTCACTTCTCCTTCTCACAAAACGTCTAAAATCTGACTGCTACCCAACATGGACACACCAGTTAATCTGTCTATCCATCTCTTCGGTTGAGATTCAGCTTCTTACAATCTTCTTGTGCCTCCCATACTTTCACAGGGATTCTGCCTCACTCATTATTTTCACATGTCCAAACCATATGTTATTCTGTACTCTATTTTAACACATTGACTGCGATACCAACTTGGCTAAAACCTACCCCGGTGGCTAAATTATGATATTTACAAAAAGACACCTTTAGACATAACAATTCAGGATTCATAGTCGAACATCGATTTCTGGAAGGATATGGGTTGAATTGTCCATGTCGGATCCATCGGTCGCCGGCGACCGGGCCGCCACCCGCGAATGCCTCTATGCATTAGCTGACATTGTCAGTTCTCCTCAAGCTGCCACTGTTAGATGTTATGTCGAATAAACATATTTCATATAATAAACTTAATTTTTATTTAATTATATACACTCCCACCAGTCTCCTTTTCTTGTTTTTATACATGAAACTCATCGAAGCACTGGCCTAAGCAAAGACCAGGCTTGTCAGGACATGTCTCACAGTAGTACGTAGTTTTTTTATCTTTTGTTTTCCCAACATATTCTACAGGTTTTAGAAACATATTATACAATGTTATAGAAACACAATCACAAAACAAACAACATGCAAAAACAAAATGTGAAACAAATAACTTGTCCGGTCACTGGCTACCGGTACCGCCACCCGCCCGAAACTAAAACCAATACGACTAATATTACGCCAATGTATTTACCAAGTGGCTACGCAAGAATCAACCACACCGCATGAGTGGCTGGACCACGCTGAATATATTGAAACGAATGTGCCTCGCCCCCCACCGGTGACCGGCACACTACCCGCGCTTGGCTTCCGCCTGGTCGCCGGCGACCGGGCCGCGTCCAATGTGTTAAGAAGTCAATTCCTACTTCCTCTCTACTATCCACATTTCTTACTCAATCTAATTGTGTCTTATCAGCAATATTTCACAATAACTTAATCTCTCCTTCTTGGATTTTTTCCCCCTTTTCTATTTCGTTTAGTGGCCATGTTTCTGAACCATATGTGACAATCGGAATATAATATGATTTTTTTTTGTAACAATCGGAATATCAATAATTTTTTTGTTTAACCTTTCTGTCTCATTTGAAATGTTTTATACTTTGAACAAAAAATAAAATTTAGTAAGTTGTATATTGTGTGGTTTGTAGATTTTTAAGTTTACTACACATTTCTTTCCAATGTACTGTTATTCAGGTAACAACCCAGTTATTCTGATGGTAAAGCCCGACTGTGTGTTGGTACAAGAAGTGAAGGTGGTACCTGCCAAAGCCAAGATCACTGACACTGTAGCCATCAGACACCCGTCATCCAGTTGTGATCATCGCACCACACTGATTCTACTATGTGAAGATGGCAGTCTGCGCATTTACATGGCATCAATGGAACAAACTGGTAACTTACATTTTAAATTCATAGTTTATATCACTATTTTCCTCCATCGAGGGGACATTAATTGCTGCATTTTGCTCTTCTACTCTCATCTCTGCATCCTTTTCATATCATTAACTTTTCCGTATTTTGCCTTCTGTGTGTTTCCTTTTAATCCTTATGTTTACCATTCCTTTTGGTACAGGCATTATACACATTTTGGTTCTTCTTGAATGTTTGTGTCATTCTTTATCTTGAATGTTTAATAAATTTAACCTATAAGTTAACTTATATCTCTTTTAAACAAGATAGTGTTCCCCTGGGTTATCAAATCTTTTTTTTATTTTTAATAATTTTGATCTTGTAAACACAAAAAACGGTTTAACTCAATGAATGCTGAAAGACTACATAATTGCGCACCGTAATGGCTAAACACAAAACACTATCACTTAGTACTGTCACCCCTGCTACAAAAATTCATGGCGGAAACAGAAAACGAACTACTCTTTAACAAAAAAAAACTGGCACAACAAGCGGCAAGTGATACGTTTCCCGATAATAGCTAAACTCACACTAAACCAATGCATTTGAAGCAGGATTGCTATGTAAATTAACGTAGTCCACCAGGCGTGCCACTGCTACGCTATATTAATTAACGTAGTTCGCATTCAACCTGTTAAATGCATAATTGTCTCTATATAGCAATCTAATTGAACAGGTATAAAAATAAAATTATAGTTAAAGAAAAATAAAGGAAAAAAATCAATTAAAAATGTTAGTAAGCTGCTTTTGTAGTGTACAAATGCTAATTAATTAGCATTATTCACATTATTAGTGGAAGAAGGGAATTTTTAGTCCCAACTTCGCCTGATTAAATAAAGACTTTTTAATTTCATTTCATTATGTGTTTAAGTGATTACTTTAAAATAGTTGATAGACTATTTTTAGGTCAGTATTTAACATTTTTATAAAATGTTTGATATAATACTTTATATTATAAGATAACGTAATTAATTTGATTCATTATTTATCTCTTAAGACGCCGATCGTAGGGATATGGGCGAAATGAGGAGTGAATGAGTGTAGATGAACGAGTGTAATCATTGTTACTATCTGAGTTCGACTTAGTTCAGAAAGGACTATTTATTAATAGCCCAATACCCAGGGCAATTATGGGACCTACAGCTTTACGTGGAATCTGAACCATGTAGTATTGGTCTGATTTTCAGCTAACTGACAAGTCTGACACTCAGTTCTCTTCACTACACAACATCTGAATCTTGACTACCATTCAACACGGACACTCCAGACTTTTCTAGTAGTCTATGTTGATGGCAACCATTGAGCGGACGCCGTGTCAGTGTTAAGAGTACCGAGCATGGAACCTATCGCCTACAATCTCTCAAACACTTTGTCCCCGAGTAGCTGGGTTACAGCACTGTGCCACCAGTGCCGACAATACGTTAAATAAATTAGATAAATTGAGATAACGTAATCAGTTTGAATTCCATAGCCCATAATGTACAATTGTAGTTCAATATGCTGACGACACAACACTCTCTTTCCGAAATAACAACCTGGAAAATCTGAAAGTTTTTTTCATGCTTAGAACTTAATTCATGCATTCAATATTTTTATAAACTAAATCTGAAAACAAATTCAACTAAAACAAGTTTTATTAACTTTTGTCTCCGACAGCAAGAAGATTAAATCAGTCAAATTCCTGGGAATGCACCTTGATCCTGGGATGATCACATTAGTCAAATTTGTTCTGAAGTTTCGTCAGACATTTTTGTTTTACGAAAACTTTCAAAAATTTGCTCCCTAGAAGTCTTAAAAATAGCCTATTATGGGCTGATATTCCCCCATTTGGCATATGGTGTAAGACTCTGGGGAGGCTGTTCTAAGTACAAACTAGAGAGAGTCTTTCAGCTCCAAAAGAAAGCAGTTAGAATAATAACAAAACTAAAATTCAGAGAGTCGTGTCAGGGCGCTTTCTCAGAGCTTGGGTTTCTGACTCTGCCCTGTCTCTATGTGGTCCTGTACTGTTGCTCTAAGTGCACTTTAGTGTGTGGCAGGGACACTCAACCACTATGAAACTAGAGGCAGGGACAACTTGCAGGCTCAGCAACACAGAACAGTGGCTTTTGAGCTCCTGCCATCACAGGTCAGGTTCAGATTAATCAATGGGCTCCCAGAAGGCGTCAGACAAATACAAAACCAAAATCAATTTAAAAGCTAACCAAAACACCTTTTGGTGACAAACGCGTTCTACTCAGTTAATGAGTTCATGATGAGCCACTGGGATTTGTTGAAATTCAATCATCCACATCAAAGGGGAGTCTGATGTCGAAATGAATTAACATATGCATGTTACATTTGTATGTTTGAATGGATGATGAATATAAGATTATTATGCTGACGTTTGTGATGCCATGTATACTGGTTTTTATACAATAAATGTTATTATTATTAATACACTAAGCCTAACATTTTATAAACTGTGAATTTTTTGAACAAAGTTAGTGATCCTATTTAATGTTAGCAGTTTTACTTGTTTGTCTATTTTTTGTATCCCTTTTTACCAAATGTAACGTGCTTTCGTACTGTTTACACTCCTTTGCACTTGTAACTCTAATAGGGCTGGAGTGTAGTTTTAATTTTACTATTATTTTATTATAATTTTCTTTTTCTCCTACCATTTCAGTATTGCTGGTGGGACATAAATCTCCCTTCCCCCTCCCATTTGCTCTTGTTTGATCCAGTTTCATTCATCTAGCCCAGAATTGTTTACAAAATGCATATATAGGGTGATTCAGTGAAAGGTTTACCAATTACTATTTACAGTTTAAGAATTAAATAATACACATTGTAGTTTACTTACTTGGTATATTTTTATTCAAACACATTTGTTAGAGATTGACATAAAACATGAAAACTGATATCCGTCAAATGATTGTTACCTGTAACTCTACAGACTTTAGCACTTTTGATAAAATTGTCCTTCAATTTCTCTATCAATCGTTGTGGAATTTGATGGATAACACTGCGAATCTCATCCTTAAGCTCCAGAATTAAATTGGGCTTGTTTGCTTAATCCTTCTGCTTCAAATAATCCCAAAGGAAATAATCCAGTGGTGTGAGGTTACATAATCGGAGCTGGCCATTGTTGATCTCCGAAACGAGAGATTAAATGGTCGAGAAACTTAGTGTGCAACAACTGCATTGGTTTCTCGAGCTGTGTGACAAATGGCCCCGTCTTGTTGAAACCACAAGTCGTTCAAATCGTTATACCACCCAATTCTCCCAACTGCTGCCAAAAATATTGCTTTTCATATCCCAATAACATTCTCCCTTGACTGTAACTGAATCATCACAGGTATTTTCAAAAAAGTCAGGGCCAAACACCCCACCAGCCTAAAATCCACACCGAACAGTTACCTTTTTTTGATGCATTTCTTTCATATGAATAGCATGAGGATTTTGAAGTCCCCAAATGTGGCAGTTTTGCTTGTTTACAAACCACTGATATGAAAATGAGCTTCTTCAGAAAATATTATTTTTATCACAAAATTGTTATCCTGATATCTCTCCAACACCCAATTAACAAACTCATGCCTCTGTCGATGATCTCCCAGTTTCAATTCCTGAGTCAATTGGTTCTTGTTTGCATACAAATTCAGATATCTAGTGAAAATACACTGCTTTGTACCGTAGGAATGGCCTAATTGCTGGGAATGAAATGAATTGAGGTTGACAGATTTTCTCGAACACTTGCACTTGTTGTGGCAATATTTGCCACTGATCAGCCACTCCGAGGGTGCACTGGTCTTTAAACATCTAACACTGAACCTGTTACATTAAATTTATCATTTAGTTTTTGCCGCGTGTGATGGATGGTTATGGTTACCAACAACATTTTGCAGTGTTCGAAATGTGTTAGTAAAATTTTCCCCACTTTGAAAAAGGTTTTCAACAATGGAAGCACGTTCTTCATTCAAATAACGCTCCATAACAACAAATGTCATTAAAATACAATGCCCAGTTACAAAACATCAGATGTTTATCTTGCATTAGAGAACAGTGTTACCATCTTAAAATTGTAATCTCTCTTATGACTAATATAACTTATAACTCTATATAACTATTAACTCTAATATAAATTAAATTTCAGTAATCACCTTAGAATAAAAAATAGTACACATATTTTAGTTAGGCCTTTACTTATTGAAGCCTTATGTACATTACTTTTTTATGTTATTCCTATAACATAAAAAACTAGTGTTGAAAATTCAAATGAGTTGACCTAAATGTGAGTTGTAAAATTATTTAAAGTAAACTTTTTTCTGTTTTTGGTAACAATTTTTTGGATCAGAACAGTCACAAACTAACTTAAACTTAGTATCAACTAAGTGGAAAAGCTAGTTTAATTCTTGCAAACACACATTGAAAAAGCATAAACCTAAATCCCCTCTCCGGAAAAAAACAGTAATTCTCAGTCAACACAACTGCGGAGATAAATAGAATCTAAGTCCTTGCAGAGTGTTCTTTTAAACGTAATGTTATTTCAGGTTATTGGCTGTCCCCAACCATCCAGGCTGTCAGCACAATGTCAAATCTAAAGTCTTCTAAGAAGAAGAAAGCACCTAAAGGGAACAAATCGCCTGGTAAATATATTCACACTCAGTACTAGCCGAGTAAAAGTAAAGTAGAGGTGAGCCTGATATAGTCAATAGACATTACTTGGATATCTCAAAGAAAAATAACATCTCTCTCTCTCTCTCTCTCTCTCTCTCTCTCTCTCTCTCTCTCTCTCTCTCTCTCTCTCTCTCTCTCTCTCTCTCTCTCTCTCTCTCTCTCTCTCTCTCTCTCTCTCTCTCTCTCTCTCTCTCTCTCTCTCTCTCTCTCTCTCTCTCTCTCTCTCTCTCTCTCTCTCTCTCTCTCTCTCTCTCTCTCTCTCTCTCTCTCTCTCTCTCTCTCTCTCTCTCTCTCTCTCTCTCTCTCTCTCTCTCTCTCTCTCTCTCTCTCTCTCTCTCTCTCTCTCTCTCTCTCTCTCTCTCTCTCTCTCTCTCTCTCTCTCTCTCTCTCTCTCTCTCTCTCTCTCTCTCTCTCTCTCTCTCTCTCTCTCTCTCTCTCTCTCTCTCTCTCTCTCTCTCTCTCTCTCTCTCTCTCTCTCTCTCTCTCTCTCTCTCTCTCTCTCTCTCTCTCTCTCTCTCTCTCTCTCTCTCTCTCTCTCTCTCTCTCTCTCTCTCTCTCTCTCTCTCTCTCTCTCTCTCTCTCTCTCTCTCTCTCTCTCTCTCTCTCTCTCTCTCTCTCTCTCTCTCTCTCTCTCTCTCTCTCTCTCTCTCTCTCTCTCTCTCTCTCTCTCTCTCTCTCTCTCTCTCTCTCTCTCTCTCTCTCTCTCTCTCTCTCTCTCTCTCTCTCTCTCTCTCTCTCTCTCTCTCTCTCTCTCTCTCTCTCTCCCCCCCCCTCTCCCTCTCTCACTCTCACTCTCTCTCACTCTCACCCACCCACTCACTCAATCACTCACTCACTCACTGAAAATCTGTGTGATTATGTAAATCTTTTGTGAATGTTACTACTACTCTGGTGTTAGTGAACTTGTCTTCTGAGGGAAGTTTGCTGATGTCCTCTCTCTTCAATACGAGGTGCGGCTAGAAAAAAACCGGACTAGTACTGGTGAAACAATAAAACGAATGCAATAAGGCTGAAAGTCGCATGGCCTGTCACGTGACTCTTGCTCCGCCTACTGCTCGAGTTTCATCTGCCTCCTGCACTCAGTCTGCCCGTGGCATCTGTTTTAAGTAGTTGACGTTTTGTCTGTGTGTCGGAAAATGTTGAGTGTACAGAAAGAACAGCGTGTTAACATCAAATTTTGTTTCAAACTAGGAAAATCTGCAAGTGAAACGTTTGTAATGTTACAACAAGTGTACAGCGATGATTGTTTATCGCGAACACAAGTGTTTGAGTGGTTTAAACGATTTAAAGATGGCCGCGAAGACACCAGTGATGACACTCGCATTGGCAGACCATTGTCAGCAAAAACTGATGCAAACATTGAAAAAATCGGTAAACTTGTTCGACAAGATCGCCGTTTAACAATCAGAGCAATGTAGTGTTACGATTGTTAAACGGCGATCTTGTCAAACAAGTTTACCGATTTTTTCAATGTTTGCATCAGTTTTTGCTGACAATGGTCTGCCAGTGCGAGTGTCATCACTGGTGTCTTCGCGGCCATCTTCAAATCGTTTAAACCACTCAAACACTTGTGTTCGCGATAAACAATCATCGCCATACACTTGTTGTAACATTGCAAACGTTTGACTTGCAGATTTTCCTAGTTTGAAACAAAATTTGATGTTAACACGCTGTTCTTTCTGTACACTCAACATTTTCCGACGCACAGACAAAACGTCAACTACTTAAAACAGACGCCACGGGCAGACTGAGTGCAGGAGGCAGATGAAACTCGAGCAGTAGGCGGAGCGAGAGTCACGTGACAGGCCACGCGACTTTCAGCCTTATTGCATTCATTTTATTGTTTCACCAGTACTAGTCCGGTTTTTTTCTAGCCGCACCTCGTATACTAAGTTCAATACTTATAACCTCCTTTTACAATTAGAAAGAAAAAAATACATGTGTCAATTATGATTTTAAAACATTTTTGTAATAAATGAGTCATTTTTATTTTCTGCAATTACCATGAAACTGACAAGTATAAAAATAATGTTTTTTAAAGCATTATAACCAAAACATTTTTAGTATCCAATATAAATATAAATCTTTCTAAAATGCAATTAAAGATATTCAGAAAAAAAAAAATATATAAATAAAATATAAATAAAAATAAATAAAATAAATAAAAATAAATAAAAATAAAAAAAATATATATAAAAAATCTAAATAAGAAAATATATTACTAGATATAAAGTTCTATAGGATTATATACTAGATATAATAGTTCTTTGTTTCTTGTATCATGAATTCATGATTATGCACTTTATTATGTTTTTCAAATTTGTCTTCATTTAATTTAGCATATTTAATTACCTGAAGCACATATAAACTAAAAACTGTTGGTATCTTTAATTCTTTGAATTTATCTTTACAGGATTCTTGATATTTAAGATTTAGGATTATTCTTATAGCCTTTTTCTGTGTTATTAATATTCGTTCTAAGTTTGTGTGGGTTAGCTTCGAATAAGTTTCGAACTGTGGAGGGCAAGCAATTTCCAAGGTTTTAATCCCAAACTGGGCTATAAATAGGCACCTCACTCGTTGATTAAAATTTGTGCACAGGCCCACCCGCCCACCCATACACGTACAGTGTTATTAACCCACCCGCCCACCCATACACGTACAGTGTTATTAAAAACGTTAAACATCATTGTTATATTCAAGTGTTATATTCAAAACGTTAAACATCATTAGCCTACAATTCATTTAAACATTCTAATTAGATTTTTTAATGAATTTATGGGTTTAAACCTAATTTTTTAGGCTTTTGTAATATGTTTTTAATGAATGTTACTTTTAATTTTGATTGTGGAATGAGAAATACAATTAAATGAAATGGTTAAAATATTCACATCTTACTTATTTTTCACTTGAATGGTTACAAACTTGATTCGTTTCAATTCTTAGATTCAGTTTGCTGTGTTGAGCAGATACATGACTTTTACATCCTTATCTCAAAGTCTGTTATTAAATAGGTGGGTTTTCAAGTTAATTTTATCTGCTTTACATCTTTTAAGTATATCGTAATATCTATAAGAATTATTTCAAGTATTTTAAAGCCAAAAAAAGAATAACCTAAAACAAATATTGTGGATGATTCATGTTTTTTAACAATAATGTCTTGTAACAGGCACAGTAACATTTCCAGTGGATTTCTTTGAGCATAGTACGCCGCTGAATGACGTGGAGTTTGGTGGCAACGACTTGCTGCAGATATACAACGCTCAACAGATCAAGAACAGGCTAAACACAACCGGTAAACCCATACTATTTGGTAGTTGTATATGACATTTTCTTTTTTTATTCAAGAAATCTTAAATATTTCTCTAAAGGAGTACTAGTTCCCGCTCTGGATCGTTACTTCTGCGCAAGCCTCACCACAGAACTTCACTGTTTGACAAATCGTTCACCATAACAGCTTGCTGCCTATGGAATTTCCCTCCTGTTGATATAATTTCAATTCCTGACAAAGCCCGTTTTATGGTGTTATTGAGACAATTTGACTTGGAACGGATGACCATGGCAGGATCTTCCTAGGTTTGGCTTGCTATGCACGAGAGAGAGTAAAGAATGCTTGTGAGAGTGAATGAATTTAATGTAAAATTTTAAAAGTTTGTTAGTTTTATATATAGTTCTTATTAGTTTGTTGTTTATTTGTCTTCTACCGTTATAATTTTAGTATCAAGGTTGAGTGTAAGAAAAGGCCATGAGGCCCTAAGTTTGCCTTTTTGTAAAAACATTAATTAACAATTTCTATTCTTATGGTGTTTTATTGTTAGTTAAATTTTCAATAGTAAAAGTAATAAGTAAAGAAGAAGCCAACTGGCACAAAGTTTACCGTTAGACATAAATTAACAGCATTAATTGTAGCAATAACTCTCGTTCTGGTGGTCTACAATAAACTTTGCATAGTAAATATCAGGGATGCACAGTCTGATTAAACTAAATGAAATACATAATTCTACATTAAAACCTCAAATTATTTGATGGACCCAATATTTCCTTCCATAGTGAATAGAGGCACAGATATGCCAACAACAATACCCTACTAAATGCTCGTGTAGGATTAATGTTTAGCCAGCAAAACTAAATAACAAATTAGTGCACTGGCTTACTGTTTTTGTTATTAACACGTTTCATAGTTAGAAAAAATGGTAACAGTGAAAAAAATTCTTACTGTTCTCCCTTCCTCCCTAACAACATTTCTTAAAACGTAAATTACCTTAAGACATTTCTTAATAATAGTTATTTGTATTTACTACATTTGCATTGTTCATAAATATATTAAAAATTATATAATTAAAAGGAATATAGTGCTTTGAATATAAATGAAGCCTTATTTAAAAAGTTGTTGAGAGTTAAGTAGGCCTTGTGTCTCTTTTTACAGAAGCCTTAATAGCTAAAAGCCACTCAAAGACAGTAAATACTGTATTTACTGCTATTAAGTTGTTTGGACTTATGTCCAGAATGTTTTATGTTACTGCTATCAGTTTGAAATATAGTTATTGTAGGCTGTACGAGTTGTTATTAACTAAATATACACATCAAGACTTTTATTATACTGACGCAGCAATATCTGTTCTGTAGGCATGTACGTGGTATCTACCAAGTCAACAGGATTCAACATAGAAATCATCAACAACGATGCCACACATGTAATAACAGGCATCAGAATCCTCCTGGGCAACCAAGACACACAGAGAGTTCCAGGCTATATTGAGGTATCACTGGCATCTAACTGTATTTACTCTTAAATAAAATGAAACCAATGATTTTTTATTCATTTTTTACGCCAGTGAAATGTTATCTTTTGTTTTCATGTTAACTAAATACATTATGTTATTGTTACTTTAACTTAATAAGATGTGTAAATAGTACTTTTCTGCTTTTAAAGAAGACAAACGATACTCAATATTTTTATGCAGGGTTATCAAATGAAACATTCTTATACTTTATGTCTCTTACAAGGTATTTGGACGTACCATTCAAACCAGTGTCGCCCGCAACCGATGGTTTGACTTGCCTCTTACCCGAGAGGAGAGCCTCCAAGCTGACAAGAAACTGACCATCACATTTGGTCCTTCTCAAGACCCAGACGGAGTCACCATGGTAGATTCTATCAAAGTGTTAGTACTCATCATTATTACCTTTCACTAATATAACATCCAAGTGAACCCAAATTTAAGGATAACATCTTAATTTCAGAAAGTAAGTCAATAACATACCCTTTTACTTTTATAAGAAGTATATCAGGGTGTCTACCAAGCACATATGTCCCAGAAATCCTCCAAGAAGATTAACATTTCTATAAGACGACATCAAAGTCGCGGAAAAGACCAGAATTTACTGTGAAAGGCCTTGATTGGGACTGGATTTAAAAGAATTTAGTTTTTATGAGCTAAAAATGTTCTGTACAAATAAAATGAATACAAATAATAACAGATTTTTTAAATGAATAATTAAACTAATTGTTCTCTTAGTCTATAAATATAGTATCACATGGACTATTTTAACTCATAAAAATGATTTAACTGTTAATGTTTATTATTTTTCTTAGTTAAAATTACAATTACAAATTAAATCTGTTGAGCTGCCTCTACAAATAATCAGTTCTGCATGATTCGTTGTCTAATAGTATGTATACTTCGATAGCATAATTTATAACAAAAATGTGGAAAATATAGCTGACTATTAAACAACAATAAGTCGTTTCCCCCTAATATTCATCACTCATATACTGTGTTAGATGTTGGAAATAAGTTAGAATTAACTGGACAAAAATTCAGTTTTACTACAAACTGTCTTCGAAAATATATCCTTGTTCCTTTTGTTGTAATAAATATTCTGCATAACTCAGTGTCAAACTAACATTTACGTTATTTGTAGTTTTAATAAATAATAATGTTTTTTTTTTTTCAAAACAGGTTTACAGATATTACAGATACATTGAATGGCAGATTAGACATATACAATCAAATACAGTACATGAATCACATCTAATCCTAACATCTAATTTTCACAAACATATGTCTTAACACATTCTCCAATAATTTAGTACATGTTTTGAAGACATAGACCTCCAAGAATAAGCCTGTTTGGAGGTACCAACACATTATACTTATACATTTGTTGGCTATGAACAATGAATAATATAACAATAAATTAAAACATATTTCCAAACTTTACTCTTAATTGACTTAGTTTGATATAAAACTTAGTCGATTTCACTTATTGCCTAAAAGTTACTGAAATAGAAATTTATCTATTTCCTCAATAGAAAATAACCATTTTCTTAATGAATTAGTAAAAGTCGTAACAGTTGTACAATTTCGTATTTCAATGGGCAACTAAAATTTTGTAGTTATGTGTAACATGCATTTTTAAAAAGATTTGATACTTATCTCCCGTTTGTTGATAGATACGCAAAATCAAAGGACATTTTTGGATGGCCTGAGGAGACAGAAGAGGTGACAAGCAACACAGTGGTGCCAACTCCAGCAACCGCGGGACCTTCGACCGAAACTGCAGATGGTGTTGCCAACTTTCCTCCTCCCATTACTCTGCTAGATAAGTAAGAACCATTTTTTAATCTTTATTAATTAAAATAAATAGTTCATGTTTATATAACATATTTCACGTTCAGAACAGTTAAAAGTTTTGTTCTACAAATAAGTTGTTGAACAAAAAATAAGAAGGAAACATTCATTATATGAACCAAGATTAATGCATGAATCTTTAATTTTTGAATCTGGATTGAATCAAATTTTGTTACAAAAAAAATTGGTCGTGTTGTAAATTCTTATGTTATATAATTGATTGTGCAGGATGGTTTGTGGCATATTGGAGGTGTTGGACAGTAGCTTGGTGCTTATGAGTGGGGACCAAGCAGTGTCAAAGACCCAAGGTCCAGGGGCCAGTCTTGCCACACTAGTCTCACACCTGCTGATACTGCCTACAGCCCCTTGTGTCCAGAGACAAGTGCGCTGTGTGTTGGCATCCTTGCATCCATCCAGGCAGTCCTACCACAACTACAAGGTAAGAGGAATTTAACTAATATTATTGAATATCTTATATTCGTTTTAAATAATAAGTATTAATCAACCACCAAATCTTCGTTTCAAGGCAGGGTATCTTATTTGAATTGCAAATATCTACATTACATTCATGTCAAAAGTTCATTTACATTTATTTTGTGAAAAGTTTATATTTTACATAATAAAACTGAAAATAATAAATAATGAAAACTGACTAAGAAATTGAATTAGTACTATTCTGGTAGATAAATAATTGTTAAATCATTAATATAGATAAGCAAATAAATTAAAGTAAGACACATTAAAAATGTTTTGCAAAACCAAGAATTGCCAAGATTGGAAGCGAAGAAGGAGATTTATGGTTGCATAGTAGTTTTATCTATTGATCTTAATACTTTTACCTTGAAAGTCAGAATTTTTAAATCTAAATTAAGACTCGGATAATAGTGGAAGTGCAGTATTTTGAGGATCTGGTCCAACCATAAATGTTCTCTAATCGTCTTTTTTGGTGTGGAATTAAAAACATATGTAATTATGTGCAACAGGACCAGACACTGCTGAACCACATATCCAAGTCTTTAGCTCAGCTGAAACAGGTGGAGGATGCCAAGGACTTGGACGCCGAGGCCTTCTACCGCCTGGTCCTAATGACTCGAGCCATTGCCGTCACCCGTCCCCAAAACCTCATCAAGAGTCTGCCTTATGACTCTGCTTCAGGTAATACAATTATTGCATCTGTACGACCAAACTGCAGCTGCTTGATGATGTGTGAAGTTGTGTATACTTTGATTGATGATTTACTGACTCCAAATCTTCCTGAACTATAGGAAGGTTCTGATAGTCAGATTTGTTCACTGATTGGCTGAATTGTCCAAGGCAGTGTTGGAAAATATTACGGTTAATTTGTATACATTGTTTAAGTTAGTTTTTTCGCTGTCCCTAGTTCCAACTTTATAAAGACGAGATTAAATAAAAACTGCTTAATTTAATGAGGCAAAGTTAGGAACTTTAGGTTTTCTCTTACACTTAATCGCATTTAAGTTAAACGTAAACTGATAATAATAGATAATTTGTCAATGACAAAGATTTAGCTATGTCACCAATTAGTGACATCCCTCCACTGATGACGGCTACAAATACAGCATCCATTACTGAGTCCAGCCACGCCGAGTCTGTGTCTGGTGTAGTGGAGATTACAAGTCACTCTTACAGTGCTGTGTGTGATAGTGAGTCAATAAATGTGGTAAATGATGTTCATCTTCCAACTGGTGTTATAAGTAATAAATATAATCATAGAACTTTAGATAATAGATTAGAATGTAAGCCCTTAGAAAATGTTGCAAGTAAACTACCAATAGTTCCTTTCAACTCAGCACTAGAAACCATACTACACCCAGATTAAATTTAACAACTTATCTCAAACCGAACCATACAGATGAGGCTAACTTTACCAAATCAAAATTTCATACAAACCAAAGTAATATAAAAATTATCCATCAAAATATCCAGAATCTTAATCAAAAAAAAGATATTCTAGAATTGGTAATGGAAGAAAATAACCCACATGTAATAGCCCTAAGCGAAACCAATGTTTCTGATCTAGAAATAAATTGTATTAAGTTATGTGGGTATAATACTACTAGCCACTATTGTCGAAAGTCTACAAGTGGAGGTGGAGTAGTTATATTTGTGTCAGAAAAGATTAAGGCAAAAAGGCTTACTATTAAAAATATTGAAGAGTTAATTGTAGAAAAGATTTTTGAATGCTGTGTCGTTAAAATTTATACTAATTCTTTAACTTTTGTATTAGCATGTGTTTATCACTCACCTATTAAACAAAACGACATTATATTCTTGGAGAAATTAGATAAATTATTAGGAATATTATGTAATATTTGTCCTCAGGTTGTGGTAACAGGTGATTTCAACATAGATGTGTTACTTCCATCAAATACACTATCAAAATTTAAAAATATACTTAAAATGCACAACATGCAATACATGGTTAATTTTCCTACAAGAGTCACAGAAACAAGTGAGAGTGGTATAGATAATTTTGTGACTAATATTGATAAAACAAAACTTATCATATCAGGTATAATCAGTGAGTTATCGGATCATGACTCACAGTTATTAGAAATAAAAAATCTATTACCTAAAAAAGTAGAAAAAAAACCTTCAAAAATAACTCGCAAAATAACCAAAGAAAATATTAGAACATTTTCATTCCTAATATCTAAAGAATCGTGGCTAAATGTTTACCAGGGAAGGGTTGAGGACAAGTACGACATATTTCATTAAACTCTAATGTATTACTTTAATATATGTTTTCCCAAAAGTAAAGTTACAATTAAAAATAATTCACAGCCAAACTGGACCAGTAACGTTAGGCAAGTCAGGTCAGATACTGTACAAATGAGTAAATGTTTGAGAACTGATAGAAATAATACAGAATTACGAAATAAAATAAAAACAAAGAAAAAATTGTTACGCAAAACTATTATCTTAGAGAAACAAGGTATATTTGAAAGCAAAATTCTTCAAACGTGAATAAAACTACATGGCAAATAATCAACAATGAAATTGGCAAAGAACAAAATACATCATTCAATAATATAGTACTCTTTGATGGGGAAAATGAAATTTCGGATGCCAAAGAAGTGTGTTCTCTATTTAATAATTTCTTTATTAATGCTGTTGATAGTTTAATTCTGCCTAATTTAAAAACAAATAGACAACCTGTTCACAGTTCTCAAACATTAAATTGTACAGATAAAACTTTCAGATTTAAATACATTGAAGAAAAAAAACTAAAAGAAATTATAATGGCACTCCCAAATAAGAGCTCATCAGGGTATGATGAGATACCAGTCAAATTAGTAAAAGAAGGCATAGATCATTTATTACAGCCACTGACACATCTCGTAAACTCCTCTCTAATTACTGGAATTTTTCCAAATAAGCTAAAAATAGCTACGATTGTACCAGTGTATAAAAAGGGTGATACTCGGGATGTAAAGAGTTACCGTCCAATCAGTTTACTGCCAACTATTTCTAAAATATATGAGCGTGTAGTAAAAGACCAATTACTCAGCTTTTTAGAGGAAAATAACCTACTGGATGGAGAACAACACGGCTTCCGTCCTGGTAGATCCACAGTGACCGCTGCAACAGACTTTGTAGAGTCAATAATTAATTCTATAAACGAGGGGCGATCGGTTGCTGGAGTATTCATGGATCTTAGCCGTGCCTTTGACAGTGTTTCCCATGAGAGCCTACTGCGGGTTTAGTGTGGCCTTGGCATCAAAGGAAAAGAACTAACTTGGTTTAAATCCTACCTCACAAATAGATTTCAATTTGTTCAATTAAAAAGTAAAAATTTTAAAAACCACTACGAATATAATTAATCATCGCTTCAGAGAACAGCTCATGGTGTCCCGCAGGGATCTGTTTTGGGACCTCTATTGTTTATTTGTTATCTAAAGGGGTTCCCTGATGTGATTGGTGGGAGAAGAGCTGGAATATATTTGTTTGCAGATGATTCCAATTATTTGGTATCAGGGGAAAATGAAAATGACATTGAAACTACTGCTATTAATGATTTAGAACAAATAAATCAATTTCTGGGTGAAAAGCATTTAGTCCTTAACATAAATAAAACAAATGTTGTTTCCTTTAGCACTAAGCAATGTAAATTTAAAACAAAACCCCAAATTTTCATAAATAATCAAAACATTAAGCAAACACAATACACAACCTTTCTTGGGCTAGTTATAGATGCAAATCTAAACTGGGATCTACATGTAGATAAAGTTTTGAAAAAAATATCAACTGGTATTTTTGCTCTAAAGAAAATGTCATTATTCTGTACACTTAAAACCCTTAAAATTATATACTTCTCACTGATCCAATCCCATGTGGAGTATGGCATTGTACTGTACGGTTCTGCTACTAAAGCAAAGATGGACCAAATATTAATAGCCCAAAAAAAGGCCATACGAATCATGTTGGGGCTCAAGTGGGATGACACTGTCAAGGGTAAATTTGCTGAGCTGGGTATCATGACTGTTTACAGTCTATATATTTATCAAACTATTTTACATTTTACAGCAACAGAATTACCAAAACAAGAACTCAGAGCGCCACATTATTATAATACCCGAAATTGCACTTTAACAATTACCAAAACCCCAAATTTAGAATTTTACAAAAAAAAACCAAACTACATTGGGCAGCATTTTTTATCAAAATTACCTGGTCATATAAAAAAAGAATGTAATACAAAAACTTTTAAAAATCACCTAAAAACCTACCTAACAAATCACCCTTTTTATAGCATTGAGGAGTTTATGCTAAACAAATCAAGTGTAAGTGAAACTGCCAATCTATAGAAACTAAGAACATTTTTTATTAATAAGTTTACTCAAATAACTATTAGATTATGTAATATGCCAACTTCAATTAATGTATGGTTCAAATATTTAGGCTAACTTAAGTATAAGACACTATTCCTGTACGTATGTAACATGATTGGAATAAAGAGATTTTGAATTGAATTGAATAGTCTAGATGTCTATACAGTGCACTGTAGCTTATATAAATTGAGACGGAACTAATGTGAGTTATGCTAATACATTATAATAAATCACTAAATTACCTTTACAAAGTGGGCAAAAGCGAATGGCCGAGAAGTCTAAGGTGTCAGGACTTTGAGCCTGGGTTAGAGATAGCACAAGTTTGAATCCAACCTAGACTGGAAGTATTCATCAGTAATGTTCACCTTCTACTGTACTGTGGTTCTCCCCCGCCCCTTACTCTGTCTGAATAAGTTCCTAGCACAGATCAACGGTCTGTGAGGAACGGGCAGAGTAAAGGTAAGAAGGAGATCGACCTCTCCTTTTAAACAAATTAAAATAAAACATGAAATGTATTCCTAAACTACCACTCAGTAACAATCTGGGCTACTGTCTCCAGCCTGGCTAGTCACGAACAAAAACTTGGGATCAGCTGCAACCTTCTATAGATTTTAAACGTTTACTAGCTGCACTTGTTGTGGGCCACCCTAATGATAGCTACCTAAGTTCATAACGGGTGCTACCCAACATAATTATACAATCATTAGTCATTAGTGTTATGGGTATTTTGTTATAAAATAAAGAGATCTTTGTGTTAGGCTTTCATATACTGACATTTAACCTTGTGTTAGGCTTTCATATACTGACATTTAACCTAAGCTATTAAATTGCATGTCATTACTACTGAAATCCTAGGCCTAGTGCCCCAAATTTAACCTGTAAATTGCATGTCAGTAATTCAAATCTGTACTATCATCATTGTTTAGCAACTAAATGTTTGTTCATATCAACCGCAAAATTGATCACAGGTATTTATCATCGATTTTTTGCATTTAGTGATTTCAAATTAGAATTATACCTAATTACTTTTTAATTGCTTTTTAATTTGATACTTTTATAGCTGATCAGTAGTACTCCAAGCTTGTTCAGAGTGCCCAGATTTAGAGTAAGCAGTAAGATAAAATGTAATTACTAATAATGGAGCTAGGCAATAGAGTCTTTTGACCACTTCTGTACAGTAATGATATCAGATGATTGTAATTTAAAATTATTTTGGGTTAATTAATTGAATCTGAAGATTTAATATAGTTTGATTCTGTGAGATTTGTGTGTATGTTTGGTGTGATGTGCATTAAAACTGGTAGGACTCAAAAGAAACCAGTTTTAAGAATAGCTTTATGTTGAGACTCATATTATCTTTATAACTTAAAAAAGTATGTTTTATTTATTCTGGTAAATTAAGCCTCTAATAGTCTATAAAGATGCACAATATATGTTTTAACTAAGAAAAATCCATCCTATTACTTAATTAAATATATCTTGCTTGTTTCACAGATCCTCAAACCTGCTCTAAAGAGCTGTTATATCAGTTGACAGACATCATGTGGAAGTTGCATGCAGTAAGACCTTCCAACATCGCATTGGCGTCTGTTTGTGTACCAGGTAATGTACCTTCTCTCGAACGAATCGTTCCTATGTACAATTCTTTACATCTAATTTTTATCTGGAGCAAAAGAAAGTATAAAGATGTTAATATAAATAAATGTGCCAGTGTTGAGCAAGTACGCTTTTGGTTAGTATTCGGAGAAGCTATGTTGCACATAGCAAATGGAACATTCCTAGATCTCCTTCTTTGTATTTCTATTTCATCATTTTCTTTGTTGAATCCTTCTTTTATATCTCTACTTTGTCTATTCAGATGATTTACTGTTGCAGTCTTATTGCTTGATTGTAATCCTCGTATTCAACTCTTTCTTACTTTGTATCAGCCACAACTTTTGATATCATGAATAATTTTACAGTAGTTATTTGTTACTATTACAATACTGTAGATTACAGTATCTACTAAAAAATTCTGTGGGCCTAATATTGGTACCTTTTTTTTTATTTTAACAGATAGAACCCTAGGACCTGAATAAACTATTTGTCTATTTAATGTATAAATTAAAGGCTTGAAAGACTCATGTTCTTTAATTCATAATGTAACAATGACCATAACATAAACATGAACAAAAATTGTGAAATTATTAAAAATCAAATAACTGGAATCTAAGAACTATGAAACATTTGTCTGTTGAGTATAAAAATATTATTTATTTGTTTATAAATAAATAGATGTTAATATACATCTATAAAGGTTTATTAATTGTTATTTATTTATAAATGTTTATGTATTGTTATTCTGACTGTTAAAAAGTTTACTAATGTTAATTTTTTATAGTTTATTATTGTAATGAATTGTTCTAAATTATTAAGTGTTAATAGATATAAATATGTTGCCGTTTTATTTATATATTTATTTTTTGGTAGATTGCTTATTTTTGTATTTTTAAAATAAAAATCGTCGGCCAAGTTTTTTGATGACTAAAATATGGAATATAAAAATAATATTAACATATTAAGTGTGAGCTGTAAACTGACAATATTCCATCAAATTATATGCAGCATACGAAAGAATTTTGATAGATTCATAGTGGAAAAAAACACACACTTTCTCATTACCTTGGACATACGTAGATCCGACTAGTGACTCCTGATGGGCGATGCATACCCAATTATAACGTGAGTTGTCATATCTCCGTTATTTACCGTCCGATCGTCACCAAACCTCGCCTACACCCCTTTACCATACCGAGGTTACGTGTACTGCAGGTTGCCTATTTTAAGATTGAAGGCGCTGCCCAACTTTAAAAATCTAACCTAACCTAACCCGCCCGCCCACCGATACACGTACAGTGGTATTGACACATCCACCCACCCATACACGTACAATGGTTTCTGGTTTCTTAGCATATGATAAGAAACCAGACATAATAGTTCTGTTCGAAGTGTGGTTTAGTGAAGTCAAATATTTATCAGATACCTGATTATAAATTATTATAAAATTATAATGATACATATAGAGCAGAGGGTTTAGTGGTATAAATAAATGTCTCATTACATGTTTGTGAATATGAACAAATTACTTTTTAACTCAGCAGATGTTTAATCAGTCCTATTTAAGGCTTACAATGTTTATGTTAGTTTAGTGGTAGTATATAGATTACTACCTATGGAATATTTACATACAGTTGTGTCTCCTAACTTAAATGACCATTGTATTTAGCCCAGTTGGCTATAGTGAGCCCAAAACAAAACATAGATCACTATTGGTTAATACAAATCCAGAATTAAATTTGTTATTCTTGATTATACAAGGTCTAAATGATAAAACAATAATTCTAGAAACTTTTCTAATAAACTAAAACACACACACACACACACATATATATATATATATATATTGTAGGCTTATCTGAAGATTGGCTTAAACAATAGGAAATGTTATCTGTTTTGCCAGATGGTTATCTATGTCATAGTTTTTATTGTAGAGACAACCACATTAGAGGAGGTTCCTTAATACTAAATAACTCATAATAACTTCAAGTAAGAGTTTGTGATGTTAGCCAATTCTGTTCAGAGTTGAATCTAGAAGTGTCAGCTATTTTCATTGACAGTCTAAGAATAATTGTAACTATATATCACTCTCCAGGCGAACCAAATATATTTCTTGAACATTTTGATAAACTACTATACTTTTTGTCACACTGGACAAATTATACCTCTGTGATTGGAGGAGATTTCAATTCTAATTTTGACGTAACTAATAAAAGCAGTTACACAAAGCAGTTTCTTAATATTTTGAGGCAATATAACTTTTATTACCTAAATAGACTACCAACTTCTGGGAATAATTGTTTGGACAACATTCTAATAAATTGCGAGAAGAACAATAAACTAACATTTAGTACTTTTAGTTTTCCATTCTCTGACCATAATGGAGTCTTACTTAGTAGTCCTTTTAATAATTTGACATTACAAGAAAAAATTGTATGTAACCACACTTCTAATACTAAGTTAATTTTACCAAAAAAAAACAAATTAACATTTTAACAGATTTGTTAAGGCGCTATGTCTGGCCAGCTTCACTCAGTTGTATTCATTTTACGGCTCAAAACTTATGCTCAAACATTTTTGAAATTTAGAAAAATATTGATTATTCAACACAATTTGTACGAATAAAGTCTCATTATACTAAGGAAAAAATAACAACTGGTATAGCAGTGAACTTTCAAATGCAAAGAATAAATTAATATTTCTAAGCAAAATTATAAAAACTAGTCCTGCACCCTCTCATAATCTCAAAGACAGTTTTAATGATTTGAGGAATCAATATAGGCGAAATATAAGAGAGGATAAGATAAAAGTCAATACAGATCTTATTAAAAACAGTAATAATAAGTGCAGAACTGCATGGAGATTGGATAAAAACTAATAACTTGTGCTCTGAGAATTTGACAGACTCTAAAATATCTGCTGACTCTTTTAATAACTTTTTACTAACTCAGTACAAAATATTAAGAAACAAATCAATGCTCCCTCATTTAGTTCAAAGAATTGATTAAAAATGTTAATCCACCTGCTCCTGATGTCCATTTTACCTGGAATCTCATCACTCTCCACGGCGTACTAAAGGCAAATCATCTGACAGCAATGATGTATATCTTATGTCAAGTAATCTACTTAAAAGCATAATTAATAGTATTTATGAGCCATTATCTGTCTGCTTTAATCTGTGCTTATCTGAAGGGATATTTCCTGACAATTTAAAAATTTGTAGAATCTGTCCCATCTTTAAAAAGGCTCAGTCATACCTACAATTTCCAAATTATTTGAATTATTATTATTTGACCAGCTAAGTACTTTTTTTGAACAAAATAACTTATTGAGTCTCTTTCAGTTTGGGTTTAGAAAAGGCAAGTCTACAACCAAAGCAATTGAGAACAAAGAGTTTGCTCAGGTCACCTTTTGTGACCTGAGCAAGGCTTTTGATTGTGTAAATCATATGGATCTTTTAGCAAAGCTTGAGTATTATGGAATCCAGGATGTACAATTACATTTTTTCAGACTTGATTACAATTACAATATCTTATCAGTCGCAAGCAAAAAGTCAAAAAGTATTGGTAAATGGTGATTGGTCTCAAGAGCTGGAAGTTGAACATGGTGTCTCACAGGGATCAGTTTTAGGACCTTTTTTTATATGCATCAATGATCTTTCAACCTATATGCAAAGCAAAACATTTTTATATGCAGATGACAGAACCTTTTTCCATACAAATTCAAATATTGAAGAACTCAAGGACTCAGCCTGTAGTGCTCTAGTCAGAGCTTCAGATTGGTTTAAAACTAACAGGTTTCTCCTAAATGAAGACAAGACACAAAACATGATTTTATCTCTTAAAAAAGTTAGTCACAATATTTTATCAGATAACTATACCGATAAAGTAAAATTTTTAGTTGTCCATGCTGACAAAAATTTAACATGGGGTCCCCAGATTGATTTCGTTACCTCAAAATTATCTAGAGTTATTTTTCTGATTAAAAGACTCAACTGTTCTATTACAAAAAACTATGTTAGATGTGCTTATTATTCATATTTTTAATCTATATTTAGATAAGGATTGATTTTTTTTTATGGTAATTGCAGTAGGATTAATGAAATTTTAATTCTCCAAAAAAGGATGTACGAATCATGTCTGGAGCAGGTTACATGGACCACTGTAAAGCTCTATTTATAGACTTGAAAATACAAACAATTATTAATATAAAAATATTCAATTTAGTTCTATATATTCTTAACAATCCTAATCTTATTAAAACTGTGACACACAATTACAAAACTAGGAGTAGGACAAATGGACTCACTACTATTGACTTCTGTATATTAAGTAAGTCAGTCAATAGTCATTACATTACATCACTGAAAGTCTTTAATAAGATAAGTCATCTAATTCAAAATTACCTGAAAAATATTTTTTGTCAATATTTGTACAATTGGATTCTTAAAAACCCTTTATATATAGCATTGATGAATTTTTCAGCTTGCCTCATATTATTTTTTGACATCTTTTATCTTGAAATGTTTTTAGAATAATGAATTCTTTTGAATGATTTGCAATTATTTTTCATTTACATAGACTTAGCTATTAAGCAAGAAACCTATGATGTTGTCAATGAATGTAACATTTTATATGACAATAAAAGGCTATTTATTAAATAATATCAGTAAGACGGTTTTTTGTAGCGGAGTTAAGAAGTTATTTTAATAAAATAGTTAATGTTAAAACTATGATAAACCAGATATTTATAGGTGATATGAACATTGATTTATTAGATAGGGAGAATATTACAGATGCATACAAAACGTTAATATCTAGCTTTAGATTTGAATCTTTAATTAATGAAGGAACTAGAATAACAGATAGATCTATTACATGCATTGATCATATTTTTATTAGGCTACAAAGTAGAGTTTAAATTAACAACGGTAATAGAACGACTTGAAATAACTGACCATTGCTTGACTGGCGTTGGCTTATCTTGGAATGACGCAACACTGATAGGAAACAGGTGGAAGGTAAGCCGCTTGGAATTTGATAAGATTATGCAGGAGTCGGAGAATGTTAACTGGAACATATTTATTATATTTCTCACCCCTCACAGGCTTTCGATAAATTTTGTTCCTTTATTAATAGTGTAATTATTAGTTCTAGTAGAAACATTCTTATTGTCAAAAAGCCATGAACAATTAGTTTATTGTTCTTTTCAGGAATTGTCTATAAATTTTTTATTTAAAATTAAACATCATTTTTAATAAATATTACATTTTAAATATGTATTGACAAAAATAAAAATAGCTACATACTGCAACGGTTTCATTATAATAATATTACACATTTTTGTGGTCGTTTATTTTACCAGGAATGCATACAGTAATAATATTTATGACATTCTAAAAGAAAAAAATGTGCATTTACATAATGGTATACGTTGGCTAAGGCAAAGAAAAGCCAGGGTCGGCATCAAGGTTATCTATAAATTTTCCTTCAGAGCCTGGATCGTAAACAGGGTCACAGATTCTCTCGTACTGGACAACAGAAGAATGTTTTTCAACTTCATTTTCTTCAAAACTACAATTATAAATGTAGTAGTGGGTCTGATAATTCACCACGAATCATGTGAAGTGTATGATTGTCCAAATAGTCACTCATTTTCAATATTTATAAAACTAAAGAGGTAAAAATATTACTTTTGAGACCTAAAATTACATTACAGAAATAAAACACTAATAACTAACTAGTAAATTATAAAATTAAATGGAAATGTAAAATGCCTTTTATTAAAGTGGCAAAGTTACGACTAAAGTCCTCTCTAACTCTTAACACCAATAAACAATCTCAAGACAAAGACGAAGCAAACAATCTCAAGGCCGACTGCCAACATGGGAAACAAAACAACAGACAGGTCTCCGTGAGATGAATTAACAAAACAACAGACAGGTCTCCGTGAGATGAATTAACAAAACAACAGACAGGTCTCCGTGAGATGAATTAACAAAACAACAGACAGGTCTCCGTGAGATGAATTAACAAAATAGCCACATAAAGACTTAATGACTATTGGTTGAGGAGTATTACTGAACGCCGGAAGAAGGTTAGTAACCTTCTTGCTGTAATACGGCAAAGATTAAAGACTTAAAGAATACAATAGCGTGACACAACATATGCTCGGGCGCCATACGCAATGGCAAGCGTGGGACCCCGAGCTATGCTCGGGTGTAGGGTACAATGTGTTAATTCGTACTAAAAATTTTAGATCACATTTTAACTTGTTTTATTCAAAAATACTTTGTTGCTAAAAGTCAGAAATAATATTTAGTATTTATTGTACTTCTTTTTTTTCATTTTTTCTCATTTTACAAACCCTTTAACAAATAAGAGTACAGCTGATGTCAGAAATTATTGTAAATAAGAAAAACTCGTAGTGTAAATCATTACATTTTTTGTATTGTTGATTGGTTCAGGACTGACTCACGTGGAGGCAGCTGTGCACTGCATCGTGGAAGTGATCCATGCCTTCACCTTAGTGGACAGTAGTGACAGCACAGTGACACTAGCTGTGAGACTCTACCTGGGTCTCTTGTTGTGTCAGGACACCGCTGTCAGCTTCAGTGCCAGGCAAGCTCTCATCTCAGTGCTGCGACCCAGACTGCGGCGTCGCCGTGTCTTCATACCAAGTCCTGCACACTGCAGCAGTCCAGGTAGCATGTGCCCTCACCTCAGTAATGAAGTGTACCAAGCAATACAATAGTATATTCAAATTCGTTTTAAAATATGAAAATAAATATGTCAGTACATAGCCGATTCACTTACCTTACATATTAGGCCACCCAAAACGAAGGTTTTTGGGCTCGCTAATAACAATCCTCCACCATATCTCTATGTCCTGCATCCAGACAGCTTTCCATTTGGTCTGTGGCCATCCCAAAGGTCGCTTTTCTCTGGGTAGACCATCTGACACTGCTTTTTATCATTGTGTGTGTTCTTTTCTCTTCTCAATACATGGCCTGCCCATAGTATTTCTCTACTTTTGATTTGTGCTACTATGCCTGGGTCATTATATAGATCTTGTTTATTTTTATTCTCTACATTCAATCGTTTATTGGACTATAAATTAATCTTAAACTTTTATTTTCGAACACTATCGACTTTTTAGTCTGTTTTGACACTACCCATGCTCCTGAGCCGTACAAGACTACTGGTTGTATGATGGTATTGTAAACTTGTATTTTTGTGTTTCTTGATAATATTTTGCTTTTTAAAAGCCCTTGTAAAGCTCAGTTACATCGGTTAGGGCTTAATACGCTAGCATTAATTTCAGTTTCCTTTTAATTTGCGTAGTCAATATTTACTCCCAAATAGTTAAAATTTGATTTTTCTTTCAAATACCAGATCAAAACCGATT
Organism: Stictocephala bisonia; assembly: GCA_035578905.1. Classification (NCBI taxonomy): domain Eukaryota; kingdom Metazoa; phylum Arthropoda; class Insecta; order Hemiptera; family Membracidae; genus Stictocephala; species Stictocephala bisonia. The sequence goes on along the minus strand of JAQJVL010000087.1, from coordinate 1,359,639 downwards.
CCTAACAACAACAAATAAATATATTGTGTATACATATGTATATACAAGTCTACAGCATTTAAATGGTCAAACCATATTGACAATTATATTTTACAAACTAAGTAATGTTGTATGGTTCTATAAAAAGGTAATTACACTTCTTATATTCTCCTTTAAATTATTATGTCTTCGTAAGCTGTTATCTTACTACATGCCTTAAGATAACTAATGTAAGATTTTCTGATAGGAGCAGTGGAGTCAGAGAAGGCAGGACCTATCTCCCAGCCGTCTCAGGAGTCATCAGAGGCAGACCAAGGACATTTTGAAGTGGATGCTGTAGAACCCATGGTACTCCTTGCTCCAGACGCTGGTACGGTGTATATAAAAAATTAATTCAAACATTGTAATGTACAAACATTTTTCTTAACAACTCTCCTAAAAGATGTAATGAATCAGCAGTGTTTTAAAATTGGGTTACATGTTTTTGTGATGAACATAAAATTTACTTTAACTTCCTAAAAAGAGAAATATTATTTTAAAAACAAGATATACAGTAATAATTAAGGCATTATAATTTAATTGTGTCAAAGAATTATATTAAATATTTTAAAAATAAATTACTGACTGTATATATGTTGTTCAGTTACCAAGCCATGGTTCGATAAGATTGACGCTTAGTTAACCAAAGGTATTTTTTTTTTTAATCCATCAAATACTCAAATTTGAACATCCCATTTGCCATCAAAGCCATTACAACATTATCAACCTGTTGTATCCAACAATGTTAATCATTTAAAAAATACTGTAGATATATTTTTTTTGTGTTTACATTATTTGTTATAAAGGTTTTAGTTAATGTTGTTAGTTCCTGGCCATCAGCTGTTTAAAGAGCCTGTAGAACCAAGAATAAAAAACGGCAACTATTATATTTTATTCTCTCTACACTTATTTCAAGGCTGACCAAACAGTTGAAGATGTATGCTTAATCAGTAACCTAGTAGATCATATTTTCATTTCAAGTGTTAATGCAGGGACATTTGCTTACTTAATTGTTAATGCAGTCGTTTCAACTTTAAATCCTATATTACTTAATATGTTAGATGAACTTACAAATTGATAAAAAATGCCATTCACAAACCATATAAATTGAAAGTTTGAAAAAGATAAATCTTAAAGTTAGATCCTTTATAAATGTAATAACCTGTAAATCTCATGCTAGTTGTGATGTGGTTGTGCACAGGAGCAGTAAGTGGAGTGCCTATGAACATGGAGGTATTGCTAGGGGCCGGCGGGTTCCCTCCGTTGTTGGACTTGCCACCTGACACTGATGACGAAACTATGGTGGAGTTGGCCATAGCACTGAGTTTACAAGAACATGAGGGTGTCCACAACTTGGCTGGACCAGCCCTTCAGGTACTGTCAACAAAATTTTGTGTGATCAATAACTATTTAAATATCTGGGAAAATTTTCCTCTTCAAACATTTCTTGCTGAAAACTATACTGTTATTGTTTGTTATTAAAGTACTTTCTGAAACACTCATGTTTAGCACTTCTGTATTTAATTAGTAGTGTAGATTAAATCTGAATTTAAATAAAAGAAAGTCTCACTTATTGACCAATCCTCCATGTTTTGTATCGCAACATACTGAGGGAGATAAGGATCTACTTGGCACCGTCAGTCACAGTGTCTGCCTGGCTGTTAGGGACCAACTGTGATTACGCGGAGGACCTTCTCAAGTCAATCTACACCTGACAACACGATTACTTGACTTATTACTTTACTTTGACCTCATTACTTCTATGCTTTACTTCCGTAACTAATACTAAATTACTTGACTCCATCCAATGGCATCTAACTCTCATAAGTAACTAATATATATATTTTAAAATTAAAAACTCATGGCACTCACTTACTTTATTTGATTAATCTATTTTTATTTTTCACTGTTATAGGAATATGTCTTCTTTTTTAATGATTTTTTTCTATGTAATAGTCAGTATCTAACGAATTATTATTATTTTTTTAGTATAGAATATACATATTTGTTATTTTTTTATAATAATAAATTATATGTAAGTACCTTTCTAAGTTTATTTGTCTGATTAAATTGTAATGTAATGTTCATTTGACTAGTTTTACGCACAGGCAAAAAAAGCCTATGTAAAACTTTCTTTTCCGATATATTACTAAATTGTTAACTTGAACCTTTGTAAACTTAAATAGGAAATAAATTGATTGTCTTTCTTTCTTTCAAAATCCAATTGTATACAATTGAAAAGCTCGATATACAAGAGCAAACATTTTGTTGTGTTAGTGATACAAGAGGCTTACTTTTTTTTGCTAGAAACTGTAACAAGACATTGTTAGTGATTTTTTTTAAAACCATATAACAAATAAAAATGATTATAAAAATTAGTTCTATTATCGACACAAACTAATTCCTGGTTGCTAAACTGTAAATAAATGTAAAAGATAATTTTTTTATTTTTTTTAACAACAAAAATGCAGCTGAACTGGCTAAACATAATTGGGATTTAATAACAATTGGAGTGAAATAATTATTTTTATGGTCAGGTATTGGCGGGACAAGTACAAGGGGTGAGCCAAGAGGCCGGACACTTCTCAGACACAACTGCCAGTGCTGGCGCCAGTGATGACGAAGGCTCGACAGCTGCCACTGACGGCAGTACTCTACGCACTTCTCCAGCTGAACAGGTTAGCTTATTTATATTTGCAGCTATTTAGTACAAGTTTGTAAATACTAATTTGGAAAAAGGGAGAATACAGTATCTCGAGTTTGGGAATTCAATAGTAAGCCCTGCCTAGTTTGTGAAGGTTTTTTTCTTTTGTAATAAAATATAAATTGGGTACATATATTAGACTTGTATGGCCTCTCAATATTTAAAATATTGTATTCAAATCTTTGTTCAGCACTCTTTCAGTGTCAAGACAGACAATTCTCTGGTTACACATAGCTGTTTATATAACACTAACAGTATTTGATGTTTGTAGGGGGGAAGCGAGAGTGGTGGGAGTGGAGTGGACAGTATCACCGGAGAACACAACTACAGCATGTCAGGACGCAGCAGTGCTTACGGAGACAATGTACAGGAGAACCTAGTGGGCGCTCGCAGTGAAACTAGTTCTTTGGGTGCTCCAGCCGGCTTCCAGGTATTTATAAACTGTTATAATCAAAATTAATTATATAATTGGAGAGATAGAACATCAGCTAACTAAACATGACGAGACAAATTTAATACTGAGACTATTCACCTATTCTAAGGCCCCACCTACGGTGGCATTGAATCACAGAAATGTCACTACTATTTGTGTACCTTTTTTTGTGTGATTGTACAAATTAGTGGACTTAAAAACAAATCAAACTTGCTTATCATGTCTTATAAAATTTTACCCTTTGTTTGCAATTAAAAAGGATATATATTCTTACCAACCCAAGAACTGGCAGTCGTCGATTTTGAGACGACAGCGATCGTTATTTCAGTGGCAGTTGTCAAATCATCAACAACACGAAAGCATTCGCTATAATACATATTTTACTATTGTTGTTGATATATTGGTAGAAAGATAAACATTCAATCTATCGATTTATAATGTTACACGTCTTTGGTTTACCAGATCTTATGTTTGCTGTTTCGTTTTTGTCACAGCTTTCAATTCTTGTTTACATTCTGTATCAGTCACTTTCAGCAGTATGTGTTTTGTTTACCAAGTTTTTCCTTTATGAGACATAATATATAAAAATCCCTATAGACCTATATGAAAACTAAACTAAATTTTGCTACAATTTTCAATAATTTTGCTATTTTCATTGAGGAACATTATTTTCAAGGTATGATTCTATTCATTTTTATTTATTTTTCAGTATGTAAACACAAACTTAAACATATTTTACCATTAAAAAAATTATGGGTAAAGATTTTGACATAATCTTTGTACCGTGTTATTTCCTGTAATTTATTGAAAAAAAAAAAAAAACAATATATAACACTATGATGTTTGATAAAATCCTTATTTTAAAAATTAGAAAATGTAATACCCTTGCGTGATCTGCAAAAACAGCCTGCCATTTAAGGGAAAAAGGCATGCCAGTTCCTGGGTTAATGAAATAATGGAGGTTAGTTTCTGACTTTCTAATATAGGGTTACACAGATTGCTCTTTTTTGAGATGAAGGGCCTATTGCACTTACTACATGAGTAAGTGGCATTCTCTCCTTTTGTTGTTTGGAAGACCATCTTGTACAAGTATAAATAAAGACTAATGTACTTTCACAGGAATTGAATAATTCTTTGTAAGTTTGATAATTATAATTTTGTTCAAATGATTCTTGTTATGAATGTTCTTGATGTAATTCCAATCCCATTGATTCATATCGCTGATGCCAAGAACCTTGCTGTATCTTAGGTGTCCAATTGAACTTCTAAGATGTCTCCAAGAACTTGAATGGGATCAGTGAACAGGTTATTTGTAACCTGAGGCTTGTAGAACATGTAATGACACTGCAGCATATTAAATTCTCTTTTTTGATTTAACCGTATGTGTTTCGCCCTAAAGATGAAAATATCGGCATCTACTGCAATCTAACCAGATACACACTATTTACATCAATTGTTTTATAAATAATGTTGTCTTTGTTGCATTTTTTGTTTTTTTATTTTATGCAGAACCAAGAACCAGATGGTGTTGAGGCTGAAGTAGAAGTGGACACGGAGGGAGGACCAAAACTACATGACCTACGTCTTAGTATTTTGGAGAAGCTGATTCAGTTTGCACCTTGGCTGGGCGAGGTGGGAGGCGTACGAGCTATCCCCTTCATGCAGGTAATAGAACATTATACAATAATGTATTAACTAGAAACAATATTTTTATATTCATACAAATGCTATATCATTAGTAATTTAGGTTAAGTTAAAGGGCATTAGTCCTCGAATAAATATATTAGGTGAGATAGGACATCAGCAAGCTTACCTAAGAGACACTCCACTAACATCTTCCAGTATCAAACAAATACAGAGACAACACATTTTTTCAAAGATGAGGTCTCTATTGGAAAATTATGAATGAAAGAATAATTATGAAATGAAGGGAAATAATAACCTGTTTAAATTCTTAACCACAGTTTTTTCCCTAGACAAAGGAGAGACCGATCTCCTTTTTAACCTTACTCACCCATTCCCCCTAGACTATTGATCTGTGCGGGGGACTTATCAGACAGAGTAAGGGGGAGAACCACTTTAGTTCAAGGTAAATATTACTGATAAAAACAGTCAAGGTCAGTGTTCGAACCAGTGCTATCTTTAAGCCAAGTACAAAGTCCTAAGGTCTTAGACCGCTCGTCCACCGGCAGCGTTAAATTCATTAAAATAAACTTAATCTAGTGTTTTGGTTTTTGTAGTATGTAATTGATTAAAACCACTATCTTTAAGTAAATAATTTAATTCAGTAAATCCACAGAAATGCGCTACTTTCTAGGTCTAATGTCTGTGTTTTTATTCTTAGTTTATTTTGTGATCAAATGTGTTGTAACGAGCATGATTGTGTACAGGTGGTATTGATGCTGGCATCAGATCTAGATGGCAGTGAAGAGAGAGACAGAGCGTGCTTGGAGAGCCTGTTATCAGGTGTTATAAGAGAACTGTCAATGAGGCAGCCAGACATCACTGATGTCTGCTCTCGAACTCCTCAGCGTGAAGTGCACCTTGTTATCATGCGTCTTATAAGTAAGCAACTTTAGTTGTCAAAACTTCATAATTTTTAAAATTTCTGTTAGGGTACATTATTTAAATGTTGATATGACAATCAATTTCTATAGCTAAATTAGTAAAGAAGTACAGCAGCTGCAGGCAGCACATACTAAAGAGATTACTGTCACAAAGGATCATTTATTTATAGCCAATATTTATATTGGAAAGGGCTCTACAGTTGGGTGAATTAATATAATTTAGATTTTAATGTTTCAAATTGTAATAGTTCTAAAAAATGGTTTGTATTAAGACAATAGATTTTTCTATTAATAATGCACCTTGAAGCTGAAATTGAGAAATGTGAAATTGTAAAAATATTTTGACCTCGTAATTGGAAAAGCTCTTCAAATCAGTTTGGCAATAAGTTTTCCAACTGCACAACAGTATTATTGTATTAGTGGTACTTGAAAATTCTTTTCTCAATCCCTTTTTGCTATTCCACGATACTCTTGTGCAATTTGGCAAGTTATAAGATTATCCAAACGTATTTGAAGAGGTCTATTCATTTAAATATGAAGTCAAAACAGGCATTTATATATGTATATGTATACCAAATTACAAAGAATTATATACAACTTTTCTTAAGCAGTTTTATATGGTAAACTTCAAACTTAGTGGGAAAACTGATGATCTTATTTATGATTTTTAAAATAAATTTTCTATTATTCTGCACGTGAATATGCAACATTTAAAACCTGTTAATATTTGAAATTCCAAAATATTATTTTTCAGCCCACCCTAACTACAATTTAGTGTGAAATTCGACTAACATGTTGGACCTTTTTTGTGGCTGTCTTTGAAAGCCTCATTCTAAAGAGAGCTGTCTGTTACTCAACTTGAATTTGATTATTGAGCAAATGCCCAGTTATCGTAAGAATATTGACTTGAACTCATCGCCTTCTTGCCTTCAAGTATATGGAGTACATAATTATGCCAGTTATACCTTACAACTCTCACTATTGATAGCCTCTAAACGACAATACACATTTACTTGTGTTACCTTTTTACTGTCCAGTAGAGAAAGTTATCAACACTCCCCTTTGTTGTTTCTTCATCAGCTGTAACTTATCAATCCAAATTAGGGGTGTGCGAGTACTCGAAACTGAGTATTTGATCAAGTATTTTACTACTCGAACTCAGCTCGAAGCTTCCGAAACTACTCGAAGTTCAATTGAGTAGTTGTATTTCACAAAATATCAGATTTACATCTTAATTTAGTTTTAAGAGTAAACAGTTTTATAAGTTGTGAATAAAAGTACGCTTCCTTGTGTTTTATTTTACCTTTAATCATGTCATCAGTTTGGTACGTGTAATTATGAACGAAACAATACGCTTAAGAATAGGCAGTACACAATGACAGTCAAATGAAGTAGTCGACGTAGTGAACAAGTTCGCTCATGATTTGAACTAGTTCAATTCAAAGTGAACAACAGAGCTGGGAAGGTAGCTAGCGATCACGGTAAATAGTTACTGTAGTAGCGATCACACATGTTGGTTGTCTGAGTATACTAGTCACTTCTAACCTAATCTAAAACAGCGTGAATAATACAGAAGTGTTGGTTAGTGTCTTTATGACCCAAGAAAGGGGATGAGAGATCCGATTTAAGATGCTCAAAAAGACCTGTTACCGATACAAATGTAATGGTCTGTACGCCATAGAAAATATGTATTTGTTGATATCAATAATATCGCTCAATCAAAAGGGTCCCGAGAACGGGTCACTTTACATCCCAAGAATTTGAACTTCTCATCTTTTCAAGGCGAAAGTCTATCTTCGTTGTGGTATACGTGCAAGGAACCGTTCAGCTCCTTTTCAGAACTGAAATTATTGTACATTTCTCGCGAGTCGATTGAGGTATATTTTGTTTTTTAATCTGAGCAGGGAATCATCCAATGATTTGATGTAAGAAAATACCGTATCATATCATACAAAATATGGTTCTAGCAGCGTGTGCCATAAATTATTGATTTATTTTCTTTCAAATAAAAATTAGATATTTATATATCCGTGGCGAACGTCTATTAATTATTATTCCGTAAACACCTTAGATCGCCAAAACTGTGTGTAATATTTGCGCATACAATATTTTTTTCTGTCAAATTGTTGAATGGTTTTCTGATTAGGTTAGACAATAACACAGTAGGAGTATAAAAGGTGGTAAAGTATGATAATTTTCATTCGTAAACTCACTGAACGGTTCCCTGTTCACATTGACGTCGATGTCTATGTAAAGTGTAAAATATTCACGAATCAACCCAAGTGATGGAGAAACATGTTGGAAGACCTTTTCTAAACAAAATACGACGAATTTAGAGATTTGGGAAGTAATTTTTATTGAACCGAAGCCTTATCAAACGTCTTGATTTTTATTCATAAGTTTATAATTTAGTTGCCCACAATTTTCATTGTATCACTAGTTGGCTTTTGACTTATATTTAAGACTGCATCTCGTCGCCAATATTGGCTAGACCTATTATATTAGCCGACTACGTCTATGGTTTTCATTCGATTATGCCAGGTTTTCATGAATTTCTCGTTATTAAATAATTATTTATTTGTAGTTCAGTGTAGCCTCATGTATCAAAGTAATTTCAAGTTGCACACATTTCATTACCAATCATAATTTAAAAACTAATTCATCCTAGCGACTTTAAAATTTATTTTTAGTAAACCTGCATAGTTATTATTATCAGTCGATTGAACTATAGTCTTTGTGATCCAGATTTTCAAATTTGACTATATAATTCAGAGCTTATGTCTGGTTAATTGTAATCTTGTTATTACTGAATTAAATACCCACAGAATACAGATCCACTCTTCTTGGTGTGTACACAAACAATTTTTTGTTGAGAGGAGACAATTCTGAAAGTAAATGACTGCCTTTGGCGATGACGTCTGAATTTTAGCATCAGTTTGGTTGGATGCAGCTTTTGCCAACAAGCTTAGCTACATTTACGCAGTATACTTTGAACTGAATCACCAGATAAACATATTGGCCGGCTGTGAAACAGTATAATTGGCTTGCATAGAAAACCTGATCTGTTATATGAGTGAGCAGATTAAATCTTTATATTCCACGTTGTTTCAATTAATAATATACTTTCTCACGTCATATTAGTTATGAAAGAAGGAAAAAGGTTAAACAAAACAATGCCACCTAAAAGTGTTGGAAGTCAGGAAGTAAAAATTGTATTTACCAAATGTTACAGTTACAAACAACAAATCTAAATTATTGAGTTCAGTTTAGATGTATATATTTACGAATCTGGCAAAACTTAGCATAGGCTTAGGATGTTGTCTGCCTTTTACGGTTGTCCTGGGTGAACAGGAAATCCTTCTGAATACTCGCTCGAAAATACTCGATACTCGAAAATAATGCCAACTACTCAACTCGACTTGGCTTGAAATCAAAAATCACTAATCGCACACCCCTAGTCCAAATAAATGTGATTTTATAGCAAAGGACCATAAAATCGTTTATTTTATTTATTTGCTTGTCATGTGTATTGGTTTGTTATTGTTATTTAAACTTTACCATGACAGTAGTGCTAGGAGACGCACGCTAACAGAATTGTTCAGTTTTGTCTAAAATTGACAGCTTGTCAGTGCTGAATTATGCCAAAATGACATGTAGTTTTATCTACTTAATATGTTACAATTAAGATGATAAATGTGTGTCTTCAGATCTAAATACATTATTAGAGAATTAACAAAATTTAAATAGAAAATATAAAGATGGTGAATTAAGAAAAAAGTTCTTAATTAAGTCATTATCAAATGTTCCATAAAGCAAAGGGATAACAGATAACATTATGGATTATTAATTGCTAATGGATTATATGGATGTTTTAAATGTTAAGGGGATATTAATGGGATTTTTCATGTTGATAGTTCATTTCTCAAGCCTAGAACTGTCCAGGTTCTAACAAATAACAATGTATAGCTTCAGTTTAAAGTGGTTGAATGGTGTGTTACAGGCGTGCTGATGTCCAGATCTAAGTCTAGCAGTAAGTCTGCTTCAGACAACAGCAGTTTCATCTCTCAAGTGACAGCCACCATGTTACAACAGGCTGGTGTCATTGACTACTGTCTACAACTACTCAAACAGTTTCTGTCCTACTGGAAGTCGTAAGTCCTTACATGTTATTTACCATACAGTGTTTTCTAATTATTGCAAGGCAGAATACAAACCTATGACTGAATTTATATCTAATCTCATTTTAACAATTTTTTTCTCAACAGAGCAGGCTTCAGTGAATCTAGATGTTACCACTAAACTTTTGTTTAACTGATATTATGTGCATGCATCTCATAATACCTTTTGATTCTAGTTTTCATGGTCTTTTCTCTATATTTTTACCAGAGATGCAGTGTAAGATAGTCCATTGTGTAATAGTTTGTAGCCCTTCAGAGAAGCTATGCTACGTCTTTCTTTAGACTTATTTAATGTAGCATTTCATTGGAACATAATTAATAAAACAAATTTAATAAATATAGCTTTGATACACCTCAGATATAAAAGTATTTATAATGACATTCAGCCTATTGTAAATTAATCTTAATTACATTCATTTATAAAATAGTTTTAAGGTTACTTGTGTGAAAATAATCTGATTGTGAGGACTCGCTCACTCCAGCCCTCACAATTTGTAGTTGGTGGCTCTTTTACATTCACACACACACACATACAGCGTTTACGGGCTTCCCTCTCTTTAGTAACCTCTCTACATTTACTACTGACATCTCTAATATTCACACTCAATTGAATACTTTAAATTTATATTTATACACATTGATGCAATCTTTATTTTAAAATGTGCATTGCAATATGTGTTGCTTAATCATCTTTGTCAAGCGTGATAGATTAAGTCTTTTTGCTTGTCATGTGGGCTTTTTCTTGATAAGGGATTCTTATTTCAAAACCTAGTGAACAATCATAGTATTTACATATGCAGAATAATTTAACAGTCTTAAATAAAAAAAACATATTACAAAACTTGAGTATACTATAAACATTTTCTTTGGGACATGTCGGGGAAACACTTGTGTAAGAGCCAAAAAAATCTACTAATTGAACTATTGAATTTGATACAAGGGGAGCTAACCAAGCAAAGCATAGTTAATGAACTTAGGAATAAAGAACTATGAAAGTTAGCAGCGGGCTTTGGCATGAAGCACTCTTCTGGCATAACCAAGTGCTATGAAAGTTAACTAAGGGCTTTGGCATGAAGCACTCTGGCATAACCAGAGTTGTTATTATGTAGATAACAACCATGTGTTGTTATTATGTACATTTAACCCTTCTTATTGTATTGTAGATCTAGTGTGGAAGATTCGGGCAACACTTTGGGAGGAGTGTTACTGAAACCTCACTTGAACACTTCACCTCCAGACATGTCTCCGTTCTTCCTCAAACAGTATGTGAAGGGTCACTGCAATGATGTGTTCAAAGACTATCCACAGTTACTTACTGAGATGGCACTGCGACTCCCCTATCAGGTCCAGAAACACTCGTGCGCTCCCATCACCTTTGAACAGGTAATTTGGCCATAAGTTTACGTAATGGTCATAGTTGCATTTGGCATGTTAGATCCTAACTGTAAACATGTTGTGTAAAGTGTTAACTTTTCTGCAATGTTACTAAGAAAGTAAACATATGTTCTTTTTAACCAGGCTAACTTATTTTCTACTTAATTGTTTCTATTATTTGGTTTTGTGATTTTAGATAGTTTATTGAACGTGTACAAGAATTAATTCTCAATTATGTCTTCTCCATTATATTATTTTTTCTTTGTTAATTATGATTCTTTATACTATAGCAGTTAGGTGTATGAGAGAGTAGTATATAGTCCTAACCTAGCTAATTGAAATGATCTGTTTAAATTGTTTAGAATACATTAATTCTTCACTTCACGTTTTATGGACAGCTCTATTCTCATGGGTAACCTAATTTCCAAGGTCATCTTGTGATTCATACAACATTGTTGCTATCGTTCTATTCATGGAAGATAATGTTAGCCATTTGAATAGCTAAGTATTTAATGAAGGAAGGATAGTAATCTGATTTAACTGGTATTAACAGAATGTTTCTTGTAGATACACATAAACAGATATAAATACACAACGTTCTAAATATTTCTCCTTTGTTTAAAGGTTTTATTAGAGTGCTTAGTAATATATCTTTCTGCTAATATATATTTATCAAGAAGTGGGACTGCTTGTTAAAACCAGGGAAGCTAGCCAACAGTCTTTTTCTTAGTAAATTACTCGTGAATTTAAAATTTCAATAGTCAAAGGTGTATTTTTAAAATTACTATAAGTGTCCTATAGTGATGTTTATTTCATAAATTGTACTTCTTTTTTAATTGATTTTCTGTTTTGTAAGAATTTCTATTAACCCTTTGAGGACCGTACAATTTTTGAACATTTTTCTGTCCGTGCAAAAATTTTTTTATTACTTTTGAAAAGTTGTATGTGAAAAAGACCGCGCTCAAATATGCGATTTTGCAGACATTCAGAGAAAAATTTGTAACTATAGTAATATATAAGATATTTAAATAATTTTTCCACTACAATCTTTAAAAATACTTACACTTTATAGAAAAAAATATTACAGTGGGTTATTGTCATGTGTAGTATATTATGTTTGAGATTATATATACAAAAATTAAAAATTACAAATTAAATTTCAAGTTTGGCTTCTCCTGGAGCATAAACTAGAAACATTTTAACTGTGGGAACCCTTTTCATTTTGTTTAGAATTTAAAAATGAACATGTGTAGCAAATTTTATCAAAATATAATAATAATAAAAAAAATTAGAGCTAATTTACAGAATTTAGTCATACGCAAAAAACCCTAATAAAAATGAGACAAAAGTATAATAATATTAAATACAAAATTTGTTGTACTTACAGTGTCATGGTTATCCAAAACTGCATAAAAATTAGTCCAGTCCATACAAAAATCAAATTTTAACATATTTACATATTTACAATTTTTACTTGACTGCTATACAATTAGGTTTTGCATCTGTGGCGCGCCAAACACAACGGATGACACCCTTCTTTGCATTTTACACAAACAGTCCTGGACCGCTTTCTGTCACGCCCTTGGGCAGTTCCTCTTTTGGAACACACAAAGCATGTTCTTTCTTTTTTTTCAGGCAGTTTTTCTAAACCAGATCCCTTTAACTCATTATCGCCACCGCCGTTAGCGGTACCTCTTGCATTCTCCTGGATCCAACTTTGTGCTACTGATTCAATTATCTCAACAATGAACTGGTAATGGCTGCAAGGTTTCAGATTTTTCTTCTTACATGTTTCCTTATAAAGGATGTAGGCATTTAAAATCATCCTTGAAATTAAATTAAAAACAACTTTCTTCCAATATTTCATTTGCCTACGCTCGTTCAAGTAACAGTATAGCATCATATCGTATGAGTCAATACCGCCCATGAATTTATTATAATTAGCAATGATACTTGGCTTCATTTCGGTTATTTCTCGCCCTCTGCGTTTTTTGTTCACTGTCTCATCTTTAGCTATTCCATCAGTAGATATAAGAACTACAGGTTTCCTTTGAGATAACTTCTCCCTGTATGCAAGGCATATAGTTTCTTTACTTTTAAAATACTTTTTGTCACCTACTTGAAATTTACCTTTCACTTGAATAGGCAAGTTCTTACGGTCACGACGTACCGTGCCTGTAACATAGGTTTTTTCTTTATATAACCATTTAGCTAAATTGACAGTTGTAAAAAAATTATCAATGAAAACATGGTAGCCTTTCTTGAGGAAATTGCATGCTGTTAAAAGATGTTTGACAACTGTAAATCCAAGTCCATATAGCTTCTGCTCAGTTTTATCTTCGTTGCCTTTAGCCCCTTTGTAGCAAAATAATGTCATAGAATATTTTGTAATGGCATCACACAATACCCAGAATTTGATTCCCCACCTGTGATGATGCTTGTTAGGAAGGTATTGCATCAAGCTTGTGTGATTTTTTAGGCCTACCATACTTTCATCAATTGAAATTTGTTGATTAGGAACATAATATCGCTGAAACATAGTATTGCAATGATCTACAATCGGTTGGAATTTTGAGCAAGGGTCATATCCAGGTTGACCAGGTTTTGGCAAGTTAGTATTATCAACCAAATGAAAGAAAGAAAGTATGCATTCAAACCTGTTTCTAGAAAACATCTCGCTAAACCATGTCATTCTTTGTGACCCAACTTTTGACCAATAACACTTCAAACTTGATTTAGGATTCAAACCCATGTTTAAAATTACAATTATAAAGGCTCGGATTTCAGAAACTGTAACAGGCAACCATGACCTAAATTTACTTCTAGGAGAGAAAGAATTAATCTTTTGTGTAATGACCTGTTCCGCATACCTGTTGGTTTCTTTTGTCATGATTTGTAGTAATTCTAAAGTAAAGAACAAGTTAAAAAAATCAAATGGAGAAGTTGTGTTATTTGGAATATGTTTTGGGCCAGGATCTTCTGAATATACAAAATTGTGATTGTTAGTATTTTGAGGGTCACTTTCATTGATATCTTTCCAAACAATGTTATCAGATTCATTTTCATCACTATCACTGCTACTACTAAGTACTTGCCTTGAAACAGGTAGGCCTACATTAGTTCTACCTCGCTTGGCTGGAGTAGGCCTATGACCTAACCTAGGCCTAGGAGAAACTGGTCTGGGTGCATCACTGTCTGATGATGAATCATTGTTACTCAATACAGTGGCGTTATTGAAACGATTCGAAGTTGAAGGTCCAAGGGGATCGTAATTAGGGTCATTGTCAGTATCGTCGTCATATAAATCTCCAGAAGAATCATTTACATAGTCTGAGTCAGTTTCATAAAGGCATCTATCCAATTCACTAGTTCGTAAATTATCGCGATCCATTATTACATATAATCAAAAGAAACTCAAATAATAACACTATTAACACTATAAAAACTAATTATATTACAAAACTAAACATTGATAAATAACTAAAATGAACTAAAACAACACCAGTAAATAACATTGACTCACAACACAACTCTACTGACAGTTCTCAATTGTCGTCGACATGTAGGATCAGCTGATTCATTCCTAAGAGTAACGATATTTTACGTCATTATTAATACGGTAAAGCTAACTGATATATATATATATATATTAATGATTTACACACTTATATCAACTAATTTAGAACAGTTTTACATTCTTACAAAGTGTTTTTGATGACTACGAAAGTAATTACACGACAATAACTAAGCGCGTCCTGGCAGGCCGACGGATCGGCCCATCGTCCTCAACAGCAAAAATGTCACGGACCGATACATCGGCCCGCTAGTCCTCGGCGGAAAAACACGATGGACCGACAGATCGGCCCGTCGTCCTCAAAGGGTTAATTTGACTTTTTAGGATAATAATTCATATACAGAAATTAGAAAGTATAAAAACCAACAGAAATTAAGCCATTTACCCTAGGATTGTTTATACATCATATTTATTTTAATAATTTATGTATATATATATATATTTTGTCACAACAAAAGAATCTGGTAATTAAAGATTTAATTTACATTTTGGTTGCTTCTTCTATGATTATTTCATAAAACACATAGTTTAGTGTTTTTTTAGAGCTGGCTTTTACATTCCTCCTTATAAAATATGTAGTGTTAGTATTTATATGTGTAACTTATTAACATTTGATTAAAATTAATTATTTTTTTATTTATCATTAATGGTCTAATTTGTAGGCTTGGTTCTTCTACCTGTGTGAGTACATGATGACCCAGCAAGCCCCCTTCATTCGCCGCCATGTCCGCAAACTGCTTCTGTTCATCTGTGGCAACAAGGAAAAATACCGTCAGTTGCGTGATCTCCACTCACTTGGCTCTCACATGAAGGTATTTTATTGACAAATTTTATAACATTTATATTTTTAATTTCTCTTTAGTTGTCTTGCATAGGCAAACTACTTCAATGTCAATACTTAAATTTATCATAGATAGATACACCGGATTGTGTTCCTGTCACCAAGCCAACGCGCCTAGACTCAATGGCCCTTTGCGCCCCGAGCCTGGCAACGGTGTCACAAGAGACCAGTCCCCCTTATGAAGGACAGGGTTTCCCTGAGTGTAGCCCGTCTGATGTCCTCTGGTTCCAGAAAAGCGGCACACAGAGTCCTGTACCTAAGAGATGAAAGAGCTCCACAATGACACAAGATGTGTATGGAGCTCTCCTTATCCTCCTCACAGAGCCTACGTGTAGAGTCTTCTGTTAGGCCCATAATCTTCATATGTCTATGAAGAAGTCCGGTCAGCAGTCCCGTAACAGCCCTCATCTTTGCCCGGTCACAGCTCAGCAAAGCTCGGCTGTAACTGCAATCCAGTCCTTGAATAAGTGCATGAGACTGCCTGAGCCTGGACTCGGTCCTCCATCTACCAGCGTGTCCCTCAAAGGTCCAATGATCAACTCTTTTCTTAACCTTTTGGAAAAGAATGCCAAGGGTCAGCTCCGGTCCCAGAAGAGGGCACTTTGCCCCTCTAGTAGCCAGTGCATCAGCCCTCTCATTTTCATCAATGCCAGCATGCCCAGGAAGCTATATGACTCTCACCTGTTTACGCTGACAAGGGGTCTCTAGGATCTCCTGGCACTCCCATACCAACTTAGAGATGGTACGTGGCACCATGATCGCCATTATCGCTGCCTGACTGTCTGAACAGATGGAAACAACTCCTCTGAAGCCGCCTAGATGCATTTCCTTCTGTGCAGCTGTCATGATTGCCATCACCTCCGCTTGGAAGACGGTAGAATGGGCTCCAAGAGGTACAGACAGAACTTTCCAAATACCCCAGCACCCGCACCTCCCTCTATAAGTGAGCTGTCCGTAAACCAGATGCTTCCTTTGACTTGTGCAGGCTCGGTACTCCCCATCCACTTATCTCTGTTTGGAAGGAAAGCTCTGACCTGCCTGTCAAATCTGTACCTAGGTGTCATTGAATCTGTTCCCATCGCAAGCAACGGGTCCAGACCAATGTCCCTAGAAAGTATTTCGCCATGGAGTCCTGGTTGGCCAGGCAAATAGTCATCAGTCGTCCTTATTCTAAAGGCCACTTTACAAGCCTTCCCCTTTACAAACAGGTCCATAGGGCGGAGCCCAGTGAGGACCTCCATCGCCGCCAATGGGGTTGTTTTAATTGTGCCTGTAATTCCCAAGCAGGTCATTCTCTGGCATCTATCTAATTCTAGTCTTGCACTGTTTTGTGCCATGGCCGACCACCAGACAACTGCAGCATAACATAAGGAGGGCCGAAGTACACTCATGTATAGCCAATAAACCATCTTAGGTTTAGGGCTCCACGTTGTCCTAATGGCCCTCCGACAAGCCTTCCTGGCTTTTTCCTGTAGGTGCTTGAGCCAGTTCAGTTTAGCGTCCAGGGTGACTCCCAGATACTTAACCGACCCTGTAGCTCTTAGCACCATATTTCCCATAGTGGGGCATGTATAGGCCATCCAGCTTCTTTCTCCTAGTGAAGAGTACAAGTTCTGTCGTGTTAGGATTAACAGAGAGCCCCTTGTCTCCACACCACCTTTCTAAGAATCTCAATGCAGACAGAACAATGTCCGAAACTGTGCAGGCAAACTTACCAATGCCCAGTATGCACACATCGTCTGCGTATGCCTGAGCATATACCCCATCCTGTTAAGCACCCTTAGAAGTTCATCAATTACTAGGGACCACAGGAGAGGAGAAAGGACACCCCCTTGGGGACAACCGCTACCGACTACAACCTGAACCGTCGCGTCGTTCAGTATTGCCTTTACCATTCTGCTGCGTAGGTAGGCCTCGCTCCATCTGTTAATGGACAGCAGCAATCATAGACTGCAGGGAGACATTGTTGGAGCACCCCTCTATGTCCTTGAAGACACCCACGGCGAGTCGATGGAGTGCCTCCTGATCGATTTTTGTCAGAGGGAAGCCCTCACTGATAATGGCCACCCTCAGACCAACCTCTGCCACTCTGGCGTAGGAAGCCTTCAGGCGCTTCTCTTCTTTTTTTAATTTTTGGAGTGGTTCCCTGGGGCCTAGGCTTTTTCCTAGGTTGATCCTGGGTTCCCTCTCCAATCGGGGAGACTTTTAAGCCTAGTTGGTCCGACAAATCGTCCCTACCACACTTTGTGCCAGTTTTCCGGGCCTCAGCTGGGTTCTCTGACATACTAAGAAACTTATGGGAGTACTAAGAAATCCCCAGCGCCAGTCTGGTTCCCCGATGGCACCAGATCCCCGGCTTTCGCCTTCCTCCTTCTCCTTTTCTCTGCCTCACTGGGCCTTTTCCTCTTACCTGGAGGATCTGCCAGTGTTCCAGGTCCAGGTTGCCCAGGATCCTGAGCCACTGACGTCCCCTCCCCCTTCTCCCCCAGATTCAGCGAGTCCACACATTCCTGCAGAGATTGCACCTCTAGGGAGGGAGGATGTGCAGAGGATGAGAGAGACTCTTCATCCTCATCCATGTAAGACTGAGACTCACACGTAAAGGCCTCAAAGACCTCCTGCATAGTCCTAATGCCGCCAGAATGGGCAGGGTCCGAAGAATCGCCACCCTTGTCTGCCTCTACCACTGAGTTGAGCTGCTCAATCACCTCTGGCATTCACTTCTTGAGACATTCACTTCTTTGTTTGTGCTCATGTTTGTTCTGTAAGGAATTTATATATGTGTTGTGTGTGTATATGTTAGTGTTGATGTCACAAGGGCCATCCATATTCATTTTGCCACCTACCCACAAGTATATCCACACTCCCAAGGGCCCCTGTGGCCTCGAAAGTGCCCCCCTAGCCTGTCTACACTGTCCCATCCAGTCACCAACTGGCAATGTAGACAGGATCGAGATTTTCACCAGTTGATAGGGCAGCCATCACATGCTGGTGAGGCTAGGTCGGGCCCCTGTACTATCTGGCAGCCCGGTGTGCCATCCCGGTTTTAACAACTGCCCTCAAGACCTCTGGGGTCATGGTACCCGCAGTTTGGCAGCTCCATTCCATCCTACTTCTAGCACCTGAGACATTGTCATGTACTTGTGTGTTTTGGGTGTGGTGCTGAGTTCAGGGTCCGCGGGGTCATTGCTCCCATCAGCTGCACACCTCAGCTGCCCCTGCGAACCTCGGTCTAGGACTGCTTATTGGGATTGCCCCTTATTCGCAGTTGTCCACCCCATCAAAGACAAGGTGGAACGTTCACTATCCGCCACCTGCGACCAGCCCAGTAGCTGAGGCCCGCCTTGGGTAAATTTATCATAATTATACAGGGTGTCCAGCTTCGACTTTTGCAAATTTTAGAAGTTTATTTGTCAGATCAATACAAGCAAGCGTGTCTTCTTTCTCAATTCATTTTCTGTGTGTGATTTTTACAAAATTGTGAATTTCTCTAAAACCGTCTGACATACAATACTGAATTTTTGTATCAAAGTTTAAAAAGGCTGTATGTCTAAGATTATCAGTTGCAAAACGGCGGCTATCTAAAAATTTCGAAGTCAAATATAAAAAAAATCTACATGTCCAAAAATGTTGTAGACCATGTTAGGCCAAATTTAATGATATGCCAATTTAAAAGATTGTGTGATTTCAGTAAAAAAAAAAAGAGAAAAGCATTGTCTTCTGGGTTAAAAAAGTGGAACATAAGTAGTGCAGTACTTAACACGTTCACTACCGTAATGATAACAAAAAATCATCATTGTAGACCAACCGACTCAAATATGAGCCATGTGGATTTCTACCCTGGACCAGCGTCCCATATGTGAGCCGCACTGGCCGCCGAAATAGACCAGCGGCTCATATTTGGGACGGTGTACTATTGTTACACAAACAGGTTTCGTATTTCCTGGTCTGTGATTAGAGCCTCAATATTTCTTGTAGGTCTACAGGGATGTCTGGCGCACATGTGGGACACTTGATCTCTAGGTATCTCAATTATTTTTGTCCTTACAATGCAATGTTGGCAAACCTGAATTTTTCGTTTTAGCCGGCAGACTGACTACTGTCCTAGCTGCATCAGACATCCAGTGGCTTTTGTAATGAGTAGAATAGATGTTACTTTATTTGTGGCTAGTGCTGTGATTAACTAAATATTATTGTGTACGAACTATAAACATTATGGAGTCAGATGGCAAACCCAAACGTATGCGTACGTGTACCAATAGTGAAATTGATAGACAATTGAATTATGGTGACAGTGATAGTGATAGTTCTGATACAAGCTCTTTGTTTTCAACTGACGGAGATAGTGAGTACTATCCATCTTCTAACAGTAATGAAGATAGCTTTAATGATGAAACCTTAATTGAAATAGGAGATAGAAATCATATTAGCGACTTAGCTGACTCTGATACTGAAAGCATTATAAATAGTGTTGGCCTAGTTAATCCTGAAGCTTCAGTAATTGTAAATAGATCATGTGACGACCCCAATGTACAGTTTGTTACAAATGAAATTCACAATGACTTTTTAGCACACAATAGTGACTGGGCGAATACACAAAATGTCCCACCAATACATGATTTTATTAGTCAAGAAAAAGTCAACCTAGTAACTAATGATCCTGTTGAAGTGTTTAGTAATATTTTTGACAATGATCTCTTAAACAAAATAGTCATATGGACAAACAAAAAAGCAATAGTTATTCGAGGAAATCCACTTCCTAAATACGCATTACTTAATTTTTGGGAAAATATTAACATTGACGAGCTTCAAAATTTTTAGGTTTGTGTATGCTGATGGGACATGTAAAGTTGCCTTCAATTAAGCACTATTGGGCCAAAGGTGGATTATATGAGTACCCTATATTTAGAAGAACTATGTCTCGAAATCGTTTTGAGTCCATACTAAGATGTATATGTTTTTATGATCCTGATACTGATCTTATGGATGGTAAGACGCATAAGATTCAGAATGTACTCAAACATATTTTAGAAAATTCTAATAAGGTATATAGTCCTGGAAAATCCCTATCCTTAGACGAAGCTATGATCCTCTTCAGAGGAAGGTTGTCATTTAGACAATATATAAAAAGTAAGGCCCATAAATATGGCATCAAACTCTATGAGTTAACCACATCAGATGGATTCATTTTAAATATTATAATATATCAAGGAAAAGGAACATTGATTGACAATTCCAAAGGTCATACTTTTCAAGTTGTTAAGCAACTAATGCAGAACTATATTGACAAAGGTCACATACTTTTTTTGGACTACTTTTACAATAGTGTAGAGCTTAGTGAGTATCTCATGGAACACAAAACTAACATGTGTGGTACTCTACAATCTAACCGGCATGGAAATCCTCAGCCTGTGGTTCAAGCAGCTTTACGAAGAGGAGAGGTTATCAGTCGACAAAAGGGGAATATCACTGTTTTAAAATGGCGTGACAAGAGAAATGTGCTAGCAATTTCAACCACAAACGGTCCTGAGATGGAGTTGGTTACCACAAGAAGAGGACAGGAAGTAACAAAGCCCAGTATGATCGTGCGGTACAATAAAGGTATGAGTGGAATAGATAGGAGTGATCAAATGATCTCCTACCATTCCACTCCCAGAAAATCCCTAAGGTGGTACATGAAGGTGTTCTTTCACCTGCTTGACGTGTCGCTGTGGAATAGTGCCTTTTTATGTTCTAAAATTGGGAAAAAGATGACTTATCTCAACTTTAGAGACATTATAATAAAGAATTTTCTTCAAGATCAGCCTGTTATACGTACTCCTAATGCTCGTACTCGCAAAAATCCTACCCATAACCCAGTGAAGAGAGATAAACGTTTAAGGTGCCGTGTCTGCCGTGATCAAGAGAAGAAACGAAAACAAACATTTTACACTTGCTCCATTTGCAAAGATGACAAAGATAACCCTTTTGGACTTTGTATGCCCACATGCTTTAACAAATGGCACAGCCAGTAGAGTTACATGTTTAGAGAAACAAGTTCAATAAATTTTAATATTCATTGTAAAATGTTTATAGTTACATTTGACTTCACCAGAATCCTAAGATAGCCTATTGTAAGAATGTATTTCTACAAGAGCCACAATAAGTTTTCAAAATTGATTGATATGATACAAGATAGCTATATACATGTTTATGTTCCATAAATAATTATTCTTATTTCAATATTTCTGATTTTTGTTATGAAGGCTCATATACACGTTTCTTGGACTATGACATGAATTTGATGCTATAGACCAAAGGGCTCATATATGAGCCATCAAAAATATACAATAAAATCTGGAAAAAATCATGGCTAATGTAAAATATATGCAAATCTAGTAAAATACTCCTATATAATAACGCATTTCTCACTACACTATTATTGGTCTGTAGTGATATCATAGCAACACTATGCTGGTCTACTAATACAAACTTATATTAGTTATGCTGGTCTATCATGATGGACAGACTGGCTCATATATGAGCCGGCTGGTAGTGAACGTGTTAAATCATAGCCAGTTAAAATAAATATTAGTGAGTGGTCTACTTTTCAAGCAAGATACATTCATAATATGATAATCAGTTATAGTACAGAGTAGTATTACATGTAATATCATATTTTACTCATTTCTTCAGTAATTTTGAGTGCCTCAGATCAAATCAAGAAAAAACTTCTTAGTAATAATTTTCACCTGCCTAATATTATAAATAAATCACATTTATATGGAGTTTTCTTGTTTTACAACTTCAATTAGTGCCAATAATTGTGGTTAAAATAAATTTCTTGCTTTACCAGTGCTAAATTTGTGATCGAATAAAATTAAACATTGGTTACTAAACCATTATAGTCTCGCCATTAAATGTTATATCTTTATGTATTATTACTCAAGTAAACAATCTGTACTTAATTTGATTTTATAATTAATCACAATCAAGATGAACTTTTTACTTTTCCAGTACCAAAGTCACTATGGTTCATTATACTATCATAGCAACGCAATTTCTTTTTGCATTGAAATAATGTTTGGAATGGTGAACAATTATTACATTATTGATTTTTATAAATTGACAAGTGTTCAGGATGCCTGAATTATATCTAAGAGCTGATCAAAATATTGAAATGCAAAAGAAAAAATCATATTTTAAAGCCCTTACAAGTAAATATGCCAAACAATAAACAAAATAAAATATATTAACTCTAGAAAATATTCATTTGTAGATTATCTGTAACAATGTAAATTTTTCAACATATTTATTATTACTGTGTTTGAATACTTCTAGGCAGTGCAGCAATGTTGTGACAACGGAGGTTTCTCTGTGGGAGGTAACAACCCCTTCAGTCTGTCACTGTCATACGATGCCTTGGTAGAGCTGATAGAACATCTCAAGGCTTGTGTCGAAGTTGCTTCCTCACGCACCGTCAACTGGCAGCTCTACTGCTTGAAACAAGAAACTATTCTGTCTTTCCTATTACAGGTTACAATTTAATATATATATATTACGATATTCAAATGATAAAAATATCTACAGTGTACTAAATATTAACTAGCAAAAAATTATTTAAATATATTTAATTATTTGTGACCTTGGGTTTTGTGCCAAACAATCCTGGAATTGACGGCTTTGCCTCTGCTGCTGGTTTTTCGATTTTGCTCTGTTTCATCACCCCTGATGTCATCATCCCTGGATGCATGATGGGGATACACTTCAATGAATGAATTTAAAATTTACAAAAACCACATTAAAAACATGCCACTTTAAGGCTTTTAGCTTCACTAAAACTGTTAATAGACTGTAGAATGTCAGTGATGGCAATAAAAACAAGAGCCCAAGTAAAATACATCAATGATTGTTGTAGTTTTTGTAATTTTTGAATAGTTGTCATGTGAAATAAAATTAAAACATCTGCTCAAAATCAGTACTCCAGTCTTTACCAAAATTCAATAAAATTTTGCGTTAATAACAATATATTGCCAAGAAACCACCAGGCAGACCAACTATTGGCTAATGTAGAAACTAATGTTTTTTTTCATACCAAGAGAAGTATATTGTTGTAATTGGATATGGTTTTTTTACAATAGTTGTGTTAATTGCTGTTTGGATTTTTGTGAAAGGTTTAGTTGGCAAATAAATCTTCAATAACCTATTTTTAAAAGCTGTTTTTATTAATTGAATCATTTTATGTAGTAAACAGCATATAGTTGCCACACAGCAATGAAGATACATATCGTTTGTAGCATATATGAAACTGAGCTATCATTAATGAAGTAAAAGTGATATTAATGATTGGTAGTGTGACTTTAATCCTTAAATAAGTCTTACTCATGCCTGAAATACCACAAAATGTATTCATGGAATGTTGGGGAATGATGGTATGTTATTTATATATCCATGCTATTTATAAATAAAATAATAGCACTTATTATATGAATATTTCTACAAATATTAGTTCTAATAAACTTTTACTATTACAAAAATCCTAATATTGTTTTTATAATGCATTTAAGTTGGTACAAATTGTTTATTTTTTAAGGTTATTCATTCAATTCATTAATGTTCTTATAGACATTACATTTTTAACACATTTAGATGTATTTTTTTACATTTTATTACTACAATAGAATATTTTCAAGATTTTTTATTGTAAAATAAACATAATCATATAGCTTTTAGGTAGTTGTAGTCTGTGTTGCTATATTTTTTTATTTCTGTGACTACAGATGGTATTTATAAATAATTTGAAATTAAAAAAAATTGTATATGCTTATAAATTGTTGGCATATTGCCATATACAACCTAACGTTAAGTTCGTCTGTGTAGGTGAGCTGTCTGTTGGACGAGGTTGTAGCACAGACCATCCTACAACTGCTACAGTGTGCCATCTGTTCCCCTACAGCACCCACTTCTCAGGTAAATACCCAATAGCAGTACAGACTACTTAAAAATCTCCTCAGTTATGGGTCAAGTCCCATGCATGTATGAAAGATAATGTAGTCCAAGTAATTTTTTTAATTGTAAAAAAAAAAAACATGTTTCAGACCTACACTGTTTCAGCTGTTACACTGATGCACAGCAACACATATTTTAAAAGCAAGCGTATTAATCTTCAAAAAACTATTTAATACACTTCTCTCAAAGCTAAAATTACTTACTGACTTGGTTTCCTTTCAGAGAGATCTAAAAAAGTTCTTAATTTAAAAGAATTATTTAGTGTCAGTGAGTAGTATTTTGTAGTAGTTTGTTAGTAACTTTCTAACAAAAGCATAATAATTAGATTTAAACCCTTTGTTAATATTTTGTTGTTTTGAACTATATTAATCATATGTTAATACTGTATTTATGTTGTTTTGTTATTAACACTTTGAAGCCTAAGCCCGAAGATAGATCGGGCGACGCAAACTGGCGTACTCGCCGACGCCCGAGAATAGCTCGGGCGCCCATATTTAATTCATTATATCTTTATTATCGGCATATAATCGGGTTTAGGTCATCTGAATATGTCTTTTAGTTATCTGTTATTATATTTTATCAGTGTATTAAATTTTTTTTATCTACATCTGGTCTTGGATAAATAATTATCGTAACAGCTGACGTGAGACTTGGAATGAGCGCACGCCGAGCGGTATTGTTTATGTCAGCATTGTTTATGTCAGCCGGTCAGTGACCCACGGTGCTTTGAGTCGTAAACAACACGTTCGTTATAGAAGTGAATATTCTGTGTTTATAATTCAAGTACAGTATTTATATTTTATTATCATGTTTTCAGTTCAGTTTCTTCGTAAATATTGTTGTGTACATATGTAAATAAGTAATTAGTTAGTATTTGCGTTGTGTTGGTTTTGTGTCAATCTAACCGTACAGTGACTGTAATGTGTGTATATATTGTTTTTATTTAATTATTATAGTATTTATCTGCTTAAAATGGATGATCTTATGAGAAGTGATACTATACGAGATATATTGAATCGTTCTATCGTAGCTATTTTTTGTTTTACATATTTTTGTACTTATTTGTAGCTTCTGTAAAAAATAAAAAAATGTACAACACCTAAAGTTTTGCCCATCATTGAAAAGATAATTTTCTCCCCTTTACAAAGATATATAATATAACCTTTTTATGAAATTTATAAGGCATTTACAATTTTTTTAATGTGAACATAAAACCCCCAGGATTCCATGCCAAACGGAGTATTAAGGGCCCAGGCTTCAAAGTGTTAAGTAACTTTATGTTGTTTGACCTCTGTTAATGCTATTTGTAGTTGAATAACTTTGGCATGATTTAGTACAACATACTTAAGGACAGATTTTATAGGAACGTTTTTCTTTTTTTAGCACGTTAAGTCATTTTCCAATTGTTTAAAAAAAATTTTAAAGCAATGATTAAGGTTGGTTATTTATTTGGAATTCCACCAAATGTTTAAACCTGTTGATTACGACTGATTTGGAGTTACAGTAGAGTGTCGAAAATGCAGATTAATTGGAACTAGATTCCTTCAGGATTTTCGAAATATCCGGATATCAAAATTAATTCGTATAATGGCCAAAAGATGTTTTCAACGTTAAAAGAACCCTAAAATCAACTGTTTTTCACGTTAACAGTTGACGCGAAATTTTCTTACAATGTTTTTAACTATAATCAATAAATATCATTAATGTACCAAATTATTCTAACACTTAAGTTACTGTATTGATATACATTTCAATTAAAGACTTAGGATTGAAATGTTTAAACAACTAAGTACACTATAATGCACAGCTCTAAAAATGTTATTGTAAATTACACCCTTAGATATTTAAAAAAATCCTTTATAGCTTTGTTGCAATGGTTAAAAATGTATGCTTCTTTTCGAACAAAGCGGTATTGGTCACAATTAACAACTACTGTAGTTCGTCTACCTATTACAATGTAGTTCGTTCATTTTACATAGTTTGTTCATTGGTATAGTATAGCTGTGCACAAGCAATCCTCTTTCTTGTGTCCAAAAGAACCAAAAAAGACTTCTGTTTCTTTCACGCAGTTTAGGGTTAGGTAACAAGTGACTGGAGATTCGGTCATCATGTATGATTACTACCTTCCCAGCTCTGTTATTCAATTTGAATTGAACTAGTTTAAATCATAATGAACAAACTAATTAACTCGTTCATGTCTTATCATTTCATTCGTTCATTCGTGAACTAAACATCTCTAAGATACAGTAGGTGCATAACTCCTGTTGAAGCGCACAGTGAACTGTTGAGTCGTGTTTAAACTTTAATTTATAGTATAAAATATTTATTTTTAATACGAATATTTCACCAGAATTGAATCCGGATTATTGTCGGTCTGGAAATTTGACGTCCGAATTACTGACGTTTTACTGTATTTGTTCCAAACTATCCATTCAATGAGGTGTTAAATGGATTTGATTCTATTTCATGTTAAGGTCTAACTTACATGAGGTTATTGTAACTGATTTAACCAATTTTTATGGAAAAATGAAAATAACGATGACGCCATTGATATACAAGTGCCAACAGTGTTCCTTTGATATAATGGTCAATTAAATCACCTGATTCAATCACATTATCAATTAGGTGTACCCCTCACCACAATCGATTTTACAAAACCCAATACTTTTGTCACTAAGTTCAGAAAGTGTCAGTTGTTTTGAATTTTAAAAATAAAGTAAAAACATCTGTGCACTTGAAAAGACTAAAAAAGTACATTATCAGTGGTAATCAAATTACAAGAATGTAACTAAAGAGTGTTTTATATAAATAAAAATGAGATGATATTTGTTCCAGCTTTCAATAGATTAGTATTTGATTCTTTAACATTCACTGGGATCATTTTGACATTAAACAAAAATGAGTAGCTCTTTTATTTAAAAAAAAAAATCCTATGAAAGAGTTTATGCCTATTAGCTCAAGATTATATCTACCTTTGTTTCAGACTGATAAGAATGGCAAAAACAGCAATGGAAGCAGCACCAAGTCTGAGGCGGCTGACAGTGAGGAGGCCAACAATTGTATGGCTCTCGTCAAACAACTCAACAAGTGTGTGGAAAGGGATCTGCTGACTCGCTTTATACGCACTTTCCTCCTGGACACTAATGCATCCAACATCCGCTGGCAGGCTCATGCTCTTGTAGTCGCCATCTACAAGTAACTCTCACATTGACTTATTTCTCCAGTCTAATAAATAATTAACAAAAATCAGCCTAATTAAAAATCATAAGTTATTGAGTAAAGTAATACTTGCATACTTATACTTACTTACTTAAGTATTCAAGTATTACTTTACTCAAAAACTTATGATTTTTAATTAGACTATTAATTGAAATACTCTGAATTTGTTCAAAACATTTTGCGGTTATCTTCATAATTTAGTTTGAGGTAATCGGATCAATATTTTCAATATTAGTTTATGTTTTCTGTAATTGTGTTTTCGGGTATTCATAATCTTTGTTTACAACAAAAACTTTATGACATTGTTATAAAATTATAGTTGGCACCGTCAATTTCTTGGCTAATATAGATACAAAACAATTAAAACATATTATCAATTGTTATTACATGATAAAATGTATACTATTGACTGATAATGTTCAATAAACAGCCATGAGTTGGGTCTATTCTGTTTTCGATTTCAACAGTAAATTCTCTTAGACAGGATAAAGTTAAGTATTTTATATGCGCTTTAA
This sequence comes from Stictocephala bisonia, assembly GCA_035578905.1. NCBI lineage: Eukaryota > Metazoa > Arthropoda > Insecta > Hemiptera > Membracidae > Stictocephala > Stictocephala bisonia. Next base: position 1,331,228 of record JAQJVL010000087.1, on the reverse strand, counting down.
TTATATACGCCTGAATATAATCTATACCTTATTAATTACAGGTATACTCAATACTGTGATAGCATTTTATTGTAATTGTATACTCAAATCCTGTTTATTAAACAGATTTTTTCTTGAAACTTTCCTTCAACAAACTTTATGTCATGTACAACTATATACATATAATAATTAAACTGAATTAATCTCCAAAAATATTTCTTGCTATATATGTTTATGTTTAATGTCTCCAGGAACTCAGATAAGGGAGAGCAGGAGACAGTACTAGACTTGATGTGGTCACTGTGGCCTCAGCTACCTGCCTACGGGCGCAAAGCCGTACAGTTCGTGGACCTGCTCGGTTACTTCTCCATTAAGTGTGACAGTGACAGTGCCTCCTCTAAGGTACGTCATCTTTCTAATTTGTTCAGTGTTTTTATAACCAAGCTCTTTGGTCTTGTACTAGTTTATACAAGTATTTTACAAGTTGTATTTAACTGTATGAACACATCCAACGAGCAAACATAACAAAACGAACATTCAGCAGATAAAAGTGATGTTGTATAATAATAATGAGGAAATGTTGTATATCTTGCAAAATTAAGGTGAACTTTTTCTGATGATGTTCCATAAATCTATAGCTAAATCACAAGTGGTCATCCTGGAATAACCAGCTAATTCCTTTAAATACTGTATACTCCTTAACTTATTGGAGAATATTAGTTCAAACGAGGGAGGTAAGCGGATTTGACTGTCAGAAATGGTAAATTGGATAATTTATAATGATTTTGTCTTAAGAGTTGGTACATCATTGTGTAAAAGATTACTGATGAGATGGCAACAAAAGTCCTTAACGATTTGGTATTTTAAATCTTTAAGAAGTAAAATATACACACTGCAAATCTTAATTTTTCCTTTATTTCAGGAATAATCATTATAACAGTAATATAGCAACTATTTGATTGAATTCAAAGAAATTCAATCAAATAACGTACCAATCAGGTAACGACCAAGCCAAAGAAGTGTAAATGGTTTAACGTCTTGCCCTTTTGGGTGTTAATATGAACTTTTAAGAGAGGTTTTTCTTAGGCTCTGATGTCACCTTGGAAAGATGATTTCGAACTTGTAAATGGGCCAAAAACTTAGAAGATGCTTAGCAAGAAAGAAAAGCAGTATATCTGGTAAACTATATATATATATATATATATATATATATATATATATATATATATATATACACACACTCAACACAAAAACCGATTTTGAAATATTTCATTAGTGAAATATTTCAAGGCCACTGGACTTCCTCTGAACAATTCATTTACTACGGAAGAGGTGTTACTAAATCTGTTTTTATGTTGTATGTGTATTTTTATCTATAAACTATGGTATGCTGTTTTTCTTTCATCTTTTACTGAAATCCTAGGCTTAGTGCTTTAAAATATAGCCTTTAAATAAATGAAGAAAAATCCCAAATGTAGGTAATTATGTAAATGGTAACACACGGAGGAAATGTTTGTTAGCTAGTCTGTGTTACATGTTTGTTAAGGAACTCATGTTAACATGTTTTTTAGAAACTGAGGCCTGCACTGCTTTCAGACATAAGTAGTAAGAGAGCGAAACAGAGATAGCAAATAGGTACAGAGCTACACCATTAATGTAAATATTGCCATTACAGTTTACAGTCTATATCAAATTATGGAAAATAGAATAGAAATCTTATGCATAGTAGAACAAGTAAGGAAATGAATCTTATCATTGAATAACTATGATTAATTTAGAATGTTAATATACTGTGCTAATATTTTATATTTTTATGCTGGTGGGTGTACTTTTCCAGGTAAAGTGATGATGCCCCATATCTCATATTACTTTGTAGCCTAGTGCATTGCAATATTTATCTCAAACTATAAAAATCACATATCAATTATAAGTTTCCTTGTAGATGAACGAGTACATTGAGCAAGCAGTGAGTGTTCTGCACACCCAGAACCAGCTGTTGTCTCACCACCCCAACGCCAGCCTGTACACTAACCTGGCCCAGTACGTGGAGTTGGATGGCTTCTACCTAGAGAGTGAGCCGTGCCTCGTGTGCAACAATCCTGAGGTGCCTTTCTCCACCATCAAGCTGTCCAGTATCAAGGTGAGTCAGACCTTTGACCTCATAACCGATAGTGTAACTCAAGTACATGAAAAATCTGATAAATTAATTTTGCATCATTTCAATTCCAGTTTTAGTTATGGTATGGACTAAAAATTTTAGTTATAGTATTGAGGATAAAAGATTCCCAGTCAAGTTTAGGTTTTCAGCCATCATGAAAGTTGCACACCGTACGGCGTGCTCAGCTCCCTGCGCACTCTCGTGAATGTCCACTGCATCACCAATTTATTTATTATTCACTTTATTGTTACTTACATACTTACTAAGTAGTCTACTGCCTAGTAAAGTCTAAATAATGTCTCAAATGTATTGAAATAAAAATTAAAAAAATATGTACACATATTTACAAGAGTACATGATCTTTTTAGATTCACTATTATGCTTTTAGTATGTAAAAATAAGCCAAGAAATTATCGAAGTTAAGGAATGGTGTTGTCTTTCCATTTGGTGATCCTTGATTTGGGAGTCAGATTAGGGTTGTTTGTAAACATATTGATAGCATTGTGGTTAGTGTGTTCCACAATACTTGCCAAAATATTGTCATCTAATTAAAAATTAAAAAGTCAATATGCTTGCCTATACTTGGTAACGGAATTAGGAACTTTTCTCCCTCACAAACTATTTGTTTCAGGCCAGCTGTACGGATTGACAAGATTGGAGGTGTCGTATCAGAGTCAAAATCATTCTCAGTGTCAATAAAAAATTGTCCATTAGTATAATCACACTCCTCATTACATGAGTAATATACATTGTGACCTTACGCAAGCCCTGCCGCACTTAGACTGAATGCAGTTTGCAGGGACACACCACGCCGTGCAGCGCGTGCAGTTCTCTGGCATCGCAACGGTCGCGCTGTACAGCGTGGTCCGCAGCTAACATGTTAACTAATACATTAATAAATGTAATATTATCACCATAGTCATACTCTAGGAATTAAATATTTTAAGAAGACTTTTAGAATAATTTAAAGATTAAATAAATTGTTTAGTGTTAAAATATCCAAATTTGTATTTGGAATTAAAATGAAACATATTTTCAAGCACAAAATTGAATTAGACCTTTCATTTTAGTTTTTTTAGAGTTAGAGTAAAAATTATTTTAAAATATAGTGAAACTTTTTAATTTGGTAACTTTATAAAGAAACTAAACATTGTTTGTAATGTTTTATCAGTTTGATGTTTTTTTTAAAAAAGAAAACTGATCTCCTTCTTTACTTTATTCTGCCCTACGACTTGTAGGGGGCGGCTGGTGCGTTACTGGGGGAATGGAATCATTAAATTTAGAATATTAATTCGCCGCCGTTTCCCGCACAACTTAGAAGCATGTGGGTTTAAAGCCTAGGAGTTTGCTGCGTGAGTGCTATTCGTTGGGTCCCCTATAGATCACACCCAGCTTTGATTAGCTCTAAATTCATTTGTTGAAAAAAGGTTAATATATTGAGAATTAGTGCAAACAATTTGGTTGGCTGCGATCCCCTCGTGCCCTCAAATTATCTGATTCTACATTAAAAGGTTTAGCAAACTGACAACTACCAAGTGGTTCCATTCCCCCCTTCTGATAATTTTGCCTAACTGAAACATCTTAAATGATCGCTAATAAATTAAACTAATATGCTACTCATGCTGTCGAGGTCCGTAAGGGTGACAGTGACACATCCAGGTTGTCCGGCCGAGGGTTGGGGCACAACTTTACTCTCTCGCGTCAACCTCCTCCCTTCCCTAACTTTTGCGCATGCGCAAGCGATAGTTTTAGTTCTCGCCACAATCTTCCCCCATTAGTATTTTAATTTTTTTTAGTGTTGGGGTGTAAAGAAGGTGTAGGGTTCAGCTTACGAGTGATTCAACCCCAAAGTTTACAACATGGCCGAGTCTGAAGTTAATAGCCACTCGAGCAGGGAGATCGCTGCCTCTAATACTGAGGATGGCATTTTATATTTGAAATGGAAATATGAGTAGGTCATTTATCGCTTGTACGTCAGTTGGTAGCTGCAGAGGTCAGTGTTTTGGAATTTGTTTTTTTTATTATTTCCTGGAAGGTTCGTGTGGCTAAGCAATTATCACTAGTATATACTAAATAATGGAAAAAAGGGGAGAAGAAAATAAAAGAGTATTTAATTCCTTTAACTTAAACTATTATGGTTGAACAAAAAATAAGTCTGAAATGTGCGGGAGTGTGTCAGCGATGTGGTGGGTATGTTAAGATGGACCTAGTTGGTATCACATCTTCTACCTGCTCGGAATATTTATGTATGGCTATACTGCTCCTTGGTCGGTTTGAATTTAGTGAAATGGACTGTTTGCCATACGTAATCGGCTAGCCATAAAAATGATTAAGGGAATATCCTTGCTGCGATAGATGCAGCTGCACCTTCTGCGGCAACCCATGGCTCAAGAAAACTGAATGCGCCAATTCCCGCCATAATAGAAGGTTAATGTGTGAAAATACATGCCGAAATATAGGGTGTAATGGCAATTTATTCCATAATAGAAAGTTGTTTTGGACCATTGGTGGTCAGACAGCTGATTCATTGCCCCTCCTCAATCCAGGGCTCAGCCAATAGACGATAAGTTTGATAAGGGTGGTAGTTGGTATGGCGAAGAATTGCTGATGTTATCAATAGTCAGATGACTTGACTGGAGTTGATTTCAGTGAATTAATTTGATGAGGTGAAGGTAGTGCACTGGTTGCTATTGACTTGATCGTCGCTGACACATGCCCTCGTTGAATGCAAGTTCCCCCTGCTATCTTAAACGATAAGTTAATTCAAATTAGATTTTGTGTATTTATTTGAAAAGTATAGTGAAACTGGTTTGAATTCAAACGGCATTATATTGACTATGGTTACATAAAGAATGGTGGATTGCAGTAAAATATTAATGTAATAACTGTTGACAAATAATATAAAGTGACAATTAAACTTAATAAAGTTTTTCATAATTACCCTTCCCTTTAATTGTTGCTTAATATTTGTATTAAAGTGTAAATCTTTGAGAGGAACACTGCTCTGTCTGTTTGTGGGTCTGTTGTTTGTGAAAGTGGAGGAAAAAACTATTGCTTGAAGTAGTTTGTTTTACGTCAGTTTGTGTGTGAGGTTTGTAATATATGAACTTGTGGCGTCATTTACATTGTGTGTTGAATGACTGCTCTTGGTGATAAGGAGCCTTTTGTGTTGCCATCTACTTCTCGCCTAGTTCTGAGGCAGATAGGGTATTGTTATGAATACCTCAGGTGATCCAGTTAAATGAAACACCCTTCAGCTGTCGATTATTGTAAGTGGATGGGGTGGAATAAAAGGTTATTTATTTAATTAATAATTGGTAGTGAGACAAATTAAAATAATTGGTTTTAGCTTCTTTTAATGTCCCCTTGTAGTGTATTGTTTTAATGTCCGTCTGTCTGTTGTCCTAGGTCTCGCAGTAATTTAATGCCTGTGTTCAATTTACTGTGTACTAAGAGTGGTTACTGTTTCAGATTGACAGCAAGTTCACAACAACAACACAGATAGTAAAGTTGGTGGGGAGCCATACTATCAGCAAGATTACTCTCCGCATTGGTGACCTGAAACGCACCAAAATGGTTCGAACTATCAATATCTATTACAACAATCGCACTGTCCAGGCTGTGGTGGAGCTTAAAAACAAACCAGGTGAGTCCAAATATTGGGGCTGATCATAAACTAATTTACAAAGTAAACCAGTGAACGAAGGTTTACAAAACTTATTGAATCTTGCAATATGTTAAAATGTTTGGCTAATTTCTTATAAACTCACTTAAATCTAATCAGTAGCATTTTATTATCTAATATTATTATTCATCCCAATCAGACCATGCGAAGCACAATCGATTCTGATTTGAAAAGTTGGACTTTCTTTTTGCCCAAACTTGTTTCATTCTTTCAAAATTAGTTCTCTTTCTTTCATCAGACCAAAGTGTTCCTCTACTTTTTCCTGTATCCCCCTGACCAACATTCCAATCAAAACCCTTTTTTCTAAAAGTGTTCCTATTTTAAATGTCTGTATTATACCTGGCATTTTTAGATATTCTTTTATTGCAGCTATCCATTTAATTGTTTCTGTTTTGGTCTTACTTTTGTTTTCATACAATTCTACAATTTGTTTTGTTAACTTACTAGGTTCCATTCTTTTGGTGTGTAAAATGTTAGTCTTCGTTTTCTCATGTGAGAATGTATGTTAGTGTATTCTTCTATTTCTTTATTACTTCTGTCTGAAAATTTGAATGTCAATGTTCATTGGATCTAGTATATTCATAATAATCTTCCTTCAGTTTTTTTTTTTTTTTTTTTTTTTTTTTTTTTTTTTTTTTTTTTTTTTTTTTTTGTATTTGTTCAATGTCAGTTGTTCTGTTTAAAAGTAAAGTTTCAGTCCCATAAATTTAAAAATCAGTATTTAAAAAAATGTATAGATAGCCAACTAATTAATTTTTTTTAGAAAATCCATTAATACATGTGATTGGTATAATGTTACTGCTGACAAAAAGAAGTGCATCGTGGATGCCTCTCTACGAATCTGTCATGCACAGTTAGGGAAAATAACATCAGATGATAAAATACTTAACAGCTGATATATTTACTCATAACCTTAAATCACTTGTTCTAAATATCTTCTGTACATGAACTCGCAATTTACCTTATTCCATGTTGTGCCTATTAAAGTGTCCCTAAAATACATCCCTAAATATATGATACCATTATTATATCACGTCAACTTATCCACTTATTATACTTTTAAACTATATGTATTCAATTTGGAGACGTGGTCAGTGTATGAACAGAACCATTCATATAGTCGGCAGCCACAGACGATAAATATTATTTATTGAAAAGAGTTACAGAACATAATGGATAGTATACAGTATAGTACGTTTGTGTATGATAATAATATATAAACTTTAATAATTACATGAAATAATAGTAAGTATGAAAGTAAATAATTTCAAAATAGCAACAATTAATTTTACTGTCAAATGATGAAATATTCAACAGCTAATTTATGTTTCGGTGGAGGGGGACAGTAGAGTAATTGTAGGAGGAGTGGTGGAGGGGGACAGTAGAGTAATTGTAGGAGGAGCGGTGGAGGGGAAGATGCGTGAACTGTTCTGGCAGCAATGTTTTTTTTGTTTGTGGTTCGACCATAGAAATGTTTGTTAATTATGTTATAGTATAACAGGGAAACTCCTTAACAAGTGAGGAAAAGCCAGTCATAAACCAGCTGTTGTGTAACCTGGCCAAACCTTCTATGTTGGTGCTGTTTGATTGTGGTCAAATAAAACAACCACTTCTATGTTGGTGCTGTTTGATTGTGGTCAAATTGAATTGAATTGAATTGAAAATTTCTTTATTCATATTTTGTACATGGTATACAAAGAATAGTGTCAAATACATTTTAAAACTAAAGAATTATTACTAGCGTTAAACAATGTACTGGTATAACTAGTCGATAAAACATAAAGGTGAAGTTAATTATAAAACTCATCCATAGAATAAATTGGTCTATCCAACATGTATAGTTTTATTAGCCTTTTAAATTTATTTACATTATTTTCAATTTTAATATCTTGTGGCAGGTGATTAAATAACTTAATACCTATCACAGTTGGTTGTTTTTCAAAAAATGATAACTTATGACAAGGCATTTTTAACTTATTTTTTCCCCTAGTATTATATTTATGGTTTTTCCCCACTGTTTTCAATGAGCTATAGATTAGTTTAGTATGCAATATAACTTTGTAAATATATAAACTATAAACAGTCATAAATCCCAAATTTCTAAAATGTTCTTTTACTGAATCATACCAATTGAGATTCAGAATAATACGAATCGCTCTCTTCTGTATTAATAATATTCTATCAAGATTTTTTTGTGATGTTGCTCCATAAACTTCAATACCAAATGAAATATTCGAATGAATGTATGCAAAATAGACAGTTTTCAATGATTTTAGATCACAAATTTTGGCCATTCTATATAGAGCAAATATACCGGATGTAAGTTTCTTAGCTAGTGTATTAGTTTGTTCATCCCAATCGAGGTGATTATCAATAGTCAAGCCCAAAAAATTTGTATTTTTTACTTCTTTGAGTTTTTTGTTATTTAATTCTATCAAAGGTGCAGCCACATTTTTATTTTGTTGTGTATGAAATTGAATTAGTTTAGTTTTTGAAGGATTTAATAAAAGTTGATGTTTGATGAAAAAACTATTCATATTTAACAAATTATTTTTTGCTGATTGTTCTACCTCATTGATTGTTCTGCCACTTACAATTAAGTTAAAATCATCTGCGTAAAGGCATATTTTATTTTTTAAGCTCTCACAAACTTGTTTTGGCAAATCCTTAATATAACACAAAAATAATAAGGGGCCCAATATTGAGCCTTGAGGAACGCCGTTTTTAACTGTTCGCAAGGATGATTTTTGATAAATTAACTGCCTTTTTTCATTGACAAATGGTATTTCCACAAAACTTTGTCTATTTGATAAATAGTATCTAAACCAGGCAAGAGGAATGTCTGAAATTCCAATCAAAGATAATTTATTCAAAAGTGTTTCATGGGAAACAGTATCAAAAGCCTTGCTTAGATCCATGAAAATTCCTAAAACCTTTTTACCTGCTTCTATAGACTTCACAATTGATTCACAAAAATCAATGTGTGAATCACACAATGAATCACACATTGATTCACAAAATAAAACAATCACTTCTATGTTGGTGCTGTTTGATTGTGGTCAAATAAAACAACCACAAAATGTTTTTATTTTTTATTTATTTTTTTTCTGTTAGGTTAAAGGGTGCTAGACCAGGAATTATTATATTAGGAGAGATAGGACATCAGCAAACTTAAGAAGACAAGTCCACTAAAACACAGTAATAACACGTGTTGCACAAATTTTTCTGTGCCAGTGGCTCTTACTACTTCTTTGGTGTTAGTGGACTTGTCTTCTTAGGTAAGTTCTTAACTTCTAATATACTAATAATTGTGTTAATAGCAATTTCATTGGAATTATAATAAAAATGTATGTATTAAAAACCAATACCGTTCCCTCCCTGTTTTGTTGTTAAAGTTGAATTATTTTTATACTAAATTCTACATAAACGGCCATTCTTTATTATTTTTTACTGGAAAATAGTTTAGAATATAAATAAACAAAATTGGCCTAAAAAAATTCTTTATATTCACTTATTATAAAGGCAAAATAAAACTTTGAATATGAGTGTGTCACAACAAATGTCAAACCTAACAATTTAGCAAACATTTTAAGTTTGTTCAAATTATAATCATTTTCTATTAGAATGATACAATGATATATACATCTCCCATAAATACTAGCTTTCTGTCAACATGTTCTATGTCAACCCTTGCTTTATGTCTCACCTGACTGTAATGTTGTGCAGCGATGTGGCACAAGGCCAAGAAGGTGAGTCTAGTCTCTGGACAGACTGAGGTCAAGATGGAGTTCCCACTACCCATAGTGGCGTGCAACCTGATGATTGAGTACGCAGACTTCTACGAAAACTTGCAGGCGTCTTCCGAGAGTCTGCAATGTCCACGGTGTAGTAGCTCCGTGCCAGCCAACCCTGGTGTCTGTGCTAACTGTGGCGAGAACGTCTTCCAGTGCCACAAGTGCAGGTAAGGACACTGGTTCTGCCGTTAAAAGCATTTGCCTGATTGATGTAAATTTTACTTTGCTAAACCAATAAAGCATGCACATGTCTTCAACCTGCAGATATATAGTTAATACAATTAGTTTAACAAGTAGCTTTGTTACTAATGTCATATAATATATAATTTAGCTCTGCTGAATTAGATATTTATGCTAATACTCGTAAGGTAAGGTATATAAATAACCAGTTTATAGATGATTTTTCTGAAATTAATAATTTAGTTTGTAATAAACCTGATATTAAGGCTGACATTATATTAATCGGTAAATAGTGAACAAAACCTGTCTCTAGAAATCAAATTTGAATTTTTATCAATCAACCATTTATTCTTTATTAACATTTTCTTAGAGTAAAGCAATTGAGTAGTGTTTTTTACATTGCAGTTTGGTGTAGTAGAAAAAACTAAAAAAATTGTCGTTTTATAAATGCAACAGTACTGGAAGAACATAGAGATCAGAGGATTGAATAGTTTTTCAATGTGTAGTGATGTATGTTTGCCATAAAAGTAACACAGTGATTTTATTTGTTTCAGAGCTATTAACTATGATGAAAAGGACCCATTTTTATGCCACGCCTGTGGTTTCTGCAAGTACGCCAAGTTTGACTACACTCTGACAGGCCGGCCTTGCTGTGCCGTTGACCCCATTGAAAATGATGAGGACCGGAAAAAGGCTATTACTACCATTAACAGCCACCTGGAGAAGGCAGACCGCGTTTACAAACAACTAGTCGGCAACAAGCCTACACTTGAAGTAAGCACTAACTGTAATTGAAAATACTAAAATGATTTCTGTCATATTTATTAGTTGGCACTAGTGATGCAGTGCTGTGACGCAGCTACTTGGGGACAAAATGTTGTGGAGATTGTAGGCGATATGTTCTATCAGGGTGTCTACCGGTCACGGAAGTCACGGAAGTCCCCGAAAAGTCCCGTATTTGTATGAAGGGTCACGGAAGTCACCAAAAGTCACGAATTTTTATTCGTAGGTCACCGAATTATGGACAACTTTTTCTATTATTATTTTGATTTTTTTTCGCTCAATGATGGTTTTTCAAACGTTTTGATTCAGTTGATCGTTCGTCAACGTCAACAGTGATACATCGATGCGTGTATACGTTGAGCGTAATATTGTGTAGAGTAGAACACAGAAAACATAAGGAAGGCAGTGCACATGGAAGAAATAAGAATGTTTTTAGATGGAATGGAGAAATGCATAAGAAAGTTCGACGCGATTGGCTGTTGTCTTGGCAACGTAATTTCGTCACGAGCGCATGCGCAGAGACTCGGAAATGTGTTCTACTATTCGCTATGCGCCGTACTTTCAAACACCTGTTTTCGTGAGTTTGTTTTGTTTGCCATTCTTTTCCTTGTTCCAAGTTGGTTCGTTTCGTGAGAGGTCCAACCTCTCAGACCATACCGGTATTCAACCAGTGAATCGTGACCGACTATAGCTTGAATAAAGCAAGTGTCTTGAAATGGGTCTAGAATTGGCTGTATTTTCACGAGATATGCTTTTCATTCCGCGAAAATAACGTATTTTACCGAAAAATTCGAAAAAACCAATGTCAGAACTTTTAGTATTTTTGTCATATTTCCGTTAATTTAAATGGTATTTTAATCATCTTTTTTTTAGTTTGATGTGTTTTATTGCGCTGAATACAAATTTGAAAACTATTTTGGTCTATTACAAATATTTCTCGAGAAATAACGGAAAACTACTATCGCGGCAGATCGCGATTAGCGGCCATTACGCGATCATTATATACAACAACTATTTATCACAAAAACCAAATTCACCTATATTCCCGCCAGAGTGACGGCCGGCAGGCCGTCACGGAGGCCAAACGCTCGAATTTAACGCAAATTACGAATTTTTGTTGAGAAAATAGACAATTAGGATAAGTTAGGTTATGTTTGGTTATGTCGTAAAAAGTGCATTTTTCGAGCTGAAAAAAATAATTTTACTACAAAACCAGTTATATATTTGTGTTCAGCATAAAAAATATGAGAAATGGAAAAAAAATTATCGTAAAATAACGATTTTTAAAAAAGTTGGTTTTTTCATTATTAGATAAAAAACTTGTTTTTCGATTTTTCGGTAAAAAACGAGTTTTCCGCGGATGAAATCAAACTCCTCAAGAGATATAAACTCATTTTTCACCACTTTTTTAACATGAAACCGTATTTTCAGAGGTGGCAAGAAAGTGCATTACCTTTAGGCCTAACATTTGTAGTTCGAGTACTGCAGCCAGTAGTACTGTAGATAGTTCCTTAAGCCAGCAAGGAAGTAATGAAGCAATTTTAACACTGCCTTCTACTTCAAAAACTTCATTAATTGAGGTTAGCCAACAATCAGATTTTTCGTCTTTGGCTGAAAAAAAAAAAAAAAATAGCCCTACTCCAGTCCTGACTAGTTTTCTTATGTCTGACAGTGTCACTAAAGCTGAAATTTTATGGGCATGTCAGTGTACTTTGACAAACACTTCTTCACATTCTGGTGAAGGGGCAAGTGTATTATTTCCTATCATGTTCCCTGACAGTGCAATAGTTCAAAAATTTCAGATGCACAAAGATAAGATAGCCTATAGTGTCACTTATGGGCTAGGTCCCTATTTTTATAATATCGTAGCAACAGAAGCCATAAGGAGTCAGTTTTTTGCACTTTCTATTGATGAAAGCTTTTAAAAATGACATTTGCCAAAAGCAGCAGATGGACATTATGATAAATTATTGGTGTTCAGAAAAAAAAAAAAAACATGGTTAGCACAAGGTACCTGACTTCAACATTTTTAGAAAGGTCTTCTGCTGTTGATATAAATTGACTACTACTTTAGGGGAATTCAACTTGCCACTGAATAAGTTAACTCAGCTGTCTACTGACGGACCTAACGTCAATCTTAAGCTTATTTTTGACCTGAAAACTCACATGAAAGAGTCCCTTGTTGTCTACTGACGGACCTAATGTCAATCTTAAGCTTATTTTTGACCTGAAAACTCACATGAAAGAGTCCCTTGTTAATAATATGGAGATTATAGATGTTGGCACTTGTTCACTGCACATCGTTAACAATGCTTACAAAACTGCACATAGTAAAGTTGGCTGGAAATTAAACCAGTTTTTGAGGGCTTTGTATAGGCGTTTTAAAAACTACACTTCCAGAAGGTGCCTGGGCCTAAGGTTTTTCCAAAACAATTCTGTGCAGTGAGATGGACAGAAAACTCCAGTGTTATAAGAAGGTGCTTAGACATTCTTCCTTTTTTAAAGCAATATTGTAACACCATTGTTGAACCCCCTGCAACAAAAAACTTTAACATAGTTAAGTCTTCTTGCATGATGACAAAACTCTGGAGGCTAAACTTCATTTCTCAGCCATGATTGCAGAGGAGTTAGAAGTATTTTTGACATATTTTCAAAGGAATGATTTCTCTAATTAGAGGCCTGGCCAGTAAAATAATCAAAAATAAAGTTATTGCAACGGCCACCACAGCTTATAAATTAAAACAAATAGATCTAGACAAGTTTGAAAATTTTCAAACTCTGGATAACATTGATATTGGCTTTGGTGCAAGATCTGCTCTTAGAAATATTGAAGAAGTTCATGTCCAGACTTTCAAGCTTGATTGTAAAAAATTTATTTTGGGAATTTACCAAACTTGTTTATTTTGGAAAAAAAAGTTGAAAACTCATATTTTTAAGACAAAGTTCCAATACATGGTTTATTTTACTGTTTATACTATGCATTTTTAAGTGTTTTGTTTCTTAATGTTATTATTATTCAATAAATATTTGTAAATATTTTACTTAATTACATGCAGAGGAAGCAAAATATATCATATGTCCGTATCAAATGTCTGTACGTTGAAACCACCTAAAATTTGTTAAGTCACCGAATTTCAGAAAATTGGTCACCAAAAGTCACCAAAAAGTCCCCGATTTTTTTATCAGCCCACTGGTAGACACCCTGTCTATGATCAATCCTATTAATACCAACATGGTGTTCACTCGATTGTTGCTATTGGCATGGCTACGACTAGAGAATTTTGGGGTATCCATGTTGGGTGATATTCAATGTCTGAGTATTGTTTGGTAAGAGATCTGGGAATCAGGCTGGTCAATCAGCTGAAAATGAGACAAATAGTACATGGTTTAGACTTAACGTAAAGCTGTAAGACCCTTAGTTGCCCTGGCTATTAAGCTATTAATGAACGAGTCTTTCTGAGGACTCGGTTCAGTTAGTAACCTGACTACACAGATTATTCACATCATCCAACTCTCATCCACTCATTAATCCTTCATTTCATCTTAAAATACGCACAAAGTTGTGTCGGCGTCTCATATCTAGAAATATGTATAATAATGCTATGTACATTAAATCTATACAATGTTATATATAATTTAACCATCAATTTGAGTTCATAATAAATAGGTTGTAATACGTAGTGATTTATAGATTCACTATTACTGTTGTTTCTGCTGTAAAGGGGTAGGTGGACTAATGCTTCTAGGTGTCACACAAGATTTCGTCCTTGTTTTATATTTTTGAATTTGATACAAATAATGTGACTCTCTACTACCAACTTACCTTCCTATACTATGTTTTGTATTTGTCATAGAATTTCTCATGTCGATTTAGTTACCGTTTTCATTGGTCATTGTCAGTCAAGCAACTTTAAAATGAGGTGTTTCTAAATAATGATGATTTAAATGTAAAATGATTTTTAAGTTCTAAGATTCTTATTGAATTTTAATATTAAACCCTTATATTTTAGTTTATTTTTAAAATTTATACTAACAAATATGATATTTTGACTCTGTGAAAAAAAATGTTAAACTAGAACTTGTTGTATGTAAAACATTTACTGTAGTGCAGAAAGACAAGTCATTACTTTGGGACATTTAAATAGTTGTCAACTCCCTCAAATTCCTTGGAGCATTAGTGAAGTTGATTTTGCTAGAATACAGTAAAAATTAATACCAACGTACTTGACAGATGCTGTTGGTGAAGATAAGTGAGCATAGGTTGGAGCGCAACAATGAGGAAGCAACATCGCAGCTCACAACTAACTCTACAGCTACAGTCGTCAACCAGGTCAACAGAGCTATCCAACTATTAGCCCAACGCTATTGTGGAGACTGCAAGAACTCCTTTGACGAGCTCAGTCGCATCATCCAGGTATGTGTTTCAGTATAAGTTGTTTACAGGTTAAATTTGGGGCACTAGGCCTAAGATTTCAGTAGTAATGAAAGGAAAGGAAAGCAGCATACCTGATAAACTTGGTAGACTGGTACACTGTAGGCTGGTACACAATCACATAACAAAGAATTGAATAGCAAAATATTTCGGGGCCACTGGCCTCTTCTTCAGTCACTAAATAACAACTAAATTAACAGTTATTTAGTGACTGAAGAAGAGGCCAGTGGCCCCGAAATATTTCACTATCCAATTCTTTATGTTGTGATTGTGTCTCTATCCGCAGTGTACCAGTCTACCAAGTTTATCAGGTATGCTGATTTCCTTTCCTTTCATTAGTATAAGTTGTTTGTAAGTATAATTTTACCTTAATTTAGGACTTTGTTTTGTTATTTTACGTTGTCGTTAGTGTGTAAGGTCTAGCTTTTGATATAAGTTCAACAATTATTGGGGGCTTTATCTCTGTCGAGTCACGAATTCTTCATAACCAGGAAAAATTGTTAGTTTCTGTGAACGACTTTCTATTATGTTTTATATGGTCATGCAGTGTATTGTTAGTGTATAATGAATTATTAGTAGCAATTTGATGTTGACAGTTTACAAAATACTGAACTTTATTTTAATCTTGTTCCCAAGCTCCCAATTCAGATTATTTTAACCCTTGGTATCCTAACCAACTAAAGGCACATGGATTATAAATTCATGGCTGATGACTACATTTCATTCTTCTTACAAATCAACTCCTGCACATTTATTATTGTTTACGTTTATTTTATTGTGATTGTAAATAAAATGGTATGTATTTAAGAATATATTGACTATTTAAAAATTTCCTAAAATATCAATTAACAATAATGTACTAAATGAACGTGACATTTTTAATTTATTCATTGCTAAAGCCTCCTGAGCTGATATATATAACAAATAATAAGGTTAACGTACCTTTTGTCGTCTTCAGCTACAAAATCTTCTTAATTGGATTATCGGTTTCAGAGTAAAAACTCCATGTTCACATCCACACAACGTACAATGGATGTGAACATGGAGTTTTTACTCTGAAACCGATAATCCAATTAAGAAGATTTTGTAGCTGAAGACGACAAAAGGTACGTTAACCTTATTATTTGTTACATTTTTAATGTTAGGATTTGAAAATAAACTTTCAAGACATCTGATTCAAAGCATAATAAAGATATGGAAATTAAAATAATTCTAAAAAATATGAAAGTGTAATAAAAACAATGACCATGGGCATTTGGCAACGAGTCCTGTGTTATTCTTTTGACCTACAATATCACCAGTGTAAGGCCAGCATCATTTACAGCCAGCATCATTAAAAACTAAAATAACAAATTTAATTCTTGTTATAGAATTAATCATGCAAAGACATAATGTTTGGTTAAAAGACAAAATCGTATATGGTTAAAAATCAAATATGGAAGCTACAAATTTTGTATAAAATGTAAGTTTTACTTTCTCACTCTGGGGGTGTGTGTTATATATAAAACAATTAATTGATTAGTTTATGATAAAGTTTTATAACTTGATTAGTTTATGATAAAGTTTTATAACATTACTATCACATATGAAAAATAAAACAATAAAAATAAATGTTAAAAATATTAAAATTTTTATACTACCTATACTAATTTCAATACTACCTGTATTGAAATGTTGCAGAGAGTGCATGCTTGTCGTCGAGAACTAGTAGCATATGATCGCATGCAGCTTGAGCAGTCACGAGGGGGCCGGCCTGGGGCTTCAAGTAGCAGAGGTCCGGAGACATCAGCAACTGTAGCAGGAGTAGGTGGAGGCCGGTGTTACGGCTGTGCAAGTGCTGCCACGGAGCATTGCCTCACTCTGCTGCGGGCCCTGGCTGTCAACCCAGCTTGCCGCAAGGGCCTGTGTGCTCAAGGCCTTGTACAGGAACTGGTGGAGTGCAACCTACGCAAGGGCACTGTACAGGTATGTGAAAAACGGCTTAACACCTATAAGTACACATCGGTCAATTTGACCGACGGGTATTTTTACACTCTTATATTGGCACAACTGGTTGGCCGAGGTGCCTACCATGCTCAATACCTTCCCCCTCTACTCATCCCTACCGACAGCCAGAATATCGATTAGTTTCGCCCAGAGCGTTGTTCAGTACGGACTTGTTGTTGTTTGGTCGGCCGGTCAAATATACCGAGTGTGTTCTTTAGTGTCATTTTGCCGTCGGTCAATATGACCATATGTGTTCCTTCACGTAGATTGTAACAAATATATGTACATTCTTAGTGGTGATATTTTATTGTTTCTTAGTTATATTCCTTGTTTTCAATTGTTTATATTGTATATATATTGTTAGGCAAGTTTTATCGTTTTTTTTTTTTTTTTTTCACTTTTTCGTAGATTGTAACAAATATATGTACATTCTTAGTGGTGATATTTTATTGTTTCTTAGTTATATTCCTTGTTTTCAAATTGTTTATATTGTATATATATATATATATATATATATATATAGTTAGGCAAGTTTTATCGTTTTTTTGTTCACTTTTTCAAACAAAATGAAACGTGCTAGTTGCAGTAGAACTTTGACAGCGGAAGATCCAGGCTTTGAAGACAGAGTACGTCAGCTTTTAGAAGAGGAAGTGGACGATCCAGATGAACCAGATGATGTTTATTCGGAAGCGGATGACTCTGACGCTGACCCAGATTTTGTTATGAACGAAAGTGATGCAGATTCAAGTGATTCAAGTTCAGAAGATGAGGCAATTTTAGAAGACGGCGATGATGATGTTGTTATGGTAAATGCAGTTGCTGAAGGCGTTCCGATGCCTACACATTTTTTGGAAAGAATGAAAAAAAAAGAACAAGGGCCTCCAAATGCTTGGTCAAGCAAGCCTCCTCCTCGAAATGTAAGGACTCCAGGGCGAAATACTATAAGGGGTCTATTACCAGGGATAAAAGGGCCTGCGCGAGCCTTAGGAAATGAATCTACCAAAGCAGACGCTTGGAAATTGTTTTTTGATGACCAGATTATTTCCAAAATAGTAACTAGCACTAACGTGAAACTAGCTTCTATTTGAGAGAAAATCCCCCCTGGACAAAGCAAATCGAATTATAGGATGACCAGTGCTGAAGAGGTAAATGCTCTTATTGGTATGCTACTCTTAGCATCAATACTAAAATCGAACGACGAAAACATGGAATCACTGTTCGCAAAAGATGAATTTAGTCGACCGATCTTCCGAGCAACTATGTCGCTAAATCGTTATAAAGTTCTTGTGACAACCCTGAGATTTGACGACTCTCAAACACGTGATGAGAGAAAGAAAGATAACAAAGCAGCAGCAATCTCGGAGATTTTTGACAAAATCATCAGCAATAGTCAAGCCAATTATTGTCCTTCCGCTTATGTCACAATTGATGAGATGCTGATCCCTTTTCGTGGACGTTGCAGTTTCAGGATTTACATGCCAAAAAAACCAAAAAAATACGGCATAAAAGTAATGTGTCTAGCAGACTCGAAGACTTCTTATTTATGTGATGCATATATATATATACAGGAAAAGGAAGCGATGGAGTTGGCCTGACTGAAAACGAAAAGAAATTGAGTGTACCGACACAAGCAGTTGTACGTCTAAGTAAAACCATTGCAGGATCCAACAGAAATGTCACTGCTGACAATTTTTTCTCTTCGCTGGAGACAGTAGAAGAGCTTGGCAAGAGAAAGCTTACCTACGTCGGCACTATGAAGAAAAATAAACTGTGCATACCAGCTGAGTTCCTCCCAAACGTAAATCGACCTGTAGTCTCTGCTCTGTACGGCTTCCGAAACGAGTTCACACTGCTTTCTTATGTGCCCAAAAAGAACAGATCAGTGTGTCTTATTTCTAGTATGCATAATACAATTGCTACTAATGAAGACTAGAAAAAGCCGGAAATGATTTGTTGTTACAACAGCACAAAAGCCGGCGTTGACCTCCTAGATATGAGGTGCGCTGTTTTCTCCTCAAGCAGGAAAACAAGAAGATGGCCGCTGGCTGTTTTTTATAGACTTATCAATGTTGCCAGTGTCAATTGTTTCATTGTATATATGTGCTATACGAAATCCACAAACACAACACGCTTTGCTTTTATCAAGAGCCTCGCCATGGAGCTAATATCCCCTCATCTTCGCAAGAGGATGAATGAAGTAACGAACCTTCCTAGGGACCTGAAGCAAGAAATAAATAAGATACTTGGAAACAACGCACCTCCACAAGTTAACTGCGTGCCTGACGACCAACTACAAAAGAGAAAAACTTGCGAGAAGTGCCCACCAGGTTCAGACAGGAAGACGCAACACAAATGCATAAAGTTCAGCCTGGCAATTTGTGGCCAATGCCAAAAAAGAGTATGCAATGACTGTGCAGTGGAATGTATGTAAGAGTTAGTAAACTGTGTGACAGTGAGCAAATGTTCGTTTTTTGTGTTAAATTGAACTTTAAATTACACAGGTATGTTTTTCTATTAAGTCTTATAAGAATCATGACTTTCCGAAAAAAATATCTTTTTTAAATTTTGATATTTTTTTTAAATGTTCAATTTGGTAATAACAATAATGTTTAATACAAATGTTTGGTTAGTTAAAATATTTGTTTTCATTTTATTGCCTTACAATCTTTTTTTCAAAGCTAAAGTGGTAAAATACACGTATAATGCACCACACGGTCAAAATGACCGGATGTGTTCCTTTACGTTATAATACCTATGTGTACTTATAGGTGTTAAAGAAATCAACTTGAAGTGATAAATTGCCAACTACCTTTGATAAATTGCCTTGAAAATGTCATGTTGTGCTTTGTATCATGTTGTAATTATTTAAATATTTTGCTACTCGATTATGATTTCATTATTTCTTATAGCATAAATATTAAACCAAAATGTTTATTTCTTAACAATTTTTTTAATTGTATTTATTATTTATTTTGCTACTATAAGTATGCTGTAACTGTAATTAGGTACAAGAAGAGGTTCGTCAGTTGCTTTGTATGGTCACTCGAGACAACCCTGAGGCCACAGAGGCTCTGTGTAACCTTATCATGGATCGAATCTCTCTCATGCTGCGAGGTCATGGTAGCTACTCAGTCCGCCCGGAGATAGCCCTGTTGGCTGCTCTTATACAGAAAGAAGACTCCTGCTGGGAGCTCAAACTAAGGTTGGCTAACTAAGCATACTCTTTTAAGTCTTGCAATGATCTACCTATAATCAATTATGTTTAGTACTGTTTCATTTTTCTTAGTCTGTTTCATTATAGTCAATAAATCAATATAAAAGACAGCATACAATTTTAATGAACATAGTTTGATCAATGTTAAACTGAATAAAATAATGATTTTATTCGAGAGGTTAGCTGTTTACCCTAATATCTTGCAACAAGACGAACATATAAACAGTAATGTTTCATTTTATTTTAAATGTTAAATTCAATAAGCATCACTTATCCTATTTCAAAAGTGTTCATTTTATTTGTTTTTATTTCACAGCTGATGGTGTTAAATAAATAAAGTAATCCAATACCTTTAACCCGATACTTCACTTGGATGTGTTTTAAAAGTTTTCATTTCATTTATTTGTTTTAACAGCCGATAATTAAATGAAATAAAATAACTCCATAAGAATAACATTGAAAATTTAAAGGCCAGTGGGGCAGAACACTAGAGTTGGAAGTGAATGAAACCATGCCAGAAACCTTCTCGGGAGTGAACTCTACCACTTGCCAAAGTTTCATGGTGACCCAATTAGTGATTTAGTTATACATAAAAGACAGACACACATACAATTATAAATAAAATATGTTAAGAGCTGATAAAAAGTAATCAGACTATGGTGGCTAAAGTTTGGCGTTAGATAGGGATTTTATGTTAGGATTTTTTATTCACTTTAGATTTAAGAGAAATTTATCTTATAGTGATATCTGGCTTAGGTAGTATGTAAAAGCATAGATTAAATAAGATCGTTGACAATATTTAAAATTCATCCCGTTTCGATTTATAAAGACACCAGAGACTCGTGACACGTGATAACCCAAATAGTGATCGAAATACACTTTAAATTGGGTGACACTGGAGCCTCGTATTGGTTAATCCTTCAACTCGTGATGGAATCGGGCTAAATTTAAGTCATAATGTTGAACCCCTTGTTTAATTGGAATTTTAATGGTAGTATGTTGGCCTATATTGCGTTACAATAGTCAAGCCAGACTAACTACGTACAAAGTGTGATGTAACAGAATGTCAGATCAAAGGATGAAGACTTATACAGCCTCCCTTTATAAGATATGGATACACATTGCATTGCAAACAGGTAACTGATTATAATTTATAAAACTGCCATAGAATCTTATGAAAATTTTAGCAAGGGGTCCAAATATCTCAGGAGGGACGAGAGAAATAGAAAAGAATTAGTAAAGAAAAGCCTGCAAATATAATGTGAAAATAAGCAATACACCTATCCGCCATTCTATTTAAACAAATGTTTATTTTCAAGAATAATAATAATAATAATAATAATAAATAGCAAAATAAAATATTATATTATTAAACTAAAGACGAAAAATTTCTCTCAAAATTTGAATATGTTAAACAAAAGAATGGTTTCGGTTTTGTTCATGACTAATCAGATTTTTATTAAAACCCCACACATTTGGTTCTTTACAATTACTATTTGAATTTCTTTGATTAAAACAGAATTTCATCTGGGAAAAAATAGGAGAAATTAACTGCTGTTGTATGTACAGAACAGTGATGCAGCTGTTCCTGATGGCCAGCAAGGACAAGTCTCCTGTTGTCATGGAGTCTGTGCTGTTACCGTGTCTTAAGATCCTACAAAGTCTCATCAAGCCAGATCAGCCAGGCTCCAAGAAGAACAAGGTTTGCTATTCATATAATATGATTCCATTTCAGACCTGTAGCTAACAGTTTCTCATTATTGATGTTTTTTTTTATTAGGAGAAAATCTTCTTTCAAAATAATATGAATTGACACTTGGCATTCAAATTAAAAGCAGTGGTGGTTTTCTTGATTGTAAATTCTTAAATTCGTAACTCGGAAGCTACATTGATTTTCATTGAGGTGTACATTTTCCATTTTTGTTGATGTGCAGGACAAGACCCTAGATGCATTGGCCACCTTACGGCCTACAGAGGGTGTCCACGTGGACCGTACCAAATGGTTAGATAGAGACCCCAACCACAGTTTTGAGGCTTGGCGGCGCAAAATGTACAGCAAGGACGCTGAGATACCTGCTGTCAAACCTGTCACCAAAGTAAGTACTTTGATTCAACTGGCAAATTATTTTATAATATATCAAGTCAGTATATATGGATTAATAAACTGTCAACCATAGATGAAACTACGAATTAACAAGGACAATTGAAATATCTTAGTTGTTCTGTAGAGGTAAGTTTAATTGCATTGATTGTCAGTAATAACAATCAATACTGTAATATTACAATAAATCAATCACAGCAATAAATAGAAGTGGTAATATTATTTCTTATCAATAATGATTGTGTTTACTTAAATACATTTTAGGCACAAACAATTATATCAGTGGATTATTTAATTTCTGAAATAACAAGTAATAAAATAAAACTTTATCGATTGGTATCATTTTTTAGTGGTAAAATTCGTTGAAATCATAATATTATTGTACTATTGTTAGCATTTTATTTGCTTTTTTAAGTAAGAGTGCTTACACGCAATCATTCCGGTATTATTGTCAGGAGGAAGTACATCAGCACTATCTGAAAGAGAAGTATGCCAAACGATGGCGAGAGCGCACCATCAGCCCTGCACAGCCTCTGCGACTTACAGATTCCGCGTGGCTCAAAGCTGTGCTCTTCAATTCCAGCTCCCGACTGGCTCGCCAAGTTGCCTGTAACATGCTTGAGAGCATATGCCAAGTACCTGTCCGCAAAAAGGAGGTTTGTTTTTATTCTGTCTAGTTTTATTCTAAAATCTTCCTTCTCAGTACCATACACAATTGGTGTAAGAAAATGAAAATATGCAAAAATGTATATACAAAACTCTTATTTTATTTATATAATAAAAGTAAAAGTATTTTCGAAAATATCAATAAATAACTTTTTCTAAAAAGAATGATGTAAGGCAAGGCCTCATCACTAACTATTTTTGAAAAGAACAAAAATAATAAGATAAAGAAATCTTTTAAAGAATTTTCGGCTTTGCTGGAAATGAGCGTGTGACAGAGTCCTTCTTGCTGTACTAAAGCTTGTTTACATTACTATTATCGTGGAAGTAAAAGGGCAGTGTTTATGGCCTTGTAGATGCTGGACCTGTTGACTGGGTTCTTGGCCGAGCTTGGAGTAGCGGGTGAGAGTGCGGCCGAGTTCCTGTCGCTGTACCAGAGCTTGGTACAGCACTCGCCGTGGAAGCAGTACTTGGCAGTAAAGGGTGTGCTCATGTACTTGGCAGACTTGTTAACTAGAGAAATACAGGAGCTCCACAGATTGGAGGAAACCACTCTTACCTCTGACCTGGCTCAAGGTAACATATATGTAGTTAGATTTATTGAGAGTAAATACATGGATCCTAAAATTAATCCATTAATAACTTTGTATTTAACTTATTTTGGACAAAAATATCAAATGCAACAGTAAATTAAGTCAGTAATAACAAAAGTTTTTTAGTAGTACCATTTTTCATTATATGCTAAATTGAAGTAAATAATTTAATAACCTATCTCTTACTATTCTGTTAATAATCTTTTGACAATAAAATAACAATAATAAAAATATTTATAAGTTATTTTTCAGCTTGTTTGTAATAGAACTTTTTGACTCGTTAAATGTCCTACGTTAAATGTCATCTTTTTCATTTCAGGATACGCACTGAAGATGTTGACAGAGTTGACAGCATCCTTTTTAGAGCAGGACAGCATAAAACAGCAATATAAAGGGCGGCTAGTTGGGGCTGTACTTAATGGCTACTTGTCCCTACGTCGCCTCGTTGTTCAGCGCACACGCTTAATTGATGAAACGCAAGAAAAGCTTTTAGAACTGTTGGAAGAAATGACTACAGGTAAAATGAACTTCTGGGATTGTAGAAAAATCTCATGATAGTAATTAATAGTAGAGGAATAAAAGTACTCCAAGTTAAACTGTCTACAGGAGTTTATCACTTCATATTCTTGCGAATAGTTATTACTTAGCAGTTATTTGTGAAGCAATATTTTTTATAATTAGAAATCTTTCTATAGACTTAACACAAGTCTTAAACTACACATTGTGTGTTATTAAAGACAAGGCAACTAGTGAAGCAAGGTAACACAATCGAAACATCTTGATAGATTGAACCTCTCGTAGATTTACAATAGTTTGTTCAAATTACTTCACTTCAAGTCTTTATATTTTTTTATCGACGATTTTTTTTTCAATTTGATAATGCTGTGTAAGTAAACCTGCAAGCAGTCATCAATTTTCATAATGTTTAATTTGCATTTTATCTTTCGTTCTTTATAAATACAAACCTACAGGTATTGCTTGAAATTAGAAACATCTGCTGAATTAGGTAGAAGAGGTTTCTCGTCTATATGACTTAAAACTTACTCTGACCCTGGTGGCTATAGGTTGGTCAGCAGTTTCTACAACATAGTATGGCTTGGAGACAGTTTCCATCTTGAAAACGTCACTCAATAATGTTATATTTAGACTGACGGGTTGGACAAATAAATATAATATAAATTTTGTCAAACTTGTTTATTCCTCATATCTCTCTTCAGATGTATATTTGATATGGTTGTTAAACAATAATCTGTATCAATCAGTCAAACAGCCAGCACATTGGTGATTATAAAATATATTGGTCAGTCATAAAAACTCTAGTGAAATTAAATGAAATAACGTTTATTCCCATTGCTAATAATAAATACAAACAAAAGCTACAATTGGTCGCTGTTATAATTGTACTGTCATGAATTTATTATGTGTTTTATATTTTAATGTATTAAAAGAACCAATTTCTATTTTTTAGATTTAAATCTCCTAATACACTAATTCCTGCCCCAGTGCCCTTTAACCTAACCTATAGTTTTTAAATTTCAAATTTGTTTTGTTATTGCAATTTTTGTAAATAACTAAATCTGTGGTTTCATCAACCACAAAAATGCCATAGTTTTATATTGTACAATATTGCAGTCAGCTACTGATGTAACTAAATGATTTTGTTGCCTTTGTAAATAAGAATATAACTCGTATAAAAATCGTGAAAATCCTGTTCATTCCTCAGCAGCTTATCTATCTATCAGTTCCATCTAAATACTTTGAAATTCAATAAGTCACACAGCTGAAACCATATTTACAGGCATGAATGGTCATAGACATGATTTCAATGGACAAATTTAATGGAAATTGATCAATTTTACTCTGTAAATATTGATCAACATTTCACTAAGCTACCTTGTAATTTTATTTCAAAAACACAGTAGAGTGTATTTAGCATCCCACAGAATAACACAATCTTGTGATCCTTATAATCTCAGTATCTGATAAACATCTGTCCCCCCCCCCCCCCACCAACAAATGTTCACACACATAGACTGTGTTGCACTCGGTGACAATTGATCCAGTATACAGTCACCAGAAGATACCTCTGACATAACAAACGTTGGACTTGTACAGTAATAATAATAATGGCTTTATTGTACAAAGGTGTTTTTTATACAAATGGTGAACTTTAACTGTAAGTCCTTGCTTACAGTTAACCCTTATATTGAAGTTAGTACATTTAACAAAGCCTAATTTACAGAAACATGGAAATAGGCTTGTGTTCTGTTCTAGTGCTACTTCCAAGCAAGTTTGCTGATACTTTCTACTATCGTATTTTTGGTATAATGCTCTCCATCTAAAATCAAACTAACTTTAAAAATATTTAATAAATTGCCTTACAATGTTGTACATTTTTACTGATGTTCGACTGTAGGAACAGAAGCAGAGACCAAGGCGTTTATGGCTATCTGTATTGAAACTGTGGAGAAGTGCAGTATAGATGATGTGAGAACACCTGTCTTCATATTTGAGAGACTGTGCTCCATTATCTACCCAGAGGAAAATGATGTTGGGGAATTCTACCTCACGCTCGAAAAAGATCCACAGCAGGAAGATTTCTTACAAGTAAGTTAGTTGTTTATTATTTAAGATTATCTTAACACTTTATCTATTGAAAATTTCAATTAATAATTATTTGTGTATCGTTTGTTGTAATTTAGTAAAAATTTTTGAGATATTTATTTTGGTAATTTATATTTATATAGCCTTTTTCAAATTCTGGACAGTCAGAATTGGCTATAGTACACATTTTTATTCACACTGTAACCAACTCTTCTTTGCAAGTTACTTTAATTTAAATTTTCTTAATAATTTGTTAAAAATTATGCAAATTAATTTTTATTCTCTTATGTCTCAGGGTTAAATGTGGGTAATTTGGTGGAGCTATAAAATACAATAGATTAAAACTGTTTTGACAAAACTAGTTTATTGATACATTTCTTTAGTTTTATATTTTACTGTTTTAATAACTTTTTCATTACAACAAAATTGAAATTGAATTAATTCTTTTAACAAAACTGCTTTATAAAACATGATTTAAGCTTAACTTATAGCTAAAACTTATCTTGCAGTCCTTCCATTCTATTGGTGAACATCTGGTTGTTCCTCAATCATGTGTTAATATCTCATTAAATTTAATCCTTTAAAACCGCACAAAAATTTAAATTATTGAAGATGTTTACTTTAAAACAAATAGAAATTCCTTCTTTGAGGATTGTATTTTTTAATTTAAAAAAGTCACACGCGGTAATATGTACGTTGTAACGGGAAGAACACCATATTCAGGTGTTGTTACTGGTAAGGAGGATTGCCAAATGAGAGTGAGTGATGCCTTTAGAACGATCAGCTTGGGTTCCCCCCTCTTATTATTTTGTCCGGTGAAACTAAATCGTATTGGGTCAGAGAGTTCATTTCCGCATATTCCATGAGGTTTGTCCCCGGTAGATGCTGCGCTCATCGGTTGTTTCCTTAACCAGACCTATCCTTTGGAATCTTCCATTGCGTTGTCACACTGTGACTCCCCTTTTGGTTAGCCATGTGGACTCTTCTTCTGAGAAATTAGTCGAAAACAGACATGCTCCACCCTTCCAAACAATAACAGAAAGAATGTTGTTTATTCAATTCTTTGAAAACATCTGTCACGATGTCTCCACTTTCCTAGCTGACTGGTTCTTTACTTACAATGATTTCAGAATATTATCTGAATGTTTGTTATTTATTTTAATTAAATATATTTATTTCTTCAACAAAATAATTTATCATTTATTTAATTTAATTAATCTATTCATTATTTTGGTGGACCTGTTACAACACTAGGGATGCGACTATCCCCAGTTGATGGGACCTTGCCCATTTCGGATGATCTTGTTTTTGCATGATACAGTTTGCCTCAGTTTGGTTCAGAGGCTTTTAAAAATGAAGAATTGGTGTCACGAACACCTCACACACAATGTAGCTAGGGTTAGTTTATGCTATTTATAGACTTACAATATAAACAATTTTCTGCAAAAGCAAAACTTGCTATAACATATACTGTCTATCTGCTAGCAATGGAACATACACATAGCGACAGATATCCTATAATAGTTATCTTGCATTATCCTTTATATGCTTATGATAAACATTTTATAGTATGACAGTATTCTTTTCATGCTGTAGCATTATGTTTTAAATAATTCATACAAAGTTTCTGTTTATTAACTCGCTCAAAATTAATCAAAATCACTCATCTATTTGAAAACATATCAGCAAAAATGTACAGTGTTGCCAATTTAACTGTATGAATTTCCCATAAATCTGTGGCATTATTATTTTTTTACAGTATTAACAATGATACTGTACATATTATCCTTCATATCGTCTTTAAATAATAGTGTCCGCATAAAAGTATGCGTAAGTATTCTGGAATGTCTATAATACCTAATTTATTTGTAAATGACAACAGCAACTCTTATGTAGGGGCGTATGCTGGGTAACCCGTACAGCAGCAATGAGCCAGGTTTGGGCCCCCTCATGAGAGACGTCAAAAACAAGATCTGTCAGGACTGTGAACTGGTGGCACTACTAGAGGATGACAACGGCATGGAGCTGCTCGTCAACAACAAGATCATCAGCTTGGACCTACCAGTGCGAGAGGTAATCACTAGGCGACTTTCCCGAGATTCACAAATTGGACCATAGCAGAGTGCCTCCGTGAGGCCGTAGGCTGAATCCCACAAAAGGGCCTGTAGCAGAGAATTTTGTTGAGGTTGTAGGCTGAGCTCCCCCACAAGATCGCAGGCCGAGTTTCACAAAGAGGCTAATGGTAAACGCGGAAGACCTCCGAAACGAAATATCAGATTGTGCCAGATTTTCATATTAAATGTTAACCCATTGGCTAAATCTTATTATCTAAAACAAGCAACGTCCAGACAAACTTTTTGGCTCCAAGGATTTTTAAATTTATTTAGGGGTTTTCGACTGGCACTGGTCTCAACACTGGGAAAATTCTTATTTCTACCCCAGAGGCTCCTTCCCGTGTATCACGACGAGGCTGCGAAGTAGACTGTGACGTCACATGGGCGAAATCAGCTGATTTGTTTATTCTATTAAATACTGGTAACTAAATCAACAAATTGCATTCAGCTAAATAGCAAGCAAGTGATGTATCACTTACCAGCTGGATTTGTAATTACAAGAATTAAAACAGTATTTTTGTGTTTATTTTTACCATTTAGCACATGTGACATCATGGGAGATGCGTGTAATACCTACCGTCTTCTTTTCACCACGTCATTAATAAGGTTAAAAACCCCCAAAATTAAGTAAGGCGAAACTAATACAACCAAGTGGGTTATCAAATTAAAGGTATTCAGTTCTCCTCTTACTAATAGTCCATCAGATTTTAGAAAATACTATTTTTATGAGCTCCACTGCCCCAAAAACCAAAATTCATGATCATACTGCTTAAAAATCTGGCGAGGCTGTAGGCCGATCTTCCTCACTAGGCGACATTCCCGAGATTCACAAATTGGACCATAGCAGAGTGCCTCCGTAGGCTGAATCCCACAAAAGGGCCTGTAGCAGAGAATTTTGTTGAGGTTGTAGGCTGAGCTCCCCCACAAGATCGCAGGCCGAGTTTCTCAAAGAGGCTAATGGTAAACGCGGAAGACCTCCGAAACGAAATATCATTAATAACCTATAAGGTAGAGCAACAACAAATGATACTCAGGATCCTCTGGGAAATATGGATGCTATGTCTTCAGTTTGCAAAATTCAACTGAGCGAAGCTCGGTCTCTTGGTACTTATCTCTTTAAATATATGATCATATATTTTATGAATTACCATCTTAAAATGGTAATTCATAAAATTTCTGTTATACAGCATTTTATAAATTACGTACGATCTAGCAGCTTTTTACTGTCGTGAAAAAGGTATTCAAGGGGGCTCTTGTATCCTTCTTAGAAATATTTTAGAGTATAAGCAACAAAATGATAAAACGATCCATTTAAAGAAAAATCGTACATTTGAAATTAGCTGTGTAGAATTTTGTGATAAAAAAGGGGTGTATTATATTATTGTTTCTTTGTATCATAATACAGACTATAGTAATATAAATATATTTATGGATAAGCTGGAGAGATTACTTAGTATATTGAAAAAAGAATCAAAAACTAAAAAGATTTATCTTGCCTCTGATCTGAATATTGATTTGTTGGAGATGAATGCCGAAACATTGCCTTAAGAATCACCTCATGAATTTATTAGCCACTTATGGGCTGAGTATAATTGTCATTTGTCAACTAGAGTGACCAATTATTCCAAAACCTGTACTGATAATATTATTTCAAATAAACTTGCTAGCCTAAGTTACCTCATGATTATTGAATTTGGTATATCTTATCACAGAGCTTTTCTAATTTTTGTTTTTGAAAACCCTGTTAGTGTAGAGCCAGTTATTATAAAAAGAGAAAAAAAAGAGATATTTTACACAATCTAACATAAATAAGTTTTTCAGGCTGTTAAAGAAGTGAAGTGG
This sequence comes from Stictocephala bisonia, assembly GCA_035578905.1. Lineage (NCBI taxonomy): Eukaryota > Metazoa > Arthropoda > Insecta > Hemiptera > Membracidae > Stictocephala > Stictocephala bisonia. The sequence goes on along the minus strand of JAQJVL010000087.1, from coordinate 1,301,100 downwards.
TAGTATAAGGAAAATCTTCTCAACAAAATTTTAATTCACTTTTTTCATTACTTAAAATTATTTTTGAAAATCACTTCCCACTTATATCAGTTCAAATTAAAATCCCTAAAATTAGTAAATTTGTAAATAAAAATTGGGTTTCATGGGGTATCCGCATCTCTAGTATGCGTAAAAGAGAACTTCATAAATATTCTAAAACATCTAAAGACAAAAACTGTTTAGAATATAATTTTTTACAAAAAGATTTTCAAAAGAGTATGTAGTGCAACTAAAAGATTGGAAAACATAAAATTTATTGAGAATGCGGAGAACAAGAGCAAAGCAGTTTGGCATGTGGTAAAATCTGAGATGGGAATGAATAAATCTATAAATAGTAACTTTGATAAATTAACAGTAGGAGAAAATGTAATTTCTGATGGAAATTAAATGGCTATTAGTTTTAATGAAATATTTGTAAATGCTGCTTGTGAACTGAAAGCTTCGTGTGATAAAGAATTAGCAAAAAATACTTTTAAAAATGGAGGTATTCAAAATATCAGTTTAGCTTTAATTTAGTCACGGCAAAAAAAGTTAACAAAACCATAGCTGATCTAAAGAATAAAAAATCAGTTGGGTGGATGATATTCCTGTACAAGTTTTGAAAAAGACTGCAGACATCATAGCAACTCCTCTAAGCTTGATAATTAATCAATGTTTTATTGAAGGAGTCTTTCCAGACCAATTAACCCTTTCGCTTCCGACGTCCGTTATGTGGTATTTGCGAAGACTTCCAAGGTCTTTTTTGGTGAAAATGCATTGTTTTAAGAAATATGCTATATATTTTTTATTTATGAATGGAATTGAATGATTTTTGTTTTGTTTTTTTTGTCCTTAAATTCTCTATAAATATAATTGATAAAGTAATATTTATTAGTTAAAAAATGTTTATTTATATGTATATACATGTATAAATAATTTTTAATTTTTTTTATTTTTGTAGTTTGAACTAACCTACAGTGCACAAAAAAATCTTAGAACATTTTCAAGATATACATTTTAAAGATAATCTTGTTGCTAACATGCTTACACATTTGTATGGTCTTACCTTTAAAAATGTCTGAGTTGTAGAATTTTTTTTGAACATGTTGTTTGGAATTTTCGCCCAATTTCAACGCTAATGGGCGATCGTTCTCGTTTTCGTCTACCGTTACTCATATTTACACTTCGATATAAACACTAAACAAACTATAAAGAAGCAAATACTAATTATGAAATAAATAAAACACTCTAAAAACAACTAAAAGTAATACGCAACACAGCTAACATCAAACGGACACATATGCTAAAGATTAGCAGTAAACTACTGATTCAGAACAACAACTCAAGTTGTAAGTCACAGACGTTCAAATTCAAAGATGCGTAAAATTAAAGTTATTATTCCAAAGACGATAAAACCTAATTTCTAGTGTAACCTGTATGTTTATGCATACGTTGCTATAGTTTCATAATAATCGGACAAATTTAAGTAACAGAAAAAAAATGTTCCGCGGACGTCCGATATATCGGACGTTGGAAGTTTTCGAAAAAACCATGACGTCCGATATAACGGACGTCGGAAGCGAAGGGGTTAAAGTATGCAAATGTAATACCTCTTTACAAAAAATTTAATAAAGACAATCCTGAAAATTATAGGCCTGTATCAATGTTACCAGTTTTATCAAAGATTTTTGAGGAAAAAAATACTTTTATGAACAGCTAAGAAATTATCTTAATAATAAGGGAGTTATCTGTTCAAATCAATATGGATTTAGAACAGGACACAATACTGTGGATTCAGCTGCAAAGCTGGTAAAATTTGTTTCAAAGGCATTGGACAGTTCACAGAGTACTGCAGGTATTTATTTTCTATGATCTTTCAAGAGCCTTAGATTGTGTTAATCACCAAATCTTATTAGAAAAATTATATTTTTATGGATTTTCTGGAACAAACAAATTTTTAAAATCATACTTAACAAATAGAAAACAAAGAGTTATTTTAAATAGGAAGGATAAAAGATAGACTTCAAACTGTATTGTAACTAAAGGGAGAGTTCCACAGGGTCAATTTTGGGCCCTTTGTTATTTATTATATATATATATATATATATATATATATATATATATATATATATATATATATATATTAATGATTTGCCATTAAGTATTAATCATACCAAAATTTTGCTGTATGTAGTGACATCTCAATAATTTTAAAATGTACTAATGAGATTTACCTAAAACAGGCAATTGAAAGATTATTAACAGAACTCGGGAGTTGGTTTGATGTTAATGGATTAAAGTTAAATTATTCAAAGACAGAAATAGTAAAATTTCAAACTCAATAAAATAAAAATAAATTTGAAAATAATATATTTTTTGATGGTAATGTGATCAATGTAAATAGTACGGCAAAATTCTTAGGTTTAAAATTTGATAACCACATAGTATGGAAACCATTCATAGCAAATTTAGCAAAAAAATTAAGTTCTGTTTGCTTTCAATTGTACATTTTGAGAAAAAACTGTGGATTTCAATGTTAGGCTGATGGTTTACCATGCTTGTTTTAATTCTTTTAATAGTATGGTATAGAATTGTGGGGAAACTGGTCAGAAGTCGAAACTATTTTTGGGATTAAAAAAAATATATTCGTACCATGACGTGTTTTAGTAGAAATCAATCTTATAGAACTTTACTTTAAAAATTAGGTATTTTGACTCTTCCTTCCTTATATATTTTTAAATGTTTAATTTTTGTACAAAAGCAGTTAGATACTTTTTATAGTAATCAAAATTATAAATACACAGTTTATGCATCAACTTCAATACCCAGTACATAGGCTCAAATTATTTGAAAACACTCCTTATTACATAGGTTTTAAATTATATATTTAAAAAAAACTTACTGTAAGAATTTTACTTTGTAAAAATTTAAGAATACAGTAAAAACCCTATTTTCTGTCAGAGGTTGGAACCGCGGCCGTGACGGATTGGAGAATAGACGGATCATAGAGACTTCACCAAAACACACTTATATCGCTGAAAACTTACTATTAGTGCTTATGCACGTTAAATTTAAATGCTGTATAGTTCATATTGATTAACAAAATGAGAATGAAAAGGTTAGAAAAAGACATGTTTCAGAATGTATATACTGCAGGTCACAACTACCCTTTTATTACAGTAGGCCTAGTTTTAATGTAAAACCTAAGCTTGTACATTATGTAATAAGCAGAAAAATTAATTATCAACATTATTAAAATTAAACTGCAGAACAGAGTAACATATTAAAACCTAGTTCCCACGGCTAGTGTTTTCGCAGACATCAGGTGGCCCGATGTCGGTACACGAATAGCGTGTCGCCTGTGTATCATCAGACATGACCCTTCCAACGGCCCATGACCTGTGTAGGCGTCGCGGCTTAAAACTTCATCTTCAACTACACGCCTTTGTAGTGCCGCCTCTTTCCCCATGTTGTATGAGACCTGTTCACGCAGCCCCGGACGGCCTGTCCGTACATCAAGCGTACACAGGCGATCTGTTAGACAGCAGATGAGGCTTACGGATGGCAGGCCGTTGGAACTAGGCTTATGTGGGCTAGACGGCTAGAGGGGGAATTATCGTCTTCTAGACAGATGAGTCATACGGCAACTGTCCTATCGTGGCACGATGAACCCAGACACTGACGGATAACAGAACCTGGCGGAAAATAGGGTGATGGACAGTAGGGTTTTCACTGTATTATATATGAATTGCTGGTAAATAAAGAATACTATGATGTGACAGATTTTTTAAATGATGATTTATTGGAATTTATCTAAGAATAATGTGTATTATACTTATACTGTAGCTTTATTTTTAGTTGATAAAGAAGTTGACGCGCAACCTGTTTTATCAGACAAATATTGTATTGTTTGTACTTGCTTAAAATGTTATGTTGCAACAAATATCTTGTATCAGCTATATACATTATTTGGTATTAATCATGCTGTTGTCAATGTTAAGTATTATGCTAAGGAAAAAAATAAAAGTATGGAATAAAAATAGAAAGAATCATAGGGAAAATAATAATGTTTTACCTATTTTAGAACTTTATTTTCATGTACACATTCTCACGTACATACAAAAACATACATATATCACACATTGAGAATGGTCACACAAATATATTACAATATAAGTACAAAATGCACAAATATTATGTTGATCGATTTCGGTAAACCGTGCTTACCTTCCTCAAACCAGAGGGATTCACAAAAGAATTTGTTTGTGATGATTCACCGAAATCGATCACCATATTATTTGTGCATTTTATACTAGTATCGTAATATTCATGTGCTTATATTGTAATAAAATTGTGTTGTGTGATGTTCACTTGTAATTAATGTACTGGTAAGCCAAATACTATAGTCTGTTTCTCTCTTTACTAAATTTATAATTATTGCTCTCTAGACTTTAGATAAATACCTATCTGTTGTTGGCAGGTATACAAGAAGATCTGGGTTGCGGAAGGAGGCGAAGGGGATGTGATGCGAGTGGTGTATCGCATGCGAGGGTTACTGGGAGACGCTACAGAGGAGTTTGTGGAAACTTTGACGGCAAAGAGTGAGCAAGAAGTGGACAATGAAGAAGTCTACAAGATGGCCAATGTCATGGCAGACTGTGGTGGTTTACAGGTATATGACATTGTTATTTCACTTTTTCAAAATTCTCCAAGATCATGATTATTAAAGTCCATTATGTACTGAATTAGTTTTTTAAGATTTTATTTTATATGACTTTATTAGTATTTTTTTGATATTATATTATACTTTACATGAATTGTTATTATATTACTATCACATTATTAGACTTCCTTACATGTCCATTACTGCTTTTAAGTTTATTATTTGTTCTTTATTGATTTAATAAAATATGCACTCAGTAAACAAAACAAAAAATACATGTCCTCCTCCTCTTATTACGAGGCTTATTCAGAAATTAAGTACCGTTTCATTGTACTGCCGCTGTAGATCTGTGGTTGGCAATCTATGCGTGTGTGTTAGTCGTCCTTGTTCACTGGCTCTCGGCTGACGCCGTTTTGGTTGCTATAGGTTGTGTTTTTATAGCTATTCTATGCACATTTAAAATGTTTTAATACAATTACTGATCCCCCCGGTTGTGAGACCGTGCTGTAATTAGATTTCTTAATGCAAGGAACGTGAAACCGGCTGAAATTTCCTACACCTCGGTTAAGTAAAAATATGCAGGTGTTGGTCTATGCAGCTATAGTTGAAACATTGATTCCACTAACTTCCACCAAACGGTTGTTTGTTTGATAACCTCCAAACAGTGGCACAGAAAAAAATTCAGTCCGAACTGGATTCGAACTAACGATCCTTGGCTGTGTACCTGGCCTACAATACAATGCCTTACAACGTATTATATCAAAACTGAATTCTAGAGAGTCGTGTAAACCAGCCTTTATTGAGCTGAGATTACTAACACTGCCCTGTCTCTACATCCTTGAAACTACTCTCCTCTGTATGACCAAGTGTTACCTTATGCAAGGTAGTGACATACATACGTACGGAACCAGAGGCAGGTACAGTTACAGAATTGGACAGCACAGAACGGCGATATACGAGCACTTACCGTCTCAGGCGGGTGCTACGTTTATCAACAGCCTACCTGACTCAATGAAAAACGTTCCAGTGCCCCAGTCACTAAAAGTCAGACTGAAGAGTTTCTTGACTCAAAAGGCCTTCTACTCAGTGGGGGAGTTTCTTCAATACAACTGGGAGAGCTAATCTCGGCTCGAAGTTGGGACGGAAATTGCCAGAGTATGAATGAAGGTGTGAATGAATATTGGAAATGTATGTGTGAATGAGAGAATGAGTGGTGTGTTTTCAAGTTTCATATTTATCTAGATTTATTTATAGCAAAATATGATGTTTTGTATACAACAATTTGTTGTCAAACACAAATTTATTATTATTATTAAAAAGAACGTTTGTATGTTTCGAAATTGATGGTTTGCTGTATTTATTCAATAAAACTATTACCATTTGGTAACACTAGTATAATGTGGATTAACAGTGTTGGACCTTTTTAAAGATAAGTATCCAATAAATGTTCTTGCTATGTGTTTAGTGTGAATTTAATATTTTTCAAACTAATGTAACCATAAATTCTAACAAAACACAAAAATAGGGGTAAAAAAGGCATTTTGAGTTTTAGAGAAGGTATACATAAATACTAGAGATGTGTCATTACCAACACGTTTTTATTACTGATCGATACCGTCAATACTTAGGTTTAATCCGTATGATGGCATGCAGTGGTTGTATAAATAAACATTCCCCCATAATTTTTGTAATTCTACCGCAATGGTACAGCTACAACATACAGCTATCAACAAGGTACCATTTCAAAGCAGAGAGCTTGTCAAACTGTTATGTACATAGTTTGTATATGTGAAAACACGGAATAATTCTGAATGGTTTATTTCAACATCTGTTTTAACTTCCTGTTGAGCCAATGTTGTTTGTGCAAGTATGGGCGAGCCGGTGGCCGAGTGGTCTAAGGCGTCAGGACTTTGAGCTTGGGTTAGAGATTTAGTTGTTCATTTCACTGCATATGGTTTTATTCTGTATATTTAATAATAATATGACATGTATTGTTTGTAAATTCTTTAATTTACCATTCTTTCATAATGTGTACGCATAAATGAAAAATCAATATGTCTTTTCAAACTTTGGTTCTTAATATTTTAAATTTTGTTATACATTTAAATGTTGTTTAGGTAATTTAATAAGTTAAGATTTAATGTTACCCTTTTTTGTGAAGCTAATAATGTATGACATATTACATATAATTTGAAAAATATGTTTTATGACTATTATTATGTTATTTAGAGTAATTATATGTTAAACATACAGTTGGCATTTAGATAAAAACTTATGCTTGTATAATTGTTTACTACACAATCCTTCACTAACACTTTTAAAAAAAACCTATCTGTTTTTCTTCCAGCAGTTGTGTTTTAACCGAAGTTTATAAAACATACTTACAGGTGATGTTAAAACGCTTGGCTGCCATTGGAGACACCAACAGGTCGCGGCCACTCCTGCAAGTGCTGCTGAAGCTGCTGAGTCTGTGTGTGAAGGTTAGCCTGTGTGTGGAAGTGCTGACCCGGCCTGAGCTGGCTACTGTATCCGCCCTCCTCAGCACCCTACAACTCTGCCTCACAGACTCGTCTCAAACAGCCCTGACTCAGCAAATACTTGACGTCAGTATATCTGTGTGGGGGAGTCGGACATAATAGCTTATGTACTGAATAACAACTACCCAATCGATGATAAGCTGGTTAATTGGGTTGTAAACTATCAATAGTTTATCACTTTAAATAAAGCAAAACTAATTTAACTATTGGAGCAAATAGCTGATGTACAACATTAAAGAGTCTTAGAGATTTTCCATTTTTTTTATCATAATATTAAGCTAAGATTTGACATTTTTTTGAAGCATTCAAAAAATTTGAAATCCAATCCTAATGCTAAATTCAGTAATATGACAAATGGCATTACAAACGTCCAATAATTTTACAGTCAATGAATACATAGTTTATTTTGATGAATAGAGAGATGTGCTGAAAAGCGCTGTTATCTATTTTAGTCAGGTAAATTTGAAAAGACAGTTTTATGAAATACACATTTGTGTAGTTCGATAGTTATTTGTTGGCGTTGAATTGTTCATGATGTTCAAAATTTGTTGAAAATTTCCAAAATTTTAAAATCTCCTAAAACACATACTTATGTTTCAAGTGATGTTTGTTGGCGTTGGATTGTTCATGATGTTCAAAATTTGTTGAAAATTTCCAAAATTTTTAAATCTCCAAAAACACTTATGTTTCAAGTGATGTTTGAATCATCAAAAGCTACTTTTAATAACGGTATGGTACAAGAATACAGTAAAGCTCACAAATTAATTCAGCTTGTTGCTATGTAAAAAATCCCATTGGCCTGTTGTATGTTGTTTAGCATAGCAAAAGCTAAAGGAAAAATAACAATTCACATCTACGGTGTTTATTTAATTTTATTATTGCTGCAGTGAAATCTCAAAGCATATTTTTTGTGCTTTCTTAGGTTATGGAAACAGTGTTGTCAAAGGCATCAACTCTCACAGCAGAGGAGTTTGGACGGTTCGCCACCACATTGGGTGGTCCAGAACACATTCGTTCTCTGTTGGAGATGACTGATGGTGTTCGCAACAATCCTTCACTCTTGCACCACCTCACTTCTGTGTTAGCAGCCCTCACGTACGGCAACCAGGACAAGATGGCTGTACTCATAGATCATTTCCGACCCTATCCTCTAGACTTTAACCGCTTTGACCTCGAGCACACTCCAGAAAATGAACAAAAGGTGAATAGTATTCACAATTTAGAGAAGTTTATTTTCTTTTGAAAATTAGTGTTTTTTTTTCATGTTTATTCCCCCTCCCCCCATTATTCATTGTTTTATTACATTTTTAGCGATAACTTGAATGTGCTGAATATTTAATAACAATCACTACTCTATCTTAATAATATTAGTCCTTTTCATCTGTTAACCCAACAAGGCCAGTTGTGTACAATAACACCTCTTGGGAAAGAATTACCAAAAGAAAGTTTGTATGCTCTATTTTCTTTTCAACCTAGTCTGTCTTAAATGGCTTATTGTCACGTCGTTCTCTTGACAATGCTAACATCTGCCACTTGTAAAGAGACTACAGTTTTTAGATTACTCTAATTTTGTTTTATATTGTTTTTATTGAGAAATTTGTATTTTCATGTTTGAAATGTTTGATTTTACAGATCAAGCAACATTGCTGATTGTGCTAAATTTCCACGCATTTGTTGCGTGGCAATAGCCATTTTTTTACACAATTTAAAAAATATACCAAGCTGTACACTAATACTGTATTAACACGTTAGCTGCCATCCTTAAAATGAGTATTTTTGTTCTAAATTGCCAAAAAATTTTATGCAAATATTTAAAACAATGATGCATTATATTTACTATGCCACCATTTCTGAGTATAGAAATAGTACATACATAGGCATTATATGTATATAAATATGTCGGGAGTATTGGCCTGACACAGTTTTTTTAGTAGTGTATACAGCACATAAAAACTCTGTCAGGCATATCGACCTGACACATTTTGAGGTAAATTTGTTTTCATGGTTTGGCTACACTGACTGCATGATGAAAGTAATCCAGTATTCAATATGTATTACGTTATTTCAATACCAACATTCTCTAAATAAGTCTGTCGAGCCTATACTCCCGACAACATGCCTGTAGAACATGCCAAAATTTAAAGTTTTATGAACAACTTTGTATTCAACCAAAAACTTATAAATTCGCTCTGTAAATAGTATGATGCTTGCAGTACAATAAAGTGTGATCGGTTTCTTTAAGGAACCAGGACGAGTCGAGTAACAATAAAATAACCAAACTTACTGAACAACAATGTCGGGCGTAGTTGCCCGACGGCATCTAGCTGAGACAAAGAGCCGTCGGGCGTACTGGACTGACACGGTAGCTAAAGTGTTAATTATCATTGTAATACTAGATTATTTTGTAAATATAAAATTCTTGGGGGATGACCATGGTTTCAAATTATTTAACACGTTAACTGCCATTAAAATTTTTGACTTTTACAGAACTGCCGTGTAGGTCATATCTAGCCAGCACGTAAATTTTTGACCAGTGTTATGCCGGTCATATATGACCGGCAGTAGCCAATTGCGTTGTTATTTTTGAGGTTATGTGTTCCATAAAGTGCTGCGTTCTTGTGGCCAAACAATGAACTACTATCAATGTAGATTACCACTGCTACATACAGTATGGTTTTTATTGCTCTACGCCTTCCTTTAGTAGTCAAACAAATGCTTTGGATTCGGGCTAGTTTATGAGCTCTAGTGCCGGCCATACCTGGCCGGCAGTAATTATTTCAATTTGTTGCCTATTTTTTATTGCAAATAATCAAGTTTTCTTGTCAAATGTGAACGTTACAGGCCTACTATAAATTAATTATAGGAAAATTCAAATTATACACATTACTGAACATAAGAATTGTATATTATTACATTGTTAAATCGTAAGTGTTTAATACATAATAATGCGTATTAAACACTTATCTACTTTATATAAATTCAAAATATGAAATAAAACTCCATAAAAATATGGAATATAACACGTAATATGAACAAAATTGTAAAAATATGAAAAAAGTACATTAAAATAATCTTTTTTTAACACTTGTATAACATTCAAAACAATATAAAATATTTTTAAAAAATCAAGATGAAACACTAACAAAATATACTATTTTTAAGTTTTCACACTTAATATGTATAACATTATAAAATAATAAAAATACATTTAAATTCAAAATACATAATTTTTGTTAATACTTACTAATATTTATAACAATCTAATATATATACATGTAAACCCGTTATTTACACAAAACAAATATACAAAATACTGTTACAAAATCATGCCGTCACTATTTATTTATGGATTTCACGGAAACAGTCGAAATTACTCACGAAAAGTTGAAGACCCTTGTGGTCAGATCTAGCCGGCAGTGATTTGTTTGGTGAAATACGTCAACGAAAAAAGCTTTGCCGGTCAGATATGACCGACATTTTATTAAGCGCATTCTGTGTGTATTTTTTATTATATTGGGGTACACAAGTAAATAAAAACCCCATATTATAATTATATTGTAAAAATATTGTTTTCTTTAGTTTGGCAATTACAGGGTTGTACTGGGCTATTGACCGGCATTTTGGGTAGGCTCGGAGCCGGTCAGATATGACCGGCACGGCAGCTAACGTGTTAAATAGGCTATGAAAATGTAATCACAATTTTGTAGACCTAAGACCTCAGTCAAGTCCAAATGTAGACTAAATTCTATAAGTTAGGAAGGGAGGGAAGTAAATGTTTAGGAAATAACATTATTGTGGCCACACTTGCACACACTTTTGAAATATGTTGTTTATAGGTTTAAGATTTAGTTAGGTTTGTTAATGAACGAAATTGCACTGAAGGCGTAGGAAGATAAGGTTGGGCAAAGAATACATTTCACTTTATTTGGGCATAAATAAGGTAAACATATTAAAATGTTGAAAAAGAATTTAATTATGTTGTGAGGCTTAAGACCTTGCTGTATTTAGACCTGGATATGAGCTACGCAAATATAACTTTCGGTACCAGGATCTGGTGTACACATTGCTTGACTCTGTGGAATGTATTAAATAAAATAAATGAAGTATTGGAAACTTAAAAAAATATTACTATAATGTATAAAACATTTTACCATCTCTACCAATTAAAGATAATTAGTAGCATTTCCTTCTTTGCGGTGGTCTTAAATGGCTTTAATGTGGATGGTTATTTGCAGCTGGAGTTGTTCTGTAATCTAACGGCTGGCATCGATCACACTCCTCTTGGCAACACCCTCAAGGACTACATAGTGTCTCTGGGCATAGTAGAGAAAGCACTTCAGTACATATCTGTAAGTTGTACATTTTTGTTTTAAATAAATTACTCTTCCCAAGCATTCATAATTCAACCCTTCTTACAAACTTAGAATATCTACATTTCATATATTTTATTCAAACTGTGGGTACAATTCAGAAGCTACATTAGATCTTTCAGGTTTCTTATTTTTAAAAAGAGAGACATGGTTTTTATATCTTTTGCTAAAATTTACAGTCCGGCCTATGTAAAACATATTACAATCATTACAGTTAATCCTATATATTCCTGAACTATTGAATTTATCTTCACCCTCAATATTCGGGTGTAAAATGTTGTACATAGTATTACAAGTCTTAAAAGCTACTGATAAATTGAATTTCTTAAATCTATTACCAACTCTTTGTGTAAATGGTCCATTGTAATGGAGGGATACATACTTCTTTTGTTCTTTATCAGATTTTTCTTTTTTAAGTGTTGTTCGTTTATCGTCTCTAATTTTATTTTTTATTCTACTTCCAATTTCATCAATGATTGATGTCTCGTATCCATTTGCATTAGCTATTAATTTTATTACATTTATTTCCTGTTTTCTATCTGTAACACTTAATGGTATTGAATACGCCCTTAATTGGCACCAACACATATCTGTCCTCAAAAGTAGGCTTAGTAAAAGCATTTACGCTTTACAAAGGTTAAGTAGTGAGTTGGAAAGGGAAGGCCTAAGGCAGGCCTATTTTGGTTTACTTCATGCCCATATGTCTTATGGTTTAATAATATGGGGTGGTGCTCCCAAGTCAGAAGAAATATTTGTTGCACAAAAAAAAGCTGTAAGAGTAATTACAGGTTCTCATAGACTAGCCCATTGTAAACAATTATTTACTGAATTAAGAATATTTACTTTGCATTCGCTATACATTTTTCAGTGTCTCGTGTACTTGAGGGCTAATTTAGACCAAGTACATACAAGAAGCTCCATTCATTCCCACAAACTAGATCTGCAAATTTAATTAATTTACAACAAAATAGGCTATTAAAAAGTGAAAGAAATCCCATGGTTATATCAAGCAGATTAATGAATAGGTTGCCCGACACAGTCAAGAAATAATAAAATGATAAATTTAAAGTCTGTATCATAATTTTTTTATTAAAAAATCTGTTCTATGAAGTGGAAAAATGTTTGTCTAAGAATTGGTCTGAATTAGATTTTAACATGACCTGATGCTCTCCAAGAATCTTTTGTTACTTTTTGCTAAACAAATATGTTTAAGTAAAATAATATCTAATTATTGTAATGTCCATTGTGTTGTTTATTATAATATTTAAGTTAGGCCTGTTGTAATTTTCTAAAATGCTATTTTGATGAAAATATTTACTCGTACGGTAGTACTATATTGCTGATATTTATATTATAGGGCCTACTGTAGTCTTAAAATAATCCATTACCGGTAGCTTAAGTTATCTTTATGTAAACAATGTCTTGTGTATTGATAGATTTATCTCATAGTTACATGACTGGCCTATGTATTCTATGGAATATCCTGTGGCGAATAAAGTATTCTAGTCTATAACATACTTCGGAAGCTAGCTGTTTTGTGAGATGGGGGATGGACAAAACTGTTATCTTTTGTACAATTGGTTTGAGTAGGTTTCCTGAAAATTCTATATGAAAGTCTGTTGTGATCACAAATTATTTTTAGATCCAAAAAGTTAATTTCATTCATACATTCAAGTTCACTGGTAAAACTAAGCTTCTGGTTGTGACAATTAAGAGAAAAAAATTTTGTATTGATATCCACTCTGGTAAATTCTCTTTGCTCCAAATTGATAGGGTTTGTTTTTAAGATTGTAACAATTTAAAATTCTGAATAATGCAGAATCTTCCTACTTATCTATTTTTAGGTCTGAGAAATAAACGTAAATATAATGTGATAATATTTGTTGTGTTAAAATAATGGTATACTAATGTTTGCATATGTTTGTCATGTTTACAGATGCATGCGCCGTCAGTGAAGCCTACACTGCTACGCTCAGACAGTGATGAATGGAAGGAGTACATCTCCAAGCCCTCACTCAAGTACATTCTGCGACTGCTCACAGGCCTGGCCACTCAACACGAACCTACCCAAGTAACTATCTGTTTATTTATTATATAAGGCTAAAGGCTTGCCTCAGCTTCTATAAACTGAGTTCTTTTATGTTGTTGGTAAAATGAAAGAAGACGCTTACACTGAGACCTCAATAAATCCCTGTATAAATAGGACATTGGTTATTTCCTTGTAACAATTTCAGGATAGCGTTATAACATTTTAAAGTTATTTTATCTTCATATGTTTAAAAACCACTCTCAACAAAATTTTAAATGTTGTGAAATTAAACAAACTACAGTAACTTCCATAATCTTCAGTTGAATTTTATGGGTTATTTAAAAAATCTGCATAACCATCATTTTTTTATGAATGATCCTTTTGAAGTATAATTTGCTGCATTCTTCTCTGCTTGACCAGCATTTTAAAATTTGTGCATATCAACTAGGGGTGTGCGAGTAGTTCAAAATTCAATTTTTTTTTACTTTTAAAAAAACTCAAACTCGACGAGATTTTAAAAACTCGAAAAAATCAAGTTGAGTTTTGCCATATCTTTGAGGTAAAACGCTATAATTAAGACAAAGGTCCCATCTGTACAATAGATTATAAAGATAAGCATTTTATGTAGGCAACTGTATTTAAAATATGATCAGAATATCTATGTTCGTAACCAGAGATGTTCTCGAGATTTATTCAAATTCGTGATTCACGTAAACAAGTCTCGATCGTACGGCCATGGTGATTACGGCGAAAAGTATTCTCATTATTTATAAAGAAGACACGTCGAAATAAGCTGTTCCAAATAGCAGTTACTAGTTATTCATACAAACAGGATAACTGATCAAAAAGAATCAGTTATTGAACCATTTCAAAACTTCGTTACATAACTTTTACCAACATTTGAAATTAACAGTTGCATTTATTTTTGCTCCATCCTTTTAAAGTTCATGACTAAAACTATTCTAAGACTGACATTTTGAACAGATTTAATTAAATTGTGTTCAATCTGTAACAGAATCTACACATAGACCGTAAACTATTGAAATTAAAAAGCTATAATAATTTGAGATAGAATACCAGAATTCGTTCCGGCACCGTTACTAATAAAATAACGAAATAACGATTAATGTAGCTATACCAGTACATCGCTGATTCGATGAGTCCCAATATAAAATGTACTGCTAGCCATGAATTCGATTTGTTATCCATTTTGTTTTAAGTTTTTATTGACATTTACGCTAGAAATGGGAATTACAGTTACTTTTTCGATAACCTGTTACGTAATTCTATTATGTTCTAGTGATGTGTTAAAATAATCTGTTATTTTTTAAACTTTTTACTCTTGACGTGTTGACGTTCCAGACAGTTATTCTGTTTCTGTTATGGCCTGACGTTACTTAATGGCTCGAAACCTCGTTATGGCTGGTCTTGATAACATTCCAAGTTACCAAAGGTTATGAAGTTGAAGTAATGCCATATGTTACGTTACGATAATGGGTTACGGTCGTTGCAGCTTTGCTTGACATTACAGAGTTACTGCTGAAAGTTCGTTATGTTATCGATAATTTAACTGTAACATGCAATAATCTCGTTTCCTTCATAGTTAGTGATGGGATTACCTGTTCTTTAAAGTGAACAGTGATAACTGTTCCTGCTCACTGGCAAGACCTGTGATTTCAAACAGTGATTCCGCTCTTTTCGCTCCAACCGTGACTTGAACGTCAAAAAACTTTGACCTACGGCCTACTACACCAATCGGGACGCTTCGAGGTTATATATTAGAGGTGATCCAAACTTTATTAATTATTAAGCGAACTAAATAAATAGTGTTAGAGTGTGTTGCTTACTTCATTTCAGTGTTTTCATTTTTGAAAATTAAGGGTTAAATACTCGACTTGAAAAAACCTCGAACTCGAAATTATGTCTAAAAATTTGACGAATCCTAAAATTGCTTATTCATTTTGTTTTATTAGCCTCCAGAACTGTTATATTATAGAAATAATATAGGTTAAGTTACCTTTTTTTTTTCCGTCAACAGTTCTTCTTTCATAAATGTGCTATGTACATTTCAAAGCGTAGAGCTTCATCATCAGGCTTTCCAAAAACGTCACATTTACATACTAAACATTAAAAACATTTAAAATACAAACTAAAACACTCAAACATATTAAAACAGTACATTTGCCGGCCGGCGATAGACACCAACTGATGACCAATGAGCAGGTAACGAACTCAAACATGTTAACCTACTCCCACCTGTTGACCTTGGACTCTAATTATATTGATTTTCTTCCTTTGTGACTGCAAGTTGTTTATTCGGTTGAACAGTACGTTGGACTTGTATTTTAATTTGTCATTCAAAATATTACTTGGATCAGATTTGAAAGCATTGTAAATATGGAGTTCTTCTATTGTATTCATAAAATATGATTTGTTGCATTTATATAAAACTTCTAAATTGTTTTCTAAACTGTCAATACTATGTTTATTGGAAATTAAATGTTCAGCGACTTTTGATTTCTGACTTGTTGATTGTTTCGGAAGATGTTCAGAGAAACGTTTTTTAAAAGAACGACCTGTTTGGCCAATGTAAAACTTTGGACAATCAGAACAGTTTATCTTATAAATACCTGTATTTTTGTTCATGTTGTGTTTTTGGATGTTTAGATGTTTATTAAGTTTATTAGAGGTCTTATATGACACATTGATATTTTGTTTCTTTAATTCTTTTGATAATGTATGGTGTAGATAATGGCCATATTCGTATGATACAAATTTTTTATCTGTATTAGGAATCTTTGTGTGTGAATTTCTGTTCTTCTTTTTATTAACTATTTTATCTATTATCACACTATTGTATCCATTGGCTATGGCAATGTATTTGATGGTGGCTAGTTCGGTTTCGTAATCTTCTTTATCCATAGGTATGGATAGAAGTCTGTGGACCATACTATTATAGGCTGCCATTTTATGAATCATTGGGTGGTAAGAGGTTGCATGGATGGTATGGTCAGTAGTGGTAGGTTTGCGGTATACAGTAAATTTAATGTTGTTATTTTCTTTTTTGAGTTTTAAGTCTAGATAAGTTAAGCTATTATCCTTTTCTGTTTCCAATGTGAATTGTAGGTCAGGTGAAATACTATTTAGATATTTTTTCAATAGTTCTAATTGTCTTGTGTTACCTTTATAAAAAACTATAGTGTCATCGACATATCGTTTATAAAATAAGATATTCTTTTTGTAGTTGTTGGTTGATGAGAAAATATAATTATTTTCAATGTGGTTCAAATATATTTCTGATAAAATGCTGGATAATGGTGATCCCATTGTTAGACCTTGTTTTTGGATGTAGTATTTATTATTAAACTGAAAATAGTTTTGTTTCAGGGTAATTTCTAGTAAGTTTATTAACTCATCTATAAAATCATTGCTCAGTTTTGAATATGTGGACAAATTATGTTTTATCAAATTGATAGTAATATCTACTGGTACATTTGTGAATAAATTTACAATATCAAATGATGCCATTGTATATTGTTTATTGAAATTTGAGTTTTCTAATGTGTTAACTATTTCTAGGCTATTTTTAATACTGTAGTTATTTTCCATGTGGATGTGCTCTCTTAATAATCTGTCAAGTCGTTTTGCAACTTTATAGGAAGGTGCTGACGTAAAATTGACTAAAGGTCGTATGGGTGTGCCTTCTTTATGTGTTTTAGGCAATCCTCTCATCGTTGGTGCATTTGGGTCTATCATTTTCAGATATTTAATTTCATTTTTCTTAAATAAATGGTTTATTTTATTTAGATTTGTAAGTAAATCTTTATTAAATTTATTTGTAGGGTCGTTCTTAATAAGTTCTATATTATTTTTACTAATAAATTCATCTACTTTGGTATTATAATCATCTATGTTCATGATAACAATTGATTGTCCTTTATCGGCTTTTGTGACAATACAATTATTGTATATATTATTATTAATAAATATATATTATTATTAATAAAAATTAATAATAATATATAATCATAGGATATAATCATCTTGCTTTTTGATTTTCCTTCGGATACTATCTTACGGCTGCAGCAGGAATGACACATATTTCCATCGCTTTCTCGTTATTTTTAAAAGTTGTGAAAAAGTGTGCTTTTAAACAATGTAACTAAAAACATATAAGCACACTCTGTCTGAGTACCTGAGGCTGTTTTGTACTCTGTGCCTTTACCAGGGAAATACTGATTGATTTTAATTAGGAGTTCCAGGCGTAAGGAACCGCTTAAACTTTCCACTTGATCTCAAATCCAGGTGGAATATTTCGTTCTGAGGTTTCAACTAGATGCTCTCCAAATCTTACAGAGGTATTGACCCACCCGTACACGTAGAGTGGTAATGACCTTCCCGCCCACCCATACACGTACAAAGGTATTGACCCACCCGCCCACCCGTACACGTACAGTGGTAATGACCCACCCGCCCACCCATACACGTACAAAGGTATTGACCCACCCGCCCACCCGTACACGTACAGTGGTATTGACCCACCCGCCAACCCGTACACGTACAATAGTATTGATTTTAGTATTTTAGTTTGTATTTTAAATGTTTTTAATGTTTAGTATGTAAATGTGACGTTTTTGGAAAGCCTGATGATGAAGCTCTACGCTTTGATATGTACATAGCACATTTATGAAAGAAGAACTGTTGACGGAAAAAAAAAGGTAACTTAACCTATATTATCTCTAAAATTGCTACTTGCACACCCCAAATATCAACCTATGCATACATTTAAAATTATCTACCTACTCCTTGTGAGCTGTCCTCAATCAGAGGTATAGAGTTAGTAAGAACGGTACAAAATTGGTTTTTAGCTCCCAAATTAATTTGTGAAGTTTTAATCCTCTAGCGCAATTAATAATAAAGATATTATTAAGCTGTTTCCAGACTTTTCATTAACCCTGTATATATGGAGTAGGCTACACAGTGCAGTAGCTTCTCCATGTATGTCAGTGCAACACATAATTACACTTAATTTTACTGCTTACTGCCAGCAACATATTGTAACCGTGGCCTACAAGTCATCAAACATGTAAATAGAATATAAAAATGTTCATATAATGTGTTTTTATAATGGTTTTAATTTAGTATCTCAGTCAACAATCAAGTGCTAGTGTTAAAATGTTACTAATGTAATTTACTTGTTAGTATGAGACTTTGTACTGTCCAGTTGGCTGTGTCAGCTGAGTGTATACCTATCATTCACCGCTTGGAGCAAGTGTCGTCAGATGAACATGTGGGTTCTCTAGCAGAAAACCTGCTAGAAGCTCTGAGGGCCCACCCTGCTGTTGCTTCAAGAATAGAGGAAGTGCGGGAGCAAACACGTGCAGAAAAGAAGCGGCTGGCTATGGCCATGAGAGAGAAACAACTGGGCGCTCTCGGCATGAAGACAAATGATAAGGGCCAGGTAAAAGAATGTTTTTATAAGGCTTGTAATTTCATGGCTGTTAGTCATGAACATATCTGATTTATTGGTCCAAAATTTAGGTGTTATTTAGAAACTCCCACAACCACCTTGTTGGAAGAGGCGCGCTAACTGTTAGAACTAGGCAACGTTGCATTAAGTTTCACCCGCCGGGCAGCCAGGGAAAACTACGACTACACGGTCCGGTGCACATGACACCTTAAAGATTAATAAAGCGATATAAAATCACTCGGTATTCATACAATAAAAATATATTCGACTTATTGACATCAGACACCAGAAACCACTGTTTGTCTCAAATTTGTATCTCTTTTCAGTGTTGAGAAAAAGTTACTTTAGAAAATTGATAGCAGAAGGTTTTTATGCCACTGAAAAATTCTGAAACTTCATATTTGTAGTCTCAATTACAGTACCTACACTGATTGAAGTTTCTGAACGAACTGATCATTTTTTTACTATAGTGAATTTTCAAACATTACAAGTCATCTGAAACTGTAATAAATTGTGTATTTTTCCAACATTAATTACAATTAAAAAAATTGTGAATAGGTAAAAATATAATGTTACCACTCATAATCGTAGAAATAAATTTTGATTGTAATTTAGTGTTCCTCCGCCTTATACTTATCACACAGTTGATGTTGAAACCCGAGTTTGTATACTTTTTGATCAAACGCTTTGTACTTTAGTAACTAACAATCTCTACACTCATTCATTTCTCATTCACCCATATCTCTACGATCGGCGTCTTAAAAATAAATAGTGAATTGTTGAATAAATAATGAATAACTGACTGTTGTTTTGGTTGTATTAGCTTAGTAATTGGCACACAATGGATACATTTTTCTCGAGTAGGTAAAAATAGGTTGGAGAGTTGTGTAATGGTTGATGGCAGAACATTGTGAGGCCTTTAGCTATGTTTTATTAATGCTAGTTTATATAAATGTTTCTTGATAGTTAGATGTTTATATTGTTGTAGGTGACTGCGGAGAGTACAATTCTACAGCAAATGGAGGGCCTGGCAGAGGAAACAGGTCTGGTCTGTGTGATCTGTCGTGAAGGTTACAAGTTCCAACCTGGCAAAGTTTTGGGCATATACACATACACCAAACGTTGCAACGTGGATGAGAGTGAGGCTAAAGCACGCAAGACGGTTGGGTATAGCACCGTCACACATTTCAACGTCGTACACGTTGACTGTCACATGAACGCAGTCAGGTACATCTTCACATACCAAAGTATAAGATTTATTGTTATACAAATACAAATGTTTTAATACTATAAATGTTGATTGATGTTTACTAGTATGTACATAGGATATTACCTTTTTAAATATCCTATATACATACTATAGAATGTTAAAAAATGTACATAGTTTTTATGTTTTTGTACATAGAATTGTATTGTGGCCTGCCTGTGCGTCTGAAGAAGTCACGGACCCGAGCCACTCGAGTAGCCGCACTTAATAAGACTCAAAGCAGTCTGTAATTTAATTGTATATTAGGAAATACATACTTGTGAATAACTTTGTGAACAATATTAAATTTCATCTCTTTAAAAGTATACAGCAGTTCTAATTGAATTAATATTTAAATTATAACATCTGTGGCTAAGTTATTGTAAATTGAAACTCGGAACGAAATTGACATAATAAATTAATAAAGGTTTTTAGATCACTAGGCCTAAGATTTTAGTGGTTATCGTCATAATAACATAAGTATAATGAAAGCAGCACACCTGAAAAACTGGTGACAGACTATAAAAAAAATTTTAGTTAGTTGGTCTACAAAAACATCTGGTTTTCTAGTTTTAGAGAAAAGGGCCTGTTGTGAAATATTTAACAATCTTTATCTGTTTGTTTGTGTTTCCAGATTATCAAGAATGCTGATTCTCTTTCCTTTCAGTGTTTGCTCAAATGAGAATTTACCATACACATCATATTTGAAGTCTAATTTGTCAATCTTTTCCTGTAACTTTTATACAACTTTATTGTGGTTAGAGTATTGGCGTGTTACTTTGAAAACTGTGAACTTAATTACAATACAATTTTATTTTTTTAATGTGTGTGACATCGTGTTAACTTTTAATTTTAAAAATATTTATTTTTTTCTACAAGGGAAGAAAAAGAGTAATGTATTTTTTTGGGGTTTCTTTTATTTTTATTTTATACTTGTTTTAATACTTTTGATCCTTATAACTTGGTTGCTGCAAATCAACTTTACTTGCTATCCTAGTATTGATTTAGGTTTTTCACATGTACACAAACATTTTTGTAAAATATTATATTTTGAAATTGTTTTATATAAGGATCATTTTAACCTTTTCCTTTTTGGCTTTAAATTAAAATTTCATACTTTATAATGTGTTATTTATTCCAGATAAACTTATTGGAACAAATGTTTTTAATTTGTTTTAAAAAGAATATGGTTTATCTAGAAATAAAGTTAGTGTTTACCAACAAGTCTTATGTACAGGCTGGCGAGAGCTAGGGATGAGTGGGAGTCGGCCGCCCTGCAGAATGCAAACACACGTTGTAATGGCTTACTGCCACTGTGGGGTCCTCAGGTTCCAGAATCTGCGTTTGCCTCTTGCTTGGCTCGCCACAACACTTACCTGCAAGAGTGCACAGGCCACAGGTAGGTTGTGGTTCATCCAGTACAATCAATATTGAGCAAAGTTTTTTTTATTTCATTTAATTATTTGGAATGATATAAGTTTTTCATAGTTAAATGTGCACTTTAACTAATAAAAAAGTATTAGCAAACAGTTTAATGTTGTGTGGTATAAATCTCGCCTGTCTGCTATGACATTGTGATGCAATATACATAGTAACAAATGAAATCTACATAATTTGAGTAGTGATTTGTACTACAGTTACATACAAAAACAAAATATATGCAAAAGATACAACATTTATTTGTACCACTTGAAATCCTTTAAAACTACCATACTTATAATTCTATATTATTTAACATAGCAATAAACGTGTAGCAAATGTTATAATAAAATACACTAGATTAAAGGCTTATTTTTAAAAAATTTTATTTTTCAATAGAGTTAATTATTGTACACATTAATAATGTGTATTAAAATGGGGTAATAGTTTATTAGGAATCTTTTTATAATTTGTTCTAATTAAAATTTAAAAAAATTTGGCATGGCTTTTAGTGGGGAGGAATGCCAAATTAAGACACAGTTGCCCTCACTGCTCAGACAAGCTCATGTGTTTTTATAGGCTCATTGGACCACTGGCTTAACATGCCTTCTGAACCACGGGAGTAGCTCAGGGGTAAAATCTATAAGTGGTCATTTTCGGGAATCGAACCCGGACCGCCTATATGGCAAGACACCGCTCTAGCCCTCCAGCTACGGTTGGTCCAGAATTAAAACAGAAGATCAATTATGAAATTTCAATGAAATTGTACTGTTTTCTATATTAGTACATCAATCTAGAAGACAAATGGCTGAAATACGTAGAGACTCAGCTTGAAAGAACTCTTCCACGTGAGCTTGGATATGACAGATTTCCTAGATGTCAAATGTTAGCTATGAAAACATGAATCAGCTGTTTGGTGACCTCGTGTTTTAAACTACAACAAGTTCATGATAGTTAATATACTGCAATTTATTGTTTTTCAGCTGACATTTGCTGAGTATAGTTATTGCTTATTACAACATTTAGCTAATTGATTTTTTTTTTTTTTTTTTAATTATAAGGTAATTACTGCATTTTTATAAAAACCTGTTTTCCATGTGCAGATATTGCTTGTTGTTGAAATAATTTCATATTTGTCATGTAACAATGTTAACTACTAATTGCTTATTAAGTCAAAAAAGATATCCTGTAACAGTTATTTTTAGGTTAATACAAACTGTGTGTGTTTACAGGGATATTAGTTACATGTCGACAGTACATGATCTCAAGATGCTACTGTTGAGGTTTGCTCTGGAGAAAAGTTTCCACGAAGACGCTGGTGGTGGCGGCCCTCAGTCCAACATGCACCTCATACCTTACTTGCTCCACATGGCTCTCTACGTCATTAACACGTATGGTTTTTTCTTCATAAAATAGATTTTGGTGGGATGAATTGAATTTTTTGGTTAATTTTCCTTAAAATAACTGAGCTCATATAAGTTATGTTGCTTATAATGCAGCCATGTACAGCTGCTTTAATAACTCTTTTTTTCAACTGATAAGATTTGTGACTTTATTTTCTAAGTGTTCTTTCCTGGCCAAAAAAAATTTATAAGGAATTCAGCATTGGAATTCTATCTCTTGAAAAATTTTTAACACATTCGCTATGGGTAACGTATTAATACGAAATGGCAGTCAGCTTATGCACACTAACATTGATGTCGTAATTACCCTATATTGGACGAAGGTAACCATTTTGTTTTGTTTCAGTGTAAGAGTAACATTGTACAGGTAAGGCTGACACAAAATGGTTACCTTTTGTCCATGTCGGGTAAATACTGCATCAGCGTTTGTGCCAGAGCTCTATGTTGTATCAATGCCTCACCTGCAGAGAATGTGCTAAGCAAATATTTATATAAAACGATCCCAACCGTGCCTTCATTTGTAATAAAGATGGTAACAATATTTGCAAATTTGATCAACGTTTTACATAAAAAAAAAACTGTATATTTTGCAACTGACCTACATTTGTTAAAGTATCAGAAAAATAGCTATTCTCTTTTTTAAATTAATACAAATCACTCAGTTTTTGAAAACATATCATACTAAGTCCGTTTAAGTATTCTGTATGTAGAAAGTTAAAGTATTCTGATTAGGGGTGTGCGAGTAGTGATTTTTGAGTTCGAGCTGAGTCGAGTAGTTGGCATTTTTTTTTAGTATCGAGTATTTACAGAAAGATTTCCTGTTCACCAAGGCAACTGTAAAAGGCAGACCCCATCCTAAGCCTATGTTAAGTTTTGCCAGATTCGTAAATATATACATCTAAACCGAACACAATAATTTTGATTTGTTGTTTGAAACTGTAACATTTGATAAATAAAACTTTTTACTTCCTGCCTTCCTACATTTTTAGGTGACATTGTTTGTTTAATCAGTTTTCTTCATGACTAATATGATGTGAGAAAGTATATTATTAATTTAAACAATAATATACTTGGATATGGGATTATGTGGATTATGAAGATTTCATCTGTTTACTCATTATCACAGATCAGATTTTCTACGCAAGCCAATTATACTGTTTCACAGCTAGCCGATTTGTTTATCTGGTGGTTCCGTTCAAAGCGTACTGCGGAAGCGTACAGTAGCGAAGCTTGTCAAACTGATGCTAGAATTCAGGCGTCATCGCCAAATGCAGTCAGTTGCTCTCAGGACTGCCTCCTCTCAACAAAAAATGTATTGTGTACACGCCATGAAAAGTGGATCTGTGGGAATTTAATTCAGTAATAACAAAGGTTACAATTAACCAGAAATAAGCTGTGAATGATATAATCAAATTTGAAAATGGATGACAAAGTAGTTCAATCGTTTGATAATAACTAATCAGGTTTACTAAAAATAAATGTTAAAGCCGCTTAGAACGAATTAGTTTTTAAATTATGATCGGTAATGAAATGTGTGCAACTTGAAACTACTTCGATACATGAGGCTACACTGAACAACAGATAAATAATTACTGTATTTCGTAAAGAGAAATTTATGAAAACCTGGCGTATTCGAATGAAAACCATAGACGTAGTCGGCTAATATAATAGGTCTAGCTGATATTGGCGACGAGATGCAATCTGAAATATACGCTAAGTGCCAACTAGTAATAAAGACGATTTTGACATGGCTTTCCCAAAGAAGAGAAAGAAAGTAAATTATAACAGACAAAAGAAGATAAAACTTAGTACATACTCAAGTAAACTAAAAAATGAACTTTATCAATTATATAAAAAAACTAAGGATCTTGAATCAACCCACTATTTACGAGTATATTATAGGAGATTAAAGTGCAAGTATCGTTTGGTAATAAGGGACGAGAAATCAAGAGAAATATTAGAAAAAATAGAAGCATCTAATAATAAATCCAAAGTTATGTGGAGAATAATAAATGAGAGGAGGCCTCCTAAAAGAAAGGATTATTCTGTTTGTAATTTAATGAACAGTAAAGGAGTGGTGATAAATAATCCCTTACAGATAGCGAGTGAACTTAATGAAGTTTTTGCCAGAGTCCACCAAGAAAGAACTAATTTAGGAAATAAAAGTGAACGGACCCAGGGGTCAGTTGTAGATTCAGCAAACCCATCACCAAGCTCTTCATTCTTTTTAAATCCTACTTCTGAAAAAGAAGTTCAAGAAGTCATTACTTCTTTAAAAAACAAGAGATCAGCAGGTGTAGATGAAATATCTGCACAAGTTTTAAAGTCAGTATCAACTATGCTTGCAGTCCCACTCTGTCACTTAATAAATTTCTCATTTTCAACTGCTACTTTCCCAGATGCACTCAAACTTGCAATGGTAAGACCTATATTAAAAGCAGGAGAGAAAACAGACAGTATGAACTACAGACCTATTTCAATTTTAACGATTAGATCTAAGGTTTTTGAGAAAGTTGTGTTAAGCCGCCTATGCAGTTTCCTGGACCAAAACAATATTATTTTTGAAAATCAGCACGGGTTTGTCAAGAATAAATCTACATCCAGTGCAATGTTTGCCTTTATCAACAATATAGTTAGTGACTTGGATAGAGGAAAATATTCTGCGGGTCTGTTCTTTGACTTGAGTAGGGCTTTCAACACTATAAACCATGAACTGCTGCTTGGGAAAATGGAGGAGATAGGGATACGAGGCCTGGCCCTTGATTGGTTTAAATCTTACCTTGGTGGAAGGAGACAGTCTGTTCTGATCCCGTCGGCTGATGAGAGAGGGTATCTGCAACACTATATTTCGCCTGAGCTTCATGCACTGAATGGGGTGCCCCAGGGATCCATCCTTGGTCCTACTCTCTTTATTATATTTATAAACAACCTTCCAACGAGTACTCAATTTTCTAAGCCATGTCTGTATGCTGATGACACGTCCCTGTCGTTGTCTGGTTCTACGGTGGAAAGTCTTGAAGAGCAAATATTCATTGAATCGAATAGTTTACTTCAGTGGTTTGACAATAATCTTCTTTTCCTAAATACACTGAAAACTCAATTTCTAAACTTCCAAATTACAGATAGGTCATCCTCAACATCCAGTTTTTTGTTAGATGATACTCCAATTTACTCCACTCAAAAAACAAAGTTCCTTGGTTTAATCTTGGATAATAAGCTGAATTTTCATTTACATATTAACCATGTTATGAATAAAATTAGTTCCGGAATATTCGCACTTTGGCCAAATCATCAAACACAAATGTTCTTCTAACAGCCTATTATGGACTGATTTTCCCCCATCTTGTTTATGCATTGCCTATCTGGGGTTGTGAGAGTCAAAGAACCCTTTACATTTTTCGTCTTCAAAAGAAGGCGTAAAGGGTAATATTTTCTATTGACAGACTTCAATCCTGTAGAGAAATATTTAAATCTTGCAACATTCTGACGTTTCCATCTCTTTACATCTATGAAAGCCTATCATTTCTTAAACAAAATCTTTCAAAGTTCAGTAGTTTTCAAACACATAAATACGACCTCCGTCCTTCGCCCAACCTTCAAATACCAGCACATCGCACCGCTTTCTTCAGAAAACATCTCTTCTTTAATGCAATAGCAATTTTCAACAAACTCCCAAAAACCATTCAAACCGAGTCAAACCACTTGAGCTTTAAAAACAAACTAAAATCCTTT
Organism: Stictocephala bisonia; assembly: GCA_035578905.1. Classification (NCBI taxonomy): domain Eukaryota; kingdom Metazoa; phylum Arthropoda; class Insecta; order Hemiptera; family Membracidae; genus Stictocephala; species Stictocephala bisonia. The sequence goes on along the minus strand of JAQJVL010000087.1, from coordinate 1,274,213 downwards.
TTGATTATTGATAAGGCTTCGGTTCAATAAAAATTATTTTCCGAATCTGAATTTGTCGTATTTTGTTTTATTTGCTAAAAAGATCTTCCAACATGTTTCTACTTCACTTGGATTGATTGTTTTGCATTTTACTTTTAATCGAAATTGACACAATAGTAAAAATATGATCAGACAACCGTTCAGTGAGTTTAAGAATCAAAATTATCGTATTTTACCACCTTTTACACTCCAACTGTGCTATTGTCTAACTAGTCAGGAAACCTGACTAGTTAGACAATATGTTCTAACAACACTTTGATAGAAAAAAATATCATATGCGCATATGTTACTTAGTTTTGGCGATCTAAGGTGTTTACGAAATAAACATTAATATACGTTCGCCACGGATATCTAGTTTTTATTTGACTGAAAATAAATCAATAATGTTATGTCACACCCTGCTAGAATGCCATTACCATATTTTATATGATATGATACTGTATTTTCTTACGTCAAACCATTGGACGATTTCCTGCTCAGACTTCAATTGACTCGCGAGAAATACTGTATACGATAATTTCAGTTTCGAAAAGGAGCTGAACAGTTCCTTACACGTACAACACAACCGAGATGGACTTTCACCTAGAAAATATGAGAAGTTCAGTACTTGGGATGTAAAGTGACATGTTCTCGGAATCCTTTTGATTGAGCGATATTATTGATATGAATGAAAATAGGCACATTTTCCACGGCGTACAGACCATTAGATTTGTGTCGGTAACAGGTATTTTTTAGCATGTTGATCCGGATCTCTCATTCCCTTTCTTGGTTAATAAAGACACTAACCAGCACTTCTGTTTAATAACGCTATTTTAGGTTAGTTACAAGTGACCAATAGAATCGGTCAACCAACATGTGTAATCGCTACCTTCCCAGCTCTGTTGTTCACTTTGAATAGCTCTTTCCGTTCACTACGTTGACTAATTCAATTGACTGTCGTCGTGTACGTAAAATTCTTATGCCTATTGTTTAGTTCATAATTACGCATACCAAACTGATAACGTATGATTAAGGTTAAAATAAAACACAAGGAAGCGTACAGTATTCATTCATAACTTATAAAACTACTCTTAAAACTAAATTAGATGTAAATCTAATATTTTGTAAAATACAACTACTTGATCGATCTTCGAGTAGTTTTGGGAGCTTCGAGCCGAGTTTGAGTAGTAAAATGCTCAAATACTTGAAGTTTCGTGTGCTCGAACAACCCTAATTCTTATGTAACAAAAATGTACTTATACATTTTAAATATCAACCTTCAGCTCAGTTAGTTGGATGTTATATTTATCCAACTGATTGGGTCACTAGATTTAAAATAGCCGCATAGCGCCACATGGAGAATTGAATCTTGGACCTTATAATCTGCACTCTAAAGCCTGAGCCACTCATTTGCCACTCCATAAATTAAAAAAAAACTACAATGATGGAGACAATATTACAAATTATACTACCCATCTGTAATTTTTAAACATAGATCTGTCAGTATAAATGTTTGATCTGTTTTAATGCATGTTGTAAATTTTGGAGAGATAAGACATCAGCAAACTTACCTTAGAAGACAAGTTCACTAACACCTAAGTAGTAGTGGACTTTTTTTACTCACTTGAAGAAAGTGCCAGTGGCACAGAAAATTTATGTTTGTGATTTTGTGTTTCTGTAGTGTATGTTACTACTACTCTGCCGTTAGTGAATTTGTCTTCTAAGGTAAGTTTTCTGATGTCATATCTCTCCAATATACTAATTCCTGGCCTAGTGCCCTTAAACCTAACCTAAAAGTGATGTAAATTTTAACATTTTAAAATAACAAAGCTAATTTTACCTTACATGCATATTTCATACAACACGAATCTAGAATTAAAAGGTAATTAAGTTTTTTATTTGGTGTATGTACAGAACACGATGTGGGGGACGTGAAGAGAAGAGCCTTTCCAGTTACTTGGAGTGCGGCAGCAGTGAGCGCTGGCTGGAAAACAGTTATGAAGCGGAAGGTCCACTGTATTGGGCCACACTTTCCCTCTGTCTACACTCGGGGAGTAGGTGGCAAGTGACACGCCTCGCTCACTTGCGTCGTTTACTCACCCTGGCTCACATCCGCAATGCTTGTCCACCAACTGGTCCTCACAAGCTCACTGATCCCACACCAGCCGATTACTCTGTCTACAAGAGTTCTCTAGTCTTTTTTGGTCTCATCGATATTATTTACAATCAATATTTCAAGGTATGTTCATTGCTTATTTGAAGAACACCCTTGGTACATTTTTAATTTGTTCATATGCACAGTTCAGTCTTGGTATTTAGTTATAAGATCTTATTTCATACTTACAGTATTTATGATACTTCACAACATTAAGCAACTATTCTTCAAGAGTACACCAAACGTCTAATGGATTTTTTTCTTGGCTTATAATTTTAAAATCAGCCTTCTTTTATGGATTTATTAATTTCATTAAGGAAAATTATTCTAAATTTTGTTTCATCTTCATTACAGTATAGTTATTTGTAGACTAACAATTTTTAATATGGTCACAACCCAATATTATTTTTTAAATGCATTTATTTCATTTAAAATTTTGAAAGTGTTTGATAGTAATTAAAATTGATACAACAAACACATTAACCAAACAAATACAAACTGGTCTATATATCAATCTCCCTATAAATTCCTTTTAATTTATCAAATATAACATTACATTCTCTGGTGTCATCAGAAGTCGTTTATTAATTCACAAGCCAATGATTAACCCTTGAATTTACTAACATAAGTATTAAAAATAATTTAATTCTCATTCAGTAAAAAAAAAGTGGCATGCATCATTTTGTTAAAAAATATCACAGTTAAATGTAATTTAAAATTAAATTGCAATTATTTCTATAATGTATACACTATTGACATACAATTATGATTTAAATAGGAAGTAAGGCAAACATTTTTATTTTTATGAACTTAAAATTTGTATCAATAAATTTTTGATAAATGAGATTTTCTGAACAGAAAAATGAGTTGTTGCTGCACATAAAGAATGTTTGTGTAGCAATCTTGGTCAAAGTGTTGCTTAGTATGAAGTGTTAATAATACATTTCTTTAATTATAGTTATCACTGTGTTTGCTCTCTCATAGAGATGAAAAGCCTAAGTACGAATATTTTTGGTCTTTAATGAGCAAGAAAACGATTAAAAACAAGTACATATTTGTTAAGGAAGGTACGCCTGTTGTGAAGTGAATGTATTTAAAATGCACAGTTAACTGTTAATTCATATTTAAGATCACAGAGTAGGGATTGGAAAAATTTATTATAGAGAATGCCTGAATTAATAATGGTATGCGACTTGTGTGATGCAGGCAGTGTCTGTGACTAGTGAAGAGCAGTGGCCCACAGCCCTTGCCGACTATATCAGACATAATGACGAGGCCCTACTCAAGTGCTCGGACAAACTTATGGCTGCCTACACAGAAGAACTGCTTCCTTGCACATCCTTCGACGAATTCTGTGATGTCCTAGGTACAGTAAAATAGAGATGTTGGAATAACTAAAAATTTAAAATAGCAAATATTATTTACTACACTTGAGAAATTAAGTGATTCTATCACACTCATTGTCTACAGTATTCCAATTCTAGGTTAAAAATGTCCGCTTATGCACCCTATACAATTTTAAGGCTCAGTGAAATCCTCTATTGAGTTTTTCATCAAAATTTCTCATATGAAACAACGTTCAACCCAACATGAGCTCATTTTCTGCTGCACTGTAGACAGTGACAAAGCAGAAGTGCACAACACTGGCATATTAGCATGTCAAGTCGATCTTGCTAAACGCCATTCATAATACAATATATGGTTTAATTTTTCAGATGTCTTTTTAAGATATATCTTGAAAGAGAAGTATCAGTCTAGAGTGACTCCCAGGTAACAGGGGTACTCATAGCTCCATATAAAACATGTCAAATTTTATTATTCTAAAGTTAAGTTGAACTTTTTCAAAGAGTTAGTGTTTTTTAATTAACACGATGATTTGAGAAATAAGGAACTCCTCTCGTTCTCAAGTGGCCTAACTTAACTTTTCATTATTACAACAAATAAAAAGAAGAGAGGCTTTAAGAACAGGTAATGTTATAATTACTTACCACGCAAGACTTATTAAATAATTCTAACTCATGACAATCCTACAACAAAAATTCAAATAACAAATAATGTAATTCAATACTATCCAAATTACAATACAATATATTGTACCTACGTCTAGGCTAAGGGAGCTAGGGGGAAGGCTTGTCGACTTTCTCTTATACTACACACACCAATACTAAGTCGCCATTGTCATCATACAGTCTAGTGGCAGGGGAAGGGGAGGTCCCTTCATGCGGTTGTCTTTTTGGCACCTGCTGGGATCATCATACGGCAAGTTCTTCTGGCAGGAAATTTGGCTATGTGTTTGGATTTTTTAAAGGAAGTAATTAGAAAGGTCTAACTTCAATACTACTCATCAGATTGTCATTTAATTTTATCAAGACAACATCAACAAATATCTTTAAGACTTGCTCTTTATGAATATTTTTTCCTCGTCCAATATAAAGTTATGCTCATTTCCTATGTATGCCTTGCTAATTAGTTCAGAGCTATTTAATAATAACTAAAGCTTCTGGTAACGACCGCGGCAAGGTGTTATCTACAATATTTACATCACCTAATGTTTCGCTTATACTGTAATATGGCATCCTTAGTGGTATCTCTGAGCCTGAAGTGGTAAAAGAATCTCATGGCTATATAGCCAAGACTCATCAAATCAGTGTTGCAGGGGAAGGGCAACAACAATCATGTGACCACCCGCCCTGGTCCAACATTCAGTGATCATTGGTGTCCATCTTGTTTTTATCTGTATAGTATTGGTTCCCATGCCTTTAGAATTTGTCATCTTTATTGAAATTGTGTAATTGTTCAAATTCTTGTAAGATTTGTGGGTAGTAACACGGGATATTAGCCAGAACATTGGTTTTATTGAATAAAATCCATGTTTCATATTAGTGAAATGATCTGCGACCACTGATTCCTCGGTATCTCCATTTCTTGTATGCCTAATACGTTTTTCAGTCTAGTGGAAACAATCTTTTAGTTTCTCCTTTATACCGAGCTACAGCTACATGGGATTTCGTACACACCAGGTGCACACAAGGGAATTTAAACCCTAACTGGTCTCAATGAATTCTTAAGTTTATGGAAGGGTCTGTAAATTGTTCAGTATGAGCCCAATCTTCTCCAATGTCCCTTTAATGTAAGGTTAATAAGCCATTTTCTTGTTTTTACATTCCTGTACTTGATTTTCGACTGAGTGGTCTTCGTATTTTCTTACCAACTGTTTTTTTGAAGGCATTCCTTATTTCAGGTCGTTTGTACCCGTTCTGACGAAATCTTAAGATGATGTTTCCCCCTATTCCAACTTTCTGGATCTGATATATATAGCTCTGTTTATCAATGTGTTCAGAAGGGTACTCTTCTGAGCTGGATGATGATGAGAAACTCCATTTTAATATCTATTGGTATGCGTGGGTTTTCTGTACACGGAGTAGCCTATTTGTCCATGTTCTTTACTTCTAGTCAAAACATCAAGAAATTGTTAATTTCTGTTGCTCTCAATCTCCATAGTGAATTGTATATTAGGATGTATAGAGTTAATTTTCTCTTACATGAGGCCACACTGCCCATACATCATCAATATGTATAGGAACCATACCTTAGGTTTCCAACTAGGAGTTTGCAGTGCTTCTTTTTCAAAACTTTACCGTATACAAATTAGCTTGCTACTAATGGTGATAAGGGATATTCCATGGCTGCTACTTCGGTTTGTTCATAGATCTTTCCGTCAAAATGAAATATGTGTAATGCAAGCATAGTTCAGCTAGATTCTTGTTAAGAAGATTTTTAATGATGTTGAAGGTTTCAGTTATCGACACCTTAGTAAACAGTTGAGTAAACTTGACATCAAAACTCACGAGCACATCAGTTTCCTGCAGCTGTAGGTTCTTTATAAGGCTGATAAAATGCTTGGAATATTTCACAAAGGACTCAGTCTTTCCCATACATTCACCCGACTGTGGGAATGTGTTGTAGGGACCTATATAAAGTTATAGGTCGGTGACACAATAGATCTGATAATGGGCCTCATAGGTATATTCTTGTGTACCTGGGAGCCCATAAAAAAGAGGTGGTCTAGGGTCTTAATTCACTAGACATTTGTTAATGTTGTTATCAAGCAAATTATTGGATTTGATTTACCTAGATACCACCTAGGATTTGATCTAGGTAAATCAAATCCAATAATTTGCTTGATAACATTAACAAATGTCTAGTGAATTAAGACCCTAGACCACCTCTTTTTTATGAGCTCCCTAAGGTACACAAGAATATACCTATGAGGCCCATTATCAGATCTATTGTGTCACCGACCTGTAACTTTATATAGGTCCCTACAACACATTCCCACAGTTGGGTGAATGTATGGGAAAGACTGAGTCCTTTGTGAAATATTCCAAGCATTTTATCAGCCTTATAAAGAACCTACAGCTGCAGGAAACTGCTGTGCTCGTGAGTTTTGATGTCAAGTTTACTCAACTGTTTACTAAGGTGTCGATAACTGAAACCTTCAACATCATTAAAAATCTTCTTAACAAGGATCTAGCTGAACTATGCTTTCATTACACATATTTCATTTTGACGGAAAATCTATGAACAAACCGAAGTAGCAGCCATGGAATATCCCTTATCACCAGTAGCAAGCTAATTTGTATACGGTAAAGTTTTGAAAAAGAAGCACTGCAAACTCCTAGTTGGAAACCTAAGGTATGGTTCCTATACATATTGATGATGTATGGGCAGTGTGGCCTCATGCAAGAGAAAATTAACTCTATACATCCTAATATACAATTCACTATGGAGATTGAGAGCAATAGAAATTAACCATTTCTTGATGTTTTGATGTTTCCGTGTACAGAAAACCCACGCATACCAATATGTTAAAATGGAGTTTCTAATCATCATCCAGCTCAGAAGAGTACCTTTCTGAACACATTGATAAACAGAGCTATATATATCAGATCCAGAAAGTTGGGATAGGGGGAAACATCATCTTAAGATTTCGTCAGAACAGGTACAAACGACCTGAAATAAGGAATGCCTTCAAAAAACAGTTGGTAAGAAAATACGAAGACCACTCAGTCGAAAATCAAGTACAGGAAGATAAAAACAAGAAAATGGCTTATTTACCTTACATTAAAGGGACATTGGAGAAGATTGGGCTCATACTGAACAATTTATCCTGGCTAATATACCGTGTTACAACCCACAAATTTTACGAGAATTTTAACAATGATACAATTTCAATAAAGATGACAAATTCTAGAGGCATGGGAACCAATACTATACAGATGAAAACAAGATGGACACCAATGATCACTCGATTTTGGACCAGGGTAGGTGGTCACATGATTGTTGTTGCCCTTCCCCTGCAACACTGATTTAATGAGTCTTGGCTATTTAGCCATGATATTCTTTTACCACTTCAGTCTCAGAGATTCCACTCAGGATGCCATATTACAGTACAAGCGAAACATTAGGTGATGTAAATATTGTAGATAAAATCTTGCCGCGGTCGTTACGTACACACTTGAGAACGAGATGAGTTTTTTGGCCCTTAAAACGTTGTGTTAATTAAAAAACACAATAACACAAGGCTTAAATAAGCCTTCATAGTCCAAAATGTGTTTTTTAAAACTATAGTGCTTGTATGTTTCTTCAATACATTGACATTAGCAGAGCATATGTTTGTTCAGTAATGTTTTCGTTTTCATAAGAGCTCTGATGATGTCAACATATTGACAATTTGAAAAACCATGTAGAACAAGTGTTATATGAAAAAACATTTTGAACTATCTGACGGAAATAAGGCATTTAAACTATTTAAATTAACTTTCTATACTTAATTGTTGAAATATCAGCTGTATGATAAAAAGAATTGGAACAAGAACAGACCACTGGGGGATGTCATTATGTAACTGACTGAACCGCTTGCCTTTCTAAACAAGGATACTTCAAAAATATTAAAAGAAAGTTTATAAATCGTCATGAGAATGAGATAGAAATTACAATGCGGAGGGGGATATACAGCAGGAAATCTCAGTTAGTGCTGCGCAACAGCTGCGTTCAACCCGTTTCGTCTGTTACAGGAAATCATGGCTATTTCTCTCTTTTGGCTTCTTATGAATACATATCTATAAATATATATGTATTCATAAATGTTAGTTACTATTATCAGCTATTGGGTTAGTTGTATTATCAAATAAAAGTTCCTTAATGCTAATTGAGTAAAATCAGAATTAGTTTTTAGTGGTTTTAACTCATTTAAGCAGCTTACTAATGCATTAACTTCCTTTCCTTAATGTTTGTCTTTTGTTTATTAAGGTTTACTCTCCGAAATCACAGACCCTTCAACTTACATTAAGGACCTCCTCACTGGTATCATCTCTTAGAAGAATTTTCATCTCTTATTATATACTGCTATTTGTTTGCTATCAAATTATATTTCCTTATATAGTTGGAATATTTCAAATAAGTGTTCTATTAAATGTTTAAAATAAATTATAATATTTGTATCTTTTTATTTTCCTTCATCTTTCAGTAATATTGTGAAAACCAGTTACTATGAATAAAACAAGTGTTTCTTAATAGATACGAGATCGTTAAGTACTTTTTAACATATATGTATAAAGCAACTCAAAAATAAACAGAAACTTTTCCAGTTCCACATGATTCTGCTCTTTGATACTTTCATTACTTGTAAAAAAACCAGGGTAGCAGTATTGAGTAGGAGGTCCCATTTTCCTTTATCATTCTGCTCTCCTGATACATTGACCCCTTGAGAAAATCAGGGGAGCAGGATTGAGTAGGTTGTTGCAGGCACCACTTACTATTAGATGAGATACTAATGAAAGCTCCTAAATCATTCTGCTCTCCTGATACATTGATTACCTTGACAAACCTGGGGAGCAGGATAAGTAGGAGGTACTTTTGCAGGTGCCACTATTAATTAGATGCTAATGAAAGCTCATATATCATTCTGCTCTCCTGATACATTGATTGCTTTGGAAAACCAGGGAAGATTTAGTAGGTATTATTGCAGGCACACTAATTTCTAATGAAATCTCCTTTTTATGATTCTGTTTTCCTAATATAGAAGTAGAATTGTGCGGTCAAGTCTTGTCACAATCACAATAATGCAGTAAATTTGTTTTTTATTTTCAAACTGGTGTTAGAGCTATAGTTTTAAACAATGGGTTTGAAACTAATCCTTTTTTTAATAAAAAAAAGATGACGTAAACAGTCGGAACTATAAACAAACTGAAAGGGTTAAAATAAAGGTCTTCTTTCTTCAGTTCAACAGCGAGTCAAAAAGTAGTAAAGGGCTTTCACGTCATTGCTTAAGGTTTATTCTGTTGGTTTGAAAGTCTATTTCTTAACACTTTCAGCCCCATATGTATGTATTTGACTCACAGCATTTTAGGACCTCAGCCCCATGTCCATAATTTTGATACACACTAAAGATCCAAAAATAAAAGTCAAACAAAAATTTGTTTTGTCATTTTTATTTGTTACCAAAACTGTTTTGTAAAGGAGCCTACAAGTAAGTGAATACAAAAATCTTATTCATAAATGTATTTTAACCCTTTTTTTACCCTGTGAGGCAATATGATACACACGGGCCAGGGAGTGAATTTTCTTTTCTTTTCTTTTTTTCTTGCTATGGCCCATTATGAGTCAATATAATGCACATTTTTTTAAAAAGTTGCAATATTTGCATGATTTTACACAAGAAAATAATATAAAAATATACTATTTACTACAGAACATATGTTTTCATCCATTTTAGCACAAGTGAACTAAGAAGCACAAATGAAACTAAGACAAAACAGGTGTTTTTGTAAATTATACAGTATTGCCACTCAATTTATCTCCCACTACTGGCAAGTGGGCTCAAAGACCCACAGAACACAGTATGATATTCAATTTCAATGGAAACGTGAGGCTAGATGGCTCACAGCTTCTTAAATACAGCTATTGTGTGTGAGGTAGTATGATACACATGGGGCTGAGAACGAAAAACAAGTGAGAGTCAAATAGATGCACATGGGGCTGAGCTCAAAATATACAATAATAACGTGGGCTGGAAGGGAATAGGCCTACTTTTTGCTTGGGGCTGAAAGTGTTAAATCATCTAAATTAAGACGTTTTTTATAGAAACGTTGTTTTTAAAATGACCCTACAGGAAATAATCCATTGGTGACAAATCTGGAGATCATAGAGGCCATTTAATTTTTTTTTTCTTTGGTGATACTGAATAATCTTTGTTGCAAATGGGTTATAAATTGTATATTTAACTATGAATTAATATAAATGTACATCAACTTCAATGCTGAAAACGATTTTATGCCTTGATCTTGAGAGCTGTTATTGAAGAGGTTATCTGTCTTGCATTTTTGTTTTCCATATTCCATAACCGTCATAACATTAAACTGTCAAACATAAAATTTCCACAGGCTATTTTTTAGCAGTAAGCTTATGATTTTTTTGTGAAGTAAAAGGAAACAGGCATTCATGGTTTGTTGTAAATCAGAGACCAATAGACACAGAGAAAATATGTAGGAAATTTCTTCTAGCAATAACAGGACTAGAAGCTCTAAAATATTTCATAATTCACTTAAGTGTGTTTAGACTCAGTTTACTAATTGCATGCAACTAAAAAGATTGCATGTGTTTTAACATCCTAAATTAGGTTGTCAATGCCCTCAAACAGTTTTCATTGTCACATTCATTATTTAGACTCCAATGCAGTCCAAGTTAATGCTGCATTCAATATCACATGTAAAAAAAACTTATCAAGGTTAAAGACAACATTTCTACAGTTTGTATATAGTATTTATATAAATATATTTTCATCAGGATGACTTCAGTATACTTCTTTAATACTTAAATACAAACTTAATAGATATTCGTATATTTACAGTTTTATACACAAGAAGCCAACATCATCTAATAGTTAACAAGGATAAATTCACTAAGATAAAAAATACATTTACATTATATATAGTTTTAAGTTATGTACACAAAAATCTACTAAAAGCTAAATATTTCATTTAATGAGCTGTTGTCACTAGAAACAATGCATTTTACAGTATAATATATAGGGGTGTGCGAGTACTCGAAACTTTGAGTATTGATTTAGTATTTTACTATTGTAAACCGCACCAAAATAGTCCGAAGATAGCTGTGGCATTCGTTGAAAATATTGATGATTTGTCTAAACATCTGTTGCAGTAAACAAACACTATCATTTGTTATTCTAAACCATGGTACATAGAAAAGAAGACGGTAGGTATCACGCACAACTCCAATGATGTCACATTGGCGAAATTGCAAAAATAAACACAAAAAACTGTTCTAATTCCCATAATTATAATTCCAGCTGATAAGTGGTAAATAACTTGCTTAACTATTCAGCTGAATGCTTCTATGTAATTGGTGGATTTAGTTACTAGGATTTAATAGAATAAACAAACCAGCTGATCTCGCCTATATGACGTTAAAGTCTACTGCGCAGCCTCGTCGTGATACCTGACGTCTTTTCTAAATAGTTACTGTGTTTGTGTATATATTTAGTGTATATTATATATTTAGTGAAATAATTACGCATAAAAACAGCTATTTCATTTGATAAACATTATTTAATAGTACTTTCTACAGAATATAAAATATTTATATTGTTATAATGCTATAAACAATTACAGGATTAACACATGCCACAGTTAATTTTACCACTACGTTCTAGAGGTCTTTAAATATGATCATACAGTTGTTCTGTAAACAAAACGCCAATTAATTGACAGTATTGAACATACACATACTTGTCATAGATGAAATATGTGGTTTGGTGATTCTCAGGAACGATATGGCAACACCGCCTAAAATGTCATCAGACTATTTTGATTCGGTTTACACTACTCAAGCTCTGCTTGAAGCTTCTGAAACTACTCGAAGTTCGATTGAGTAGTTAAATTTAGCAAAATATTAGATTAACATCTTAGATTAGGTCTAAGAATAAATAGTTTTAAAAGTTACTAATGAAAACTGTACGTTTCCTTGTGTTTTATTTCATCCTTGATCATACTTTCATGTTTGGTATGCGTATTTATGAATTAAACAATACGTCTAGTGATGGGTACTGCACGAACGTCAGTCAAATGAACTAGTAAACGTAGTGAACTAGTTTGTTCATTAGGATTTGAACTAGTTCAATTCAAAGTGAACAACAGAGCTGGGAAAGTAGCAATCACATATGATGAACAAGTCTTCAGTCAGTTCAGTTGTAACCTAACCTAAAATTGCGTGAATGGAATAGAATTATTGCTAGTTAGTGTCTTTATGACGCAAGAAAGGGGATTGCACGTGCACAGCTACACTGAACAAACAAACAAACTGAGTGAAACTCGTGATTCAGCAGAATACAATGCATACAGCCAATTCTTGACTAATCCAGGCAAAGTTTTATAATTTTGTTTTAGATATCATGACGCTGTATATTTACTGAAATTTGTTACTCCAACTATTGTTTTGTTTTTATTGCAATGCCACTTCACAGAACAGTTATTTATAGGAAACAATATAGGAAACATTATTTAAATGGGACCCAACTAATACAGCTAACAAGAAATGCTGAAAAATACTATTGTTATCATTATATTTGGCTTGCATAGAAATTCATCTAGAAATAGATCTGTTATGTGTCAACATGTGTAATCTTCATAATCCACTTTATTACATCTATTAATTACACTTTCACGCATCATATTAGTCATAAGTTAAAGAAAACATACTAAAAAATGTAGGAAGGCTGGGAATAAATTGAAGGAAATAACATGTTTTATTTATCAAATATTAAGTTGAATACAAAATAATTACGTTTAGTTCAGATAAAGGCCAGACACTATATATATATATATTATTTTACAAAAATTCAAATTAGGCAAAACTTAATACAGGCTTAGGATGTGTCTACATTTTACAGTTGTCGTGTAAGAACAGGAAATTATTACAAATACTTGCTCGAAAATGCTTGATACTTGGAAAAAAACTCCCAACTACTCTACTCAGCTTGAACTCAAAATTCACTTCTCGCACACCCCTAATAATATATGGCATTAATAAAATAAAACCTTAAATGGTGTGGTGAAATATTTGTTGTAAAAAACATTTGCTATCATCTATAATACGCTATGTAAAATCTATTTATTTTTCAATAATGAAAATAACTAATATTACTTATTTTTTATGAACAAATAAAAATGAGCAAAATAACTACTACTGTATAGTAATAATAAGTATCCTTACAACCAATACAATTAACCGGTAAAATCAACGAATAAAAATCACAAATAGAATTCTCAGCAATTTTTTAAAAAAATCATAATTTTAACATATTTGCTTTTAAGCCCTTGTGATTATTCTGCTAACTCCCTGTCACAAGTTGTAGCCTACGCATTTTTGTGTTACTTTGGAAGTATAAAATGCAAGTACTACCACTGAGTTTTTCTGTCAGCTTAATAGTATTTTATACTCATTTTAGATAATTATCACTCTTTTTGATAATAAGATGGTTTTTACAAATTACGTTATAAAACATTATGATAATTTTGAATGTTAAAAACTATAAAAATAACTTTATTTCTAAGTATTAAGCTTAATTCAGCATGCATTGAGCATGCAAGTTTTAGTTGATAGTTTATTTTGAGTGCACTGAAATTTGATACAAATACTAACTTCACTCTGAACTTAATCAAAATCTGTTCAGTGGTTTCAAATATTTGTTGATGAGTACATCATTTTTGGATTACATATATTGAACAAATTACACACAACTAACTGGTTTATTATCTAAGCCACAAGGCCAAACAGTCATGTGACATCAAGTTGGTGATGAAGTTTGGCTACTGAGAGAGCACAGCTGAACACAAAGGGCTAAAAACTAAAATCTATTTTAACCACATACAAAGTTTTCAAGTAAACCTTGTCCACACATTATTACAGAAATGTTTATATTTCCAATGATTAGATATTTATTAGCTGACAAACAACAAGTAGATAGATAACTAAAAACTTTCAATTCACAGGACGTCTCATTTGAAAAATCACATTTCTACAAGTTATAAAACTGATTTCAAACTGTACCTTAAATAATTTACTAATTTATATATTTTTAAAATTTATATAAAAATTCTTTAAAAAATGGTTTTTGTATGAACACTTTTTTAGTTTAATTTAGTTATATGCTCATTATTCCTTCATAAACAGAAAACCTAAATTAATTTAGAATTGTAAATTGGAAGCTAACAATTTAATATTCACCCTTAACATACAAAATTTTGTAGTTTGCAAATCTGTAAAAGATTTACTTGGAGTAGCAAATAATAAATGATGACTTGAAAAGTTTTTAAATGACTCACATTTGAGTAATTTGGTAACAATGTTGCTTACTTAAATCCAACATGCTCTTAAAACTATCAACTGCATCGTTCCTTGTAAACTTATCTATGAAACTTCCAAAACACGGATTGAAATAAAAATTCCATACTTTATTAGGTTATGCTACTTATTTATATGCAACTTTCACATAACAAGTAATACTTTTGTGTGGATATTACACATACTGACTTAGGATTAGGGTTGGCCAACAGTTGTCAGGCAAATTGTCAAAGAATGTCAACATTCTTCTATTCTGTGTCTCCTGTAGACTTTTCTGATTTCATATCGTTCTTACTGAGATTTATGTTAATATTCTACAATAAAATAAATACCTGTAAATTCAACACATTCAAACAAATAATACGGTTGTCACTTATTTATTATTATTTACATATTGTTATATTGTTTATTTAAAATATTTAATAATGACTTGTAATTATAAATATGAAGCAAATACAAACTTACATAAAAAGTTGATGTATTTATAAACAAAATATTCAAAATATATCCTTTTATACAATCTATTAAAGCTTCCTACAACCTTATCATAGCTTTCTTGTTTGTACTGTTTTAAATACAATTTCTAACACAATTTATGTTTAAGCCATGCTGACATTATATTTCTACAATAGTACATATTTGTCACTGAACTCTGTGGAACTACAACAAGACAAACACACTTCGAAATATAATCATCATGTCTACTTTCCCTCTGACCATTTTTTTTATTTATAAATTGCTTAGTGGGAAAAGATTTCTTGAGATAAAACACTGAAATTTTGCATATTTATAAAAATGTACTAAAGTTTGAAATTGTAATTCTTTGTAAAGTAAAACCATTTCTTAATTCAGTGTAGCAAAATGCAAATATTTGTAAATTGGATAGTGTTAAAAAATTTAAATCATAAAAAAACTATTCTTATTAAAGACAACACTAACGAAAACTCAATTATTAGGAAATTATGGTGCAATAGTGAAAATCTGACATTTATTGGCTACAGCGCATGTGAACTGGCAAGTGTTAAGAAGGAAATTATTATTATTATTATGAAATGAGACCCCGACAAAGCTTGTTCCTATTTTAATACGAATATGAATGATTACATGAGTTTGGGTGATCTGCGCAACCTGGTTTCTAAGTAATCTTTACTGTTCCTTAAAAAGAGATGATTATTGATAGCCCAATAGCCAGGGCAAGTAAGGGACCTACAGCTGTACGTGGAATCCAAACCACGTAATATTGGTCTGATTTTCAGCTAATGACAACCTCAATACTCTGTTCTCTTCTATACACAACATCCGTACTTGTCAACCAATGTGGTCACACCAGACTTCTATAGTTGTATCCACCATTGAGCATCATCAGTGGCAACGATTGATCGGATACAGTGTCAGTAGTAACAGAACCTATCGCCTACAACCTCCACAACACTTTTTCCGCAAGTAGCTGGGTTACTTAAATGTGCCACTAGTTCCGACCAAATTAAATATTTACTATTGAAAGTAATAGCATGGAGATTTCACAAACAGACATAATCCAAATTTTTAAAACAACTGCTAGTTTATTATAGGGATCATGAAAGTGGGACATTTAGATCTAACAAAGTTGATATGGCTAATATTTTTATCTCTGAAGCAATCCATAAAAAAATATTAATAGTAAATAAATTAGAAAAGTAGACAACATAGAACCATGATTATATATAATGGAAATTTTTTCTTTGGTCCAAGGAACAATTGTTACCATAAAGTTCCAGAGAGTTCAAGGATAAACAGTATATTTTAATTACAACAAATAATGTAATTTTTTGGTAAAAATAGTTCAGTTTGCATTTGCTACTAGTCTCAGCCTACAACACGGGTTATTTTACTAATCCATCAATAGACTGCTCAAGCATTAACTTAATTGTTTTATAAATTACTTTCATGAAGACAGCAATAAACACTTTAGTATTTCAATGCAAGCATGAACAATTCCTTCCACCAGTGCAGGAATATTAACAAATGCATTTACCAAAGTTTAAGACAGACTGAAAGTTCACAAAATGACAGATAACAAATGCATGGAGTTGGGCAACAATTGTCTAACCTGCACTTTGTATAAAATTAAAACAATACACTTGTGCCTCATTCAAAGTTAACTTATTAACTACTGCCAAAGATGTAGATTTGCATTGCTTACTTTTTAATATATGATTTTTATAATAATCGAAATTTTATTGACAATATTTTTATTAAAATTTGTAATTTACTCATCTAAAGAATAAAACTGTTATTTACCAACTTCAGACTACTCAATGCACGTAATATGGATGTTGAAAACAATCAATAAAACTGAACAAAGTAAGAATTAATTGTAGTAACAACTTGATGTGAATTTAAGTTATTTTCCTCACAATTGATTTACTTAACTTTTCAATGGGGAAAAATGGCTAAATTTATCAAATATTTAAATTACATGTATACATGCGTAACTGACTGAAGGTAATAATGTATTTCACATAATCACAAAACGCTGTTTGATAGTAAGAAAAAACTGTTTGGCATCATACTTACAGTTTTTAGTATGAGAATTTACGCCCAAATATCACCAACCACTATCTAGTCTGCTTGGCATTTGGATAACCTAATACAAGAATATATCATCAGTTGGTCCTATGTGGTTTGTACATTTGATTATTTATTGTCAAAATAATTCCAATTAAAACAGTATTGAAGAAATAAATCACCATCCCATTCCTCAAACATCAAACTGACAATCGCATTTGGAAAATAAGTTTTCAACTATAATCGAGTCGGATTAAGTACAGTTTAAACTCGAAAAAGTACAATGTTAATTCTATGAACATCAATCTACAATCATTTAAAAATAGCGGGTAACTCGCAATATATTTTCTACAAATAAATAAATAAAGGAAACTTGAGTGTTCGTAAGCTCACTCTCCACCCGACACAGTGACTTCCCGCCACGGTGTTTCAGCTAAGTGTGGCAGGGGGGTGGGGGAGGGTTCAGGCGATGGGTCGCGTTCGTCACTACTTGAACTGCCCCCTTCTTCTTCTGGGATAGTCTCACCACTCTGTTGCTGAGCATGGAGATCTTGCAGTCTTACAGAATTGCATTGGGCATCACCAGTGTTGTTGCCATCGTCTCCTGCAAATAGATACAGGTGATTAATGAACGTAGGTAACTTAGTGAATTTTAATTTTATTACAACACTTTTTAGCAAATAAGAAGGATCAATTCAGACGTTTTAGGGAGTTAACAGGAAAAGCAGGATTACCTAGTTCACTACAGGATGCCAACTGTACAGTTATTAACCACATGGCATTAACACTAGGTATAGGAGCAAGTCAGACAGTGATAGGATGCCAACTGTAGAGTTACTCACCGCATGGCCTTAACACTAGGTATAGAAGCAAGTCAGACAGTGATAGGATGCCAATTACTTTGTCCTCTTCATCGGTGATCACCAGCCTATGTACCTAGACAAAGGAAGATTTAAATTTAAAAAAGATTTAAATTTAGCAATGTACTTTAAAAAACATTTTATAAGAAACACCCAATACAGGAAAATGTAATCAAGGGGAAAATAATCAATGTCAATCAATAATCAACAAGCCTCAAGATATTAATCATGAAGAGAACAATTTTCATTGGACACCTTTTTCTATTAACCTATTGGCGACGGAATTAATTAAAAAATAAAAATCACAAGAGCAAGTACTTGTAAAACAAACTAAAAATGAGCAAAACTGCTGCGGTTACTGGTGCTGTTGACTTAACAGTCAACATTATATTAGAAGCATCTTATCGCTATTCTGTAATATTGCCTCACCGTTCTTTAACCTATGGGCCTGAGGCTCATCTAGCCGTAGAGGCATGGGTCCGTGGAAGGACAGTTCTAAAGCAATTGTACCAGTCATCTATTTGTGCCCCTGGGATTCAAACCCAGGTCTCGCCACCTCTCTGGTCACAGGAAACGCGATTCTATCCACTAGACCACTAAGGCTTCATACGGCATGGGCCCAAAACCAGTTCAAACGGGACTCTTAGCAGGAGAATTTTGTATTGTGATTAAGTAATATATGGTTCTAGTTCTTCCTTTTGCCACTAGTTCTCCTCATAACAAATAGTGCTCTAATGAAAATATTTTCTCTCTACAATTTAACTGATTGTTTGGTGCATATATTTATTTAAACAATTATAAACACAGAAAGAGCACTGCTCGTCAGTCGTCGCCACTGGATTAATCAAACTAGCGCTAACGTGTTCATCCTAATCGTCTAGTATTTTTGTAAATTTAAAACAAATTTTGTACGAGGAGTAAGTTTTAGTTTTTTCTCAAGGATCATGACATATATTTCTGCCTGAGTTATGGGACGTCCTGGCCTATGAACAAGTTGAAAATTATATAAAATGACAACAACTAAGAAATATTTATTTTTTTACCTTGTAAATCATTTGAGGAAATTTTATGATATTTATGACAAATATTTATTGAATAGTAATATTTTTTAAATTTACATTTGTAAAGAGATTTTGATTTATCGATTGATCACTGCAGTTAACTTTCTAAACAAAAGGTAGACAGCTGTGCTACGGAAGTGTAGTCTAAGGAGTATTGGTCTTGGTTTATGGGCTGGATAATAGTGGCTTATTTACAATCCAAACAATAGCGTAATATGGTTCTAAATCAATGCAGATCACCTTATATAAACAAACCAAACAGATAGTTAATGATATAGATATGACTATTTTATAGCAAGGTTGGTTTCATCCTTCTGAGTTGTGGATGAGTAAATATACTTACAACTTTAGAGTTGAAGAGTAAGTTCATTTTATAAAAAATAGTCTTTACCGCTCATCTAATTAGTAGGGTACTCGAAATTTCAAGTATTTGATTGAGTATTTTACTACTCGAACTCAGCTCGAAGCTCCTGAAACTACTCAAAGTTCGATCGAGTAGTTGTATTTCACAAAATATTAGAATTACATCTAATTTAGTTTTAAAAGTAAACAGTTTTATAACTTATGAATGAATACTGTACGCTTCCTTGTGTTTTATTTGACCCTTAATCATACAATATGAGTTTGGTATGCGTAATTATGAACTAAACAATACGCCTAAAATTGGTAGTACATGATGACAGTCAAATGAACTAGTCAACATAGTGAACGGAACGAGTTTGTTCATTATGATTTGAACTAGTTCAATTCAAAGTGAACAACAGAGCTGGAAAGGTAGCGATCACTCATGTTGGTTGACCGATTCTATTAGTCATTTGTAACGTAACCTAAAATAGCGTGATTATTAAACTTCCCATCTTTTCTAGGTGAAAGTCCATCTCGGTTGTGCTGTATATGCAAGAAACCGTTCAGCTCTTTTTCGGAACTGAAATTATCATATACAGTAATTCTCGCAAGTCGATTAAGTCTGAGCAGAAAATCGTCCAATGATGACGTAAGAAAATACAGTATCATACATAAAATATGGTAATGGGGTTCTAGCAGCGGGTGATATAACATTATTAATTTATTTTCCGTCGAATAAAAAATAGATATCCATGGCGAATGTATATTAATTTTTATTCCGTAATCACCTTAGATCGTCAAAACTGTATGTAACAATTGGGCATACAATATTTTTTTCTGTTAAATTGTTGAACGATTTCCTGACTAGTTTAGACAATAGCACAGTTAAAAAGGTGTATTTTACTAGTGTAAAAGGTGGTAAAATACGATAATTTTTATTCATAAACTCACTGAACGGTTGCCTGTTCATATTTTTACTATTGCGTCAATGTCGATTAAAATTAAAATGCAAAACAATCAATCAAAGTGAGAGAAACATGTTGTTGGAAGATCTTTTTAACAATTAAAACAAAATAGACGAATTCAGAGATTTGGAAAATAATTTGTATTGAACCAAAGCCTTATCAGACATCTGTATCACTAGTTGGCATTTAGCGGATATATCAGACTGCATCTCATCGCCAATATCGGTTAGACCTATTATATTAGCCGACTACGTCTATGGTTTTAATTCGAATATGCCAGGTTTTCATAAATTTCTCTTTATGAAATACAGTAATTATTTATCTGTTGTTCAGTATAGCCTCATTTATCGAAGTAGTTTCAAGTTGCACACATTTCATTACCGATCGTAATTAAACAACTAATTCATCCTAAGCGGCTTTACAATTTATTTTTAGTAAACCTGATTACACATAAAAATGTAGAAAGGCAGGAAGTGAAAAGTTTTATTTATTAAATGTTTGTTTAATACTCGACTCGACTCGACTCGGCTCGAACTCAAAAATCACTACTCGCACACCCCTAATACTTAGTAATAAGGTTGAGGAGTGACTCAAACTAAGTATAGAGTTCAGTTTACCTCGGCACGCACTATCCTCTCCATGATGGTGTACAGGGTCTCCGTGGGCTTGCACTTGTGCACTCCCTCGAACCACTCATTCCTGTGCTCGTTGGCCGTCTTCAGTGAAACGTCCAAGTTGTTGTAAGTCTTCTCTGCTGCCAAATTCTGAAAAAATCAAAGTTTTAGTTTTGAAGTGTGATGAGGTTTTAAGTCCTGTTAAGGAGGGCACACAATAAGCCTTTTGGCTTAGGGGCCGGTACCAAGTAAGCCTGGCCCTCCCAAATTTAAATTTAAAAAATAACAAAAACGCAACAGTTCCTTTCTGTCCCAAAACACAATACATATAATTTTCTGAGCATAAATTGTTTGACTGAACTTCATTTACTTTGGAGTTGTTAGTGTCACCATTCAATAGATTGTTCCTTCAATTTTCTAAATTAAGCTTCCCCATTTTTTATCATCTGTAACAATCCATCCTTGTTACTGTAGTGCTTGAGTAAACTAAATGCAAAGGTAAAACGTTTCGTTTTTGCTCTTCCGTCTACATTTCCAGCAACCAGCATGAACACAATAATTTAATTGCTCAGTCATAATTCCACTTAGAATACTTCTTGAGACTGCGTGAAACTTTTTAGATAAAGATGAAATCGGAACTGCACACACTTCATGAGTCAGCAGGATTCTTAATCAATGGCGGCATTTTAATAATGTACAACTGCACACACTTCACAATCTGCAGTATTTTCAATCAGTTTAACAACATACAAACAAGAATATACACAGTGTACATGCGCTAAACATTGATCGCAGCGCTGAGACAGAGCTATTTATAAATAGTACTTACTTTAAAAACATGCACGCCTCTTATAACTAAAATTCAATGTTATTCACATTTTCATAACTGAATTGTTGGGAACATCCGAAAAATCAGCTGTTGGCACTGACTTGTTGCAAGTTGACTTTGTTATGAATCTCTAATATTTCTTAAATAAAATTGTTATTTTTGTTAGACTGATTAATAATTGAGTAAAAATGGTAAATGAGGTTGATGATAAATGTGGTCACTGTGCTAGGGAAATGTCTGCAGAAGCCAAATATGTACTTTGCAAGTTATGTTCAGAGAAATTTCACTTAGGTGACTGCAGTATGCAATTGAGGTTCTAAGACCAAGAGAAATGGAGACTTATCAAAGTGTAGAAAGACATGGCAGTACGTTGGTACTAAAAGAAGATGAGAAGACTGTAGAAGAACACACACCAAGATTTCAGAAGGTGCTGGATGCTATCCTGAAAAGCGTTTAATCCTTAATGAAGGTTAAGGACTATGGTTGAAAATAATGAAAATGCCATGGAATTTATGAGTAAGCAGTATGAAGAACTAAAAGAAGTTAAAGAAGAAAATACCTACAAAAGGAAATAGCCCAATTAAAGAAAGAACAACAACACAGAGCGACTCAGTAAAAATTCTAAATGAGAAAGTGGCTAAAATGAAGCAATATGGGTGAAGATATAATCTGGAGATACATAGGATCCTCTACTACAGTCCAGAGATGGAAGCCAGGAAGATATACAGGAGATGATCAAGGATTTGGCTAAGAAGATCAAGATAGAATTAAAGCATCAAGAGATCCATAAAGCAAACAAACACGATGGGAAACCACCAACCATGCTTAACCAGGTCATGTCGGTCACAGCTCGGAACTTTATACAACAAAATAAAACTTTATACTCTTTATAACAAAATGCCACAACATTTTATGAACAAAGTATTTTGAAATTTAAAGGGATGTTTATTATTGGATTGTTTTAGGGTAATATAAAATATTGACTTTGATGGTCTGCCTAAATAAAAATTACAACAAGTTTTTCCGTTACTTCTGGCCATTACAATGTGATCTTATGATAGCTAAACATTTATTGTGAATTTGAAGTATTTTTGTCCACACAGTGATATTGTTAGAATGTGTTAAAATATTACCCGTCAAATGCCAAATGTACATGTCCTATTTTTGTGGTAGCTGCCATAGCTGGGAAATCACAAAATCGTGGCAATCCTCCTGCACTGTCGTTGGCAGATACAATTACTGGAAGTATAAATTGGGATTGACAGTAGATCAGTCATGTGATTGCGGTGAGTCTATCCAAACAATGGATCAAATAGTTACTGAGTGCCCCTGAGCTCTTTTATTTAGGGATTGATCAGATACACAGAATCAGTGAGGCAGGTGTTAGATGGCTCGATGAATTGAACTTAGCTTTGTGACAGGAGATCACTTTACATTTTATAATCAATGAATATATGTAATCATGACTTTTGGATATTTATCCAAATATACATCGCAGCTTTATAATTAACAAATGGTGGCTGATAACAAACCATACGATATATATATATACATACACATATGACTATTTAAATATTTGTTTGAAATGAGTACACTGTATTAAAATGGCCCCTGTTGGTAAGTTTTTGAAACTTAACAAGACCAGATATTGTACTTTTTTTTTTTTTTTGATAAATAATAATGATTACATTAATTGATACAGAACGAATGTATTGTAACTTAGAAAAAGCTACAGTGTGTACACAATAGAGCAATAAATGAGTGACAGCAGACTACTTACAATAACATCAAACTTGGCAAAGATGTCAACGAGCCGACCTTCACTATCCACCATCGGGAGAGCCGACACTCGCCTCTCCACAAACTTGCGCAGGGCCAGGATGATGGAGGTGTCAGGACTAGCAGTCTCAATATTGCTAAAGGATCCTATCCTTAGCTCTTCCAGAGTCTTGTGCATGTAGCTCGGCTTCGGGAGATCATTTATCTGGGAAAAGATTATATTCAAAACAATGTGCTCGTACAAACATCTCAATTAAGTATTACTTTTCTGTAGGGAGGGGTGTCTCATCAAAAATTCAAACGAGTTCAGTGAAGCTGACTATCCAGGTAGACTTGGATGCTTATTTCTCATTTTTATGCTGAACCTAAAGTGTACCACTACACTATTTGTTATGACTATTGCAATTAATTTACTTAATAAGCTTTAATTTGATCATTATGAATGATTAACTCATTATGTTAAGAACTAATAAAGGACTATGAGTAATAAATATATAGTGTGTCCTGGAACTCTCTGGAACATTTAATCAAATATTGTTCCTTAGGTCAAGACAAACATATTCCTCAATATAAACATGGGTCTAGTGACTAGCTTACTGTCTGTCTGTATTTATTACAAATTATTTTATGATTCAAGAACTATCCAATATAGAAACTTCAAATTTAGTGTAAATGTGTAACTTAACTAGGCAAAATAAGTGAATACAATATTGTTGCTATAACTAAGTTACAGTTGAATCTTGACAATCTGACAATTACTGGACCGGTAGAGTGTATTATCAAAAATGTCCGACTATCAAGTGTTGCCTTAATATCACTGAATCACTGTATAAATTTAGAAAATCACACTTACAATATGTATGCCACACTTGTTATATATGCCTTTCTTAGATTTACTACACATGAAAGTGGACTTCTAACACATTATAAACATCCAAATATAACCACAAAGCAACATAAATAGCCAATGTTTGGATGAAATGCAAAAGCAAACAACAACAATGACGTCACAACAGACAGCTGGCCGAGAGCGCTGCTGATTTGATCATGATGTACCGTGTTCATTATTATGTTTATAAACTATATGTACTCACTTAAAAGTGTTATTTATAATAAATATGCATAAAGAATATATCCTTAATTATATTGTTTCAATTTTCAAAGCTAAAAATGATTCATTGTATTTATTACAATTTTAAAACAAAAAGTCCAGGAAAACCGGACGTTGGTACTATACAACCACCTATAAACGTTTGGGTCCTACCAGACGTTGGCACTTTCTGATCAGTAAAAAAACATCCAGGTACCCGGACGGTTGGCACTGAAAGGGTTAAATAATGATTCAGAAAGTTTGTACAGTACATACTACAGTCTAAACATAAAAAAAATCTGTGATAGTCTTCTGCTTCTTTTTTACGCAGATTCGGTGATGAATTTATCTTAAAGAATTTCTTTCATCATTAAAACATTACTACGGTTAAGTTCACATTCCTTACACCAGCGTATCAAAGTATTTGCAGCCTACTTAGGTTTGTCACAGCTGACCACATATTCCGTCTTCACGGTCTTCTCAATTGTGTCTACGCTTTGTGTCGTCTGTACTACACTGCCTATAAGCCTCTACTGAACACTTGATCGCAACTAGAAAGAAACTAACAGAACTATTTGAGATGCGTCAATTCTGTCGAGACATTAAACGTTTGCACTGTACATAGTACTGCTTAGATTGGTGATTCAGACGGCGTCGGACTACTGAGCATGTTGCACTGTTAAATATCAGACTCTCACATGTCAAATTTCACAAAAGCCGTTATAGTTATAAAAAAGTTATAAGGTAAGAAATGCACAATTAAAAGAAAAATCAAACGCCACCTTATTTACTGAGATTTAATAATAAATAATCCAGGTGTGACAATTTTTATAAATCTATGTAATTTCCATAATACCACAATGCATACCTAAAATAATGTTTAACACCACATATGTGACACTATGCGCATCATTAATCAGGTGTTGTCTGTCTACTTCATGTTATCAATGGGTCAGCTGATTATTAGAAATAAATTATTCATAAAATAGAATAGCAAAAATGTCTACAAAACAATTATAACAGTTGCTCAAAGTGACGTGCTTCAACATGATTACACAGTAGTCTCCAACGTTACACTACAGATCAAGGGACTTTTTAAAAAATATTTACATTTCTGAATTCTTACTGCAGCTTCTACAATTCTGCTGACAACGTTCATTTCATTCTCCAGTGGTGTGCTGTGTACCAGTTTTTCCATGTGCCCCTCAGGAAAAAGTCTAATGATTATTATATTTTCGTCTCTAATAAAAAGGACATCGTATGTTACAATAATAATTATTATTATAACCATAATAATAGTTACAATTACTGTAACTAGTACACAGTTACCCACCCGCCCACCCATACACGCACTTTGGCATTGACCCACCCACCCACCTATAGACGCACTTTGGCATTCACCCACCCGCCCACCCATACACGTACAGTGGCATTGGTACGGACCGTTCATTGAGTTTAGGAATCAAAATTATCGTACTTTACCACCTTTTACACTCCAACTGTGTTATTGTCTAACCTAGTCAGAAAACAGTTCAACAATTTGACTGGAAAAAATATCGTATACGCAAATATTACACACAGTTTTGGCGATCTAAGGTGTTTTAGGAATAATAATTAATAGACGTTCTCCACGGATATATATACCTGTACCCACCCGCCCACCCATACAGGTACGGTGGTATTGACTCACCCGCCCACCCATACAGGTACATTATGGGTGTAACCTAACCTAACCCACCCGCCCACCCATACAGACTCAGTGGTACTTCCACTGTACGTTTATGGGTGGGTGGGTGGGTCAATACCACTGTATGTGTATGGGTGGGCGGGTGGGTCAATACCACTGTATGTGTATGGGTGGGCGGGTGGATCAATACCACTGTATGTGTATGGGTGGGCGGGTGGATCAATACCACTGTATGTGTATGGGTGTACGGTTGGATCAATACCACTGTATGTGTATGGGTGTACGGGTGGATCAATACCACTGTATGTGTATGGGTGGGCGGGTGGATCAATACCACAGTATGTGTATGGGTGGGCGGGTGGATCAATACCACTGTATGTGTATGGGTGGGAGTTGGATCAATACCACTGTATGTGTATGGGTGGGTGGGTGGATCAATACCACCGTATGTGTATGGGTGGGCGGGTGGATCAATACCACTGTTTGTGTATGGGTGGGCTGGTGGGTCAATACCACTGTATGTGTATGGGTGGGCGGGTGGATCAATACCACTGTATGTGTATGGGTGGGCGGGTGGATCAATACCACTGTATGTGTATGGGTGGGTGGGTGGGTCTGAGATCAGGAGATCAGGTCAGGAGATCTGATCTGGTAGGCCGATGTACTGGTTCACCATGTCCCATCCACCTCTGCTCAATTATAATATTTACGTAGTCTCTGATGCTGATACCAAAATGAGCTGGAGTTCCATCATGTTGAAATCACATATCATGTCTGATATGAGGTGGCACATCTGCTATTAATTCAAGAAACATTTTTCTGTAAGTCTGTTAGATAAAATGTAGTGTCCTACTAGAAGATCTCAAATATTGCCAGCCCAAATATTCACTGAAAACTTTTCTTGATGCTCTCTTATGACAATAGCATTTGAGTTATGCAGCCGCAGGCCAAAGATGTGATGTGTGACGACGATTGAACATACCTTCTCTGGAGAAAATTGCTTCATCTGTAAATAAAACCTTTTCCAGGTTATTTACCTTTTCCAGGTTATATTAGTATTCTCAATATCCTTATGAAAAATCCAGCGAGAATACTCCATGCGGCTAGGATATTCTTCAGTATTTAAAGCCTGAACTTTTTTCTGGTTTGTAGGGATAAAGCCCTTCACCATTTAAAATTCTCTACAAGGTATTTTACCACAGCCTAATTCACATCCTAGTATAGTGCTCCTTAACGAAGTGAACCTTGGTCCTTTGCTCTTTATTTTGTTCATTGACAACATTAAAAACTTAATTAAGAATTGCCAATTTTTGTTGTATACTGACTCTTTAAGCGTAAATAATCACCATGATGCATCCTTAATGCAGGCTGACATCGACAGGCTATACGCATGGAGCCGAAATAATTTGAAATGTCATATTAATAAGTGTTATATTGTATCTTACTCCAGGAAAAATCAAGGAAATGTCATCCTATATGTTAAAACAACCGGGTCATTTAGTTCATTCACTTTCTGAACTTATTACTTGACCGATTTTGATGAAATTTTTTTATTCAAAAGATAATTTTGATTTCTAAGTCATAACGGAGCTAGATTTTTTTTATTTCTTGTAGGTGTTTGCCCTACACGGCGTCAAAGTTGCAATGTTATTCTTATGGAGAATAATTTTAATTGACCAGCTGGCAGCATAAACAAATGTTAAATGGTCCAGATAATTTAATAGGTTAAACATAGAGAGCAGCACAGTAAAATATCAACACAGATAACTAGCTCTACCAAGATAGCTCACAGCATACGGAAAAAGCGTGCACGCTGTTTAAGGAGTTTGTAGGCAAAACGCACTGCTCGACCGTGAATTTATGATGTGACGTTGCCGCACTGAACAAGTATTAAATCTAAATTATTATTATCAGCTGATATTTACTATTGTAATATTCGTTTTTAACATGGTTAGTTGATTAAGTTCAATCTGGTAATGCCGCCCAGTTGACAGCCGATTGACGCGCTTTAAAGCGGACAGTTGACACACTATAAAAAAATTTTTAACACTTTTTAGCATGGGACTGAGCTATCTGAGTAGAGTTAGTTATCTGGGTAGATTTAGTTATTTGTGATATCAAGTTAATTATAAAAGAGAAAATACATGTCTGTCAGTGAGTTATGTTATCATCAGCTGTTAAATAAAATGAAAACATTGGAAATAGGCTTAGTAATAACATTGGTTGTTTATAATTATTATACTATAAATAAAGTGAAAATCAAGTGCATTGAGTGAGTTAATGAATTTAAATAATATGATTTTATTTGATACAGTTTAATTACAATTATTTGAAGTCAAAAGTTACATGCAAAGGCCAACATGTCATGAGCACAGCAAGTGACAGGGTTGGCACGTGAAGCGAGCAGGGGTGTCCCCTAGTACACTATAATTACAATATGGGTGATGAATTTCTCTCTATCAAATCATCTGTTAAAGACCTTAGGTTTAATTTTAATTCAAAATTTTATTTTTATTTTATAATCATGTAGTTGAAATTCGCAAATCTTCTTTTTCTATCCTTGGGCTTATCCAAAGAGTAGGTAATTTTCTTAGTAATGTCAATAGTTTAAAGATGTTGTTTATTGTATTGTTTGTTGATTAGACCAAGGTTAGAATATGCATCTGTTGTTTGGTTCCCCCATGCTATCTATTTATCTGATCTGATTGAAAGCATACAGAAACATTTCTTGAGGTATCATTATTTTAAAGCATTTGGTCACTACGTAACATTTGTGCTGTATTCAGAGTTACTCCAGATGTTTGAATTGGATATGTCGAGCGCTAGACGCAAGGTGGCCATGTTATAATACCTGCACGGGTTGGTGTGCGGAGCGTTCGACAATGTGGTGCTCCTGTCACGGGTGAGGTTTGCTGTGCCTCGACAAAATTCATGCTCTCGCATCTTCTTCTCCCCCAGCTTCCATCGCACAAATTTGGGAGGGAGCATGTTCTCTTTTCAATTCAATGTTTAAGATATACAATACAATTGACTAAGTGGATATTCATTTTTATAAATTCTAAAATACATTTTCAGAACAATGTTAGTAAACATGTCAAATGAGTTTAATTAATTAATTTCTTTTATTCATTATGTTTTTTATAATTTCATAAAGAATTTATGTCAAACTTGTTATGGTGTTTAAATAATATAGGCATATTGATATTGTTGATTGTTATTTATTTTTGTTATGTTTATTATATTGTTATTTGTTTTATTGTGTATATATTTTGCGATAATTAAGTTATTGCATTGTTATTGTTTCTTGTAGAAACAATATTTTTGTTAAGTTTTATTAGATTGTATTGGTATTAGATATATTGGTATGAACAGCGATTTGTCTCATGCTATTTGTAAAACGTTTTGTTTTCAGTGCTAATTGTAATTGGGATTTCCTAATGTAGCATTACGTTTATAAATAATGAGTTTCCTTCAAACAACTCCAATACATTTTCTTAAAATTGGACACTAAGAACTAGTCTGTCATGACTTGCATCAACCATGTTACTCTTAACTTGCTGTGAAAAGCAGTAAATGTCTTGAAATTTTGGATGTTGTGTGTTAAGAAAGATTTCACAGTAAAATCTTCAAGCTTGTTTTGGCTGCCATTAGCCACGGCATAAAAGTTCAAATTTCACATGCATTTCACTTCTATAGTTGAAGAGTTATTCATGTTTTTTAACCAATATTATTAGCTGCTTAATTAAAAACCAACTCTACAGTACTTACATAAATTGTAGACTCCTAACAGCTAATGTTTACTTTTTCCTCTGTCAACAATCAACTAATAAACAGCTGATTCATAGCTAACAGATAATGTTTACTTTTTCCTCTGTCAACAATGCATTACTAATAATCAACTGATTCATAGTTCAAAATAAATAGGTCATAAATAGTGTACTCATTGTGAAGTGGATATAAAATACCTGGTTAATGATCATCTCTCCTATGTGCTGTTAAACATTGTTTTAGGTTTGTATTGTGGTATTATCGAAATTAAATTGATTTACAAAAGATACACCTGGGTTATTTATAATTAAATTTCAGTAAATAAGGTGGTATTTGATTTGACTTCTAATTATGCATATTTTGCTTTACTTTTTAAATTTTTGTATAGCTATAACAGATTTCTTGAAATTTGACACTTAACATTTTAACAGGCCGCCATTTTTTAAATTAATTTAGTTACAGCGACAATGTTTTCTTTACTTATTTTGCCTATTAATGTACACATTTCAACTTAATTTAAATTTCTATCTTAAATAGTTCTTCAGTTATAAAATGATTTGTAAAAAACATATAGAGACACAGTAAAATAGTCACTGTAGACCCATGTTTATATTGTGAAATATGTTTTTCTTCACCTAAGGAAGAATATTTGATTAAATGTTCCAGAGAGTTCCAGGACACCCTGAATATGACCTGAATAAAATTTTAAATTAGATAAAAACATCATCAAAATTATTGCTACCTTAACCATCACAATAACAATAGAAACCATATACTTACATACAAAAAAAGGAACCTAAGGATACGCTTGTGTGTGAGTATATACAAAACATTGCCCGTGTCTGGATCAATGACTGGCAACCTATGTATCCTATTGTGTATTAGGGTACGGATAGCGTCATATAAGGATGCATCGGGACTAATGGACACCAGCTCCTTCACGTTGTCCTGGAGAACACCTGAAACAGGATGTTGGATTACATTACCTTATAGGAAGTTTATTCATTAACTCGAAGCAAACCTTAATCAAACAAGAGTGAGACATACAGGACTTCTTTAAGAAAAAAAATGAACCTGTAACTCTCAACAATTAGTATTATACGCTACATTAGTTTCTGAAATTTGAGTTTTCTTCCTCAAAAATTGATAAAAGAAAACTTGAAATCTATTGTTTGTTTTGTAGCTATTTATTAGACTTGTGCTTCTGTTCCTATGAGAGACCCTACATTTCCTGATAATTTATAAGAATGTCATGGTGCTTTTCTCCAATCACAACAAACGCTTCTTTTGATATCCCAGGTAATTCAAATTCCTAATTTGCAATATTTTCCATTGCCTAGATTACATTTTATCAAACTGATTGTGAGGCCTTTACATGGCATGGCTTGATGATGAAACCAGGTTAATTCTAGTATTGACTAAAAATTATAATCGTTTCACCAGTCTCGTCATGTCAAGTACGAGACAATCCCAGGACTACTGTAGCAGAGGCCTCTCACATTTTGATGTATCACTTTGAGAGAGCTCCACTGGCACTTAACATCTTTGCAACATAGCATGTGAACAGAGTTACCACTGTACGTGTATGGGTGAGTAGGAGAGCCATTACCATTGAACATGTAAGTGTGGGAAGAACAGATATTTAAAAAGACACGATGGATTCAGGTTTCTGAACAATGCCTAAAAACATATTTGTTTTTGAAGGAACATCTGTTACGAGGCACTCAGAATTGGTATTGGCTTTCATATTCAAGATGGTCTTAGTTAATTACCTCAGATAAGCAGGATTCTACTGTAGTTGAGACATCGGAATGCTTTTTGGAATGGATCTATGGCTTTGGTATACATGTTTTAAATATTTCTAAACATGTTTAAAAAAATTGATGGTTAAAAATTAAATTCAAGTTTAATTTAGAGAAATAAAGGCATTTACAACTGTTAATAGTTGCAGCATAGTTCTATTCATTTATGTGGCAAAATAGCAAACTTCAACACATTCGCTGCTGATTGTGCGGAATCGTGCCATGCCCCGTGCTTTGTGTATGCACATGATGTAGTTCCGCGCCAAGTTGTTAGTTTTGTGTTATTGCCTTAGTGTTTTCAGCATTTGACGAAGTGCTGAGATTCGTTGTGAGTACTTTAGAAACGTTCTGTTGAACAAAATATTACAGTTTGATATATTTGAATTATACATTTTTCAGATATTCAAATAAACAAAATATTCGTTATATTTCAGCCCTCTTAGTGAAGTGTATCAGTTGTAGGTTAGCAGTGAACGTGTTAAGCACTAATTGAAGGATGAAAACATAATACTAGAGAAGATGTACTTACTTCTCCAAGTGTCGAGCTTGTGTTCCTCCAATTCCTCCATGGTGACGGTGGGTGAGGTGTAGTACATCTGCAGTATCTTGATGAAGTCTGTGATAGTTAGCATGCCCACGAACCTCTGTTGTGTGCTGTCCCACAGAGGAGCAGCCCTGACACCTGTCAAAAACCACATCCGTAACATCTTGATAACATGCTAAAAGGGACATTTCTCAGTTTGCGTTGGATACATACCACCCTCATACTACACAGACTTGTTTAGATAGAAGTAACTATACTTCTAACTAAGAGAAAGGTTCTATCTCTTAACCAGTAGCTCCAAAATTGCATAAAAAACAACACACTATTGTCACTACATCAGTAAAGATATCACTAGGTAGCACTAAATAGAAAAATAATACTGAATCACAACATTTTTCAGTAATGGTGTTTACATCTTCAAAAGCTTATACAGTTAAAGCCAAGTTTATCTAAATTTGAAAGAAATAATAACTAGAATAATAAATAATAAATAAATAGCGTTGTAAAAATAAAAAATAAGAAGTAAAATTAAAACAGCGCTGAATGATTTATAAATAATAATGAAATCGATCTTTTAAAATTGAGAGGACCTGATTAAAAGTTTGTGATTTTTTATTTTGATTGTGATTTTACAAACATGTGAAAATATTAAACTTTTTTTAAATATAGAGAATTAGATCCCAGTTTAAATGAACTTGCTGATAAGACAATACATGATATTCTACGATATAGTTATCTCTATGATACCTCTCACAGATGACAATTTGCATTTGTCAATCGGTTCATAAATGTCAGAGAATGTTGCAATGATGAATAGCATATTTACTATTGACTTTAGACCTTTGTATGAGATTTCACTAATTTGCCTACAAACCTAAGATAAGTCTAATGGACATTCAAACTACATTTAATTTAATTAAACTAAAATATCAGGTAAATGCCTTATAACAACAGTTGTATAGTTACTAAGTTTTATATACTTGACAAAGTTATAACAAATAAACACTGTATAATATACCTATTATGGAATCCAGTTATACAGAGTTTGGATGTACTTAAAATTAAATATAAAATATTTTATCATATCTTATTATTTTTTAAACGTAAATAGAACAAATCAATATTAAATTAAGCTAGCATCTAGTTTTAGTCAAAATTGTGGGTCTTTTTTGTAATGGCCCCACAAATGGTAAAGATTGACTACCAAATCTAAAACTACAGTAAACTATACTTACAAACAACGTGCCTTTGATATTGGCCACATGGTGAACTATAATATAATAAGTCATCGCTTCAATTATCAATTGGTCCTGTCTGACTTGTAGGTTAGGTTAGGTTGTAAGCACTTCCTACATGGGTTTATTTTTTTAAATTTTTTATTTATTCATAAGACGCCGATCGTCAAGATATGGGCGAATATGGATTTCGAATGAATGTGATGAGTGTATATGAGCGAATGTAGTCATTGTTACAAACTAAGGCCGACTATTCCTTAGAAAGTGTCATTAATTAATAGCCCAATGACAAATGAACAGCCGGTGGTTATCAGCTGATCCTTCTCAAAATGTATTGACTCTGATTGGGATCGAACTGAGAACCTTTAGCACATGAAGCTGGGATTGAACCAACTACGCTACCGACCAATTGTTGTCAGGTTAGGTTTAGTTGCGTTAGGTTAGGATGAAAAATAGATAGTTAGATGTTTCACGATTAGTCACTTGCTAAACAAATGCAGGGACATTCTGAAAAAGACCCATAATTTTGTAACTAAACTTATAGTACTTCATATTTTTGTATCAAAACTGCAACTTTTAAATTTGCCCTACTTACCTCATGGCAGAGGATTAATCACTTATTACCAGTTATCAATATTTTTCAGGGTAGTGAACAATGATTTTAAATTAAAAAAAACTTCATTCTGTTCTTTTTTTAACAACAAAAATTATTAATTAAATAATGTACGTACTGAGAAATAAACTGTATAAAAAAGAAGAATAAGGAGGTTTAATATTATCAAGAAGTTAAGGCTACGAAGCAACCCTAGAGCTTTATGTAATATATCAGAATTTAAAATCAACTTCTTTAAACCTCCTGAAGTTGATTTTAAATTATATCATTTAAAAATGCAGGCATCATGCAAAAAGGCTACATGGCTGGTTTGCATTACTGAACATGAATGTACTTTGAAATGTCAAGGTATTGTATTAATATTTTTAAAATACAACTACTACTTATGATCAATTACCATTGTAAACAAGGGCAAAGAAGGCTTTGAAATGTCAAGGTATTGTATTCATGGTTAAATCTTGGACTTGTAGAGCTAGGGTTAACCTACTTACATTGTGTTATCGTCAAATCGATAACTGACACATAATTACACGTAAATATTTTTAAAATACAACTACTACTTATGATCAATTACCATTGTAAACAAGGGCAAAGAAGGCTTTGAAATGTCAAGGTATTGTATTCATGGTTAAATCTTGGACTTGTAGAGCTAGGGTTAACCTACTTACATTGTGTTACCGTCAAATCGATAACTGACACATAATTACACGTAAATATTTTTAAAATACAACTACTACTTATGATAAATTACCATTGTAAACAAGGGCAAAGAAGGCTTTGAAATGTCAAGGTATTGTATTCATGGTTAAATCTTGGACTTGTAGAGCTAGGGTTAACCTACTTACATTGTGTTATCGTCAAATCGATAACTGACACATAATTACACGTAAATATTTTTAAAATACAACTACTACTTATGATCAATTACCATTGTAAACAAGGGCAAAGAAGGCTTTGAAATGTCAAGGTATTGTATTCATGGTTAAATCTTGGACTTGTAGAGCTCGGGTTAACCTACTTACATTGTGTTATCGTCAAATCGATAACTGACACATAATTACACGTAAATATTTTTAAAATACAACTACTACTTATGATCAATTACCATTGTAAACAAGGGCAAAGAAGGCTTTGAAATGTCAAGGTATTGTATTCATGGTTAAATCTTGGACTTGTAGAGCTAGGGTTAACCTACTTACATTGTGTTATCGCCAAATCGATAACTGACACATAATTACACGTAAATATTTTTAAAATACAACTACTACTTATGATCAATTACCATTGTAAACAAGGGCAAAGAAGGCTTTGAAATGTCAAGGTATTGTATTCATGGTTAAATCTTGGACTTGTAGAGCTAGGGTTAACCTACTTACATTGTGTTATCGTCAAATCGATAACTGACACATAATTACACGTAAATATTTTTAAAATACAACTACTACTTATGATCAATTACCATTGTAAACAAGGGCAAAGAAGGCTTTGAAATGTCAAGGTATTGTATTCATGGTTAAATCTTGGACTTGTACAGTGTCGCTAGAAAGTTTAGGGACACCTGTCTGAAAGAGAAATGTTACAGTTGGCCCTAAACTAACTAATTTCTCAATGCTATTGATTGTTGGCTGTTTTAAGGACATCAATTCAAGTTTTTATTCAAAATTTCAATATTTTATCTCCAAAAATGTGGAAGAAGCATGCATTAATGTATTTTAAGGAACTGCCAAAAAAACCTTGTTTTTTAGATATTTTATTTTTATAACTTCTTAACGGCTTGCCATATTGTAATGAAACTTGCACAGTACTTTTATTATAATATGATGATCATTTAAAAAAATATGTCATGTTACAAATAAATTTTGTACTCAACTGGTCAGGGTACAAATAAAATTTTATTTTCAAACATTTTATAACAAAAAATGTGAGTTTTAATTTCGCTTCTACAAGTAGACGCCTTCATTTACAGACATGCGGTCTGCACGTCATTGTTCCTCTGGCGGTTGTTTTGTGAAACAAGCCTGCGCGCGCATTCCACACTGCCATTGTGACAGTTGTACTGCAATCTTCTTTGTGATTTGTTTATTTCGCTGTTTTGTGAAAGTTAAAGCTGTGATTATGGGCCGCTCATCTGTGTCCGAGGACATTAAATGGCAAGTTATCGGTATGTATAAAACCGGTAGTTCATACCGAACAATTGCATCCAAGTTACATGTGTCTAAAACATGTGTTGAAAATACAGTGCGACGTTTTAACCTAGCCGGTACCGTGATTGATGCCCCGCGGAGTGGTAGGCCACGTAAAACCACGCCTCGGCAGGATCGTAAGCTACTCGTGATGAGCAAAAAGGACCGAAATGCAAGTGCACCTGATTTACTAAGCAGCATGAAACAAGATGATGATCGTTACAATGTGAGTGTAGCAACTGTGAGTTCCAGACTTAGAGATGCAGGTATGAAATCATTTTACGCTATCCGCAAACCTTTGTTAAATGACAAGGCCAAAAAGACACGCCAAGTTTGGTGCAAGGCTCGATTAGGGTGGACAAAAGAAGCTTGGCGGCGTGTTTTGTTTTCTGATGAAAGCCGTTTTGAACTATTTCCAAGGCGCAGAGTTAGGGTACGACGTACCAATACTGAAAAATTTCTACCAGCATGTGTAGCGCCTGCAGTTCAGGCTGGTGGCGAAGCAGTGATGATATGGGGTTGCATTTCAAGTGAGGGTCCTGGGGAGCTTCAGTTCGTTGAAGGCACAATGAACAGTATTAAATATTGTCAAACTCTAGAAGAATTCATGTTACCATCTGCCAATAAATTGCTTGGTGAAAATTACATCTTTCAACAAGACAATGCACCGTGCCACAAATCAAGACACACACAAGAATGGTTCAGTAATCATGATGTTGAGGTTCTGAAGTGGCCACCACGAAGCCCGGATCTTAATCCGATAGAAAATTTATGGAATACCATGGCCAGTCGTCTAGCGAAGAACAAACCCAAGAACAAAGCTGAACTGAAGTTCATGTTGGCACAGATATGGCGGAGTATCAAGAAGGAAGACTGTCTGACACTCATTGATTCGATGCCAAAACGGATCAAAGAATGTTATAAAGCTAATGGAGGACCTATTGATTACTGATTTGTATGTATTCATGTCCATTTTACTATTTTGTATAATTTAAATATTTGTTTCCATTAAAAATAAACTTTTGTCAGAAATTTGTGTTTTTTTTAAGCCTGTCCCTAAACTTTTTAGCGACACTGTAGAGCTAGGGTTAACCTACTTACATTGTGTTATCGTCAAATCGATAACTGACACATAATTACACGTAAATATTTTTAAAATACAACTACTACTTATGATCAATTACCATTGTAAACAAGGGCAAAGAAGGCTTTCTTCACTAAAAGCTGCGTGTCAAAGACAACCAACTTGGCACTGGTGGGGATCAAGTCATAGCACTTGTGGAACTTGAAGAACTTGACAAAGATCTGACTCTCATCCTCTTCTGAAACACCAAACCAAAACTTTTAACACTTCAAAGTTGACAACATCGGAGCATTACAGTTTTCACTAAGATATAAAAAATACAAACATGATCTCAATTACTTGATGTTAGATTTTTATAGCATGTTAAAATCTTATTTTGTTTGTTTTTTTATAAAAAATTTAAAAAGATTTAAAGACTACATATTATTTGTTACAAGCTATCCAGACACAATTAAAAATAAAATTATCATCCTAAATATTAAATGTAACATAATCAAGAATCTAGACACATTTGCTGCTGAAAATCAAATAATTAAACTATCTAAAGTAGCTAATGTGTCCAGTGTCAACAAAAAGTACCTCAGGGATCCATGTTGGGACCATTTCTTTTCTTAATCTTCTTTAATGATTTGAGCAAATCAATCTACAATGGAAAGATTATGCAATATGCAAATAACAATGCTTCTCTGTGTAACAGGAAAGGGGTCTGGAGATCAAAACTAGTCTAATTAAATTCCTGTACTCAGTGATTCTCTTGAATAGGTCTGCAGATAACATAACCTGCAACAACTTTTGACATTGGCTGAATGTAACAATAGATGAAAAAAATACTGGAAGCAGTTGAGTCTACAACGTTTTTTGATTTGGAGATGTGCTTAGAAGAGGTCTGACCTAGGATAACTGACAGCTACGTTAAGTTTACATCAGGTATTAAAGCCATATGTAAAGTTACATAATTAACTGCGGACACTACTAGAGAAGTCTGGAGTCTCCATGTTGGATGGTAGTCTAGGTTCAGATGTTATGTAGGAAAGTGAAAACTGAGTGTCAGGCTTGCCTGTTAGCTGCAAATCAGACCAAAACTACATGTTTCGGATTCATCATAGGTCCCTTAGTTGCCCTGACTATTGGGCTATCAATAAATAGCTCTTTCGTAGGATCAGTCGACCTTAGTTAGTAACAATGAGTACATTCGTTCGTCTACACTCATCACGCACATTCGCCCATATCTTGCCGATATGCGTCTTAAGATTGAATAATGAATAATAATTTAATAATGAATGTTCTTGAGAAAAGAACACATTCTCAATACACGCGGTAAAAAAAGGATAGTTCAGTTGCTGAATTTGTAGTTGGTTTTGCCGAATTACGTCACTAATATATCTTCTATACCTGTTGTTCTACGACAACGAGTACCTGTGCCGATCACTGCTCATGACGATGGTTGTTTCAAGAATCTCAAGGATGAGCCACTGTCTTCTGGTGAATCCAATTTTTTAGGAGATTGAACGTACCAGATATCAATTCCATAGCATTCATTGATTCTTCCCAATCGCCACCGCAATTTAGAAATAAATACTCCAATAACAGACATTTATTTCGTGTAATGCATCAAAATATCCATGGTTTAGTTTCTAAAGCATATGAGGTAGAAGTACTTATAGATCTATAGAGCATCCAGACATTGTATGCATATCAGAATATTTTCTAAACGATCAACAGGAAGGTAGTCTGCTCCTTTCGGGATATTCGTTGTTATCTTGTTTTTGTACGAAATCTTATGATAGAGGAGGTAGTTGTATATTTATTAATAATAACCTCACAGGAATCCATATTGATGTTTTTCAGCAGGGAGGGCATTGGTGAACTAACTGCAGCAAAAACAAAGTTAACACCTAGTGAATCTATTATCCTTTTAGTAGTTTATCGCCCACCTGAATCCTCCTGTAGTAATTTTTTTAGCTTAATTTATGACTGTGCAACATTGTTAGAAAAAGTACCAAGATAATATTAGTTGGAGATTTTAACATTGATTTAGGAAAACAAAGTACTGAAACCTTAAAAATATTGAACTTAATGAAATTGTTTGGATTGATTCAATTAATAAAATGGTACACCAGGGAATTTAAAGGAGCTATAACACTTATAGATCATGTTTACACAAACATAGATTACTCTCTCATTGATACTTCTGTACTGAGAACGGCATTATCAGATCACCATGCTCAGGTACTGGATCTAAACATCACTTTATCTCAATCATCTCCACAAATGACTTACATGTTTAAAATAACAATTAACTCCAGTAAAACAGATAAATTTTCCTTTTTTTTAATCAGAATCATGGATTGATGTCTTGTCAAAAAACACAGTTGATGAAATCTATAACGCCTATTGCTTATTAAATATTATATGGTTTGTGCCTTTCCCATCAGGAAAGTGAAAATAAGAAATCAAATAGCATTGGACAGTCATTTATTGAAAATGAGAGAAGATATGATTTCACTCTATGAGAGAAGTAAAGATTTAGACTACAATTACGCATTGCTTATAGAATTGAAGAATGCTTTTAGATCAGCTATAAGAGTTGCTAAGAGTAAAAATGTACAGCGTTCTATAGACAGTGCTAAAGTAAAATCGAAAGCTATGTGGCAAATAATCAATGAAAATAAAAATAGCAAATCAGCTCACCCTTAAGTCAAATATTTTCATTCAGTTCTTCATTGGTGTTGGACACCGTTTTAAAAATGGCGCTTCAAAAATAGATCGTTCACACACTACAGTGAATATTCAGTATCCAACTCTCTCTTTTTGAACCCAACAAGTAATAGCAAGATGGCAGATACTATTAGATCTTTTAAAAAATGGTAAATCTTCAGGTCTTGATGACATATCATCCAATATATTGAAAGAATGTTCAGAATTTTTTTAAGGAGGGATTCTTAGTACAAATTATTAACTTCTCTTTTGAACAAGGAATCCTTCCCGACACGCTCAAACTTGCAATTGTTAAATCGGTTCCCAAGAGAGGAAACCCTCTTCATTGTGAAAGTTACCGCCCAATATCAATTTTGTTACTTTCTTTTTTGGAAGCTGGAAAAATTCTACTTTCGAACCAGTTTGGATTTAGGAAAAATATGAGTACCGTTAATGCAATGTATTTCTTAGTAGAAAAGATTGCCAGAACTCTAGACAACAGAGGACATGCATTGGGTGTTTTCTTAGACCTCAGCAAAGCCTTTGATGTCATTAATCACAGAATCCTTTTTGATAAAATGCACTGTATTGGTTGGTATTAGGGGCAGAGCTTTAGATTGGTTCGTCGTATCTT
Organism: Stictocephala bisonia; assembly: GCA_035578905.1. Classification (NCBI taxonomy): domain Eukaryota; kingdom Metazoa; phylum Arthropoda; class Insecta; order Hemiptera; family Membracidae; genus Stictocephala; species Stictocephala bisonia. The sequence goes on along the minus strand of JAQJVL010000087.1, from coordinate 1,233,280 downwards.
ATAGGCCGTAGGCAGGTGGTAAAAATCTCTCAATTAAATCAATCAAAGGGTTTGTGTAAACAATATTCTGAAGAACTGTCAGTAACAAGTGGAGTCCCTCAGGGCTCGATTTTAGGACCTGTTCTATTTCTTCTTTTTATGAATGATGTCAACAAAATTGTAAATAAGGCAGATCTCTGTCTTTTTGCCTGCGATACGTCCCTCATTATAACAGGTGACAATAAAGACGAGTTGGACGTTACACATTATAGAAGTAAACTCATTGTTGCAGTGGTTAACTCATAATGGGCTCTATGTAATTTCAGATAAGACAAACATAATAAATTTTCAAATAAGAAACAATCCATGAGTACCTTTCTTCAGCTTGGTGAAACAACTGTTTCAAACAAAGATGTTGTCAAGTTTTAAGGTCTTCATATAAATTCCCAGCTAAATTTTACATATCATATAAGCAATATAAGTGGCAATCTAAGTTCATGTCTTTACGCTATAAGAAAGCTATAGTTTTTTTGCAACAAGGGCGTGTTACTCAAATTCAAATTCAAATTCAAATGATTTATTCTGTAAATTGACAATATATACATTGTATTACAGTCGTCAATGCTTATCGTACATCCATGAATAAAATAATACATTTAATTTAAAATAAACTTGATAAATCCACTATTATTCCATTTGTAAAACTATAAAAACTCCTCAACGGAGTAACAGGCTCTTTCTAAGAGATATTCCCTAGTCAACTTTTTAAATTTATTTGGGTTTGTTTCTGATTTAATTGTTGCGGGTAATTTGTTGAATAGTTCTGGACCCATGTTTTGAGGTAATTTTGAGGCTAGTTGCAATCTATGAGGGGCTTGTCTGTGTTGGTCACGTGCTCTTGTGTTGTATAAGTGAACATCAGAACCGGTCTGTATTGAATCAAACTTAAAACTATAATATAGGAGCATTTCATAGATATATATTGAGGGCAATGTCAAAATCTTTAAGGATTGAAAATAAGATTTACACGGTGCTCGTCTATGTAGCCCTGCCATGATTCGTACAGCCCGCTTTTGTAACCGGAATATTCTCATAAATTTGGAATGAGATGCTGAACCCCAAAGGACAATGCCGTACCTCAGTCTTGACTCAATGAGGGAAGTATATATAAGTCTTAAAAGAAAATGGTCTTGGTATTTAGAATATCTTTTCAATAAAAACAGTTGTGATGCTACTCTAGAACATAATGTGTTTATATGCTGATCCCACGATAGTGTATTATCAAAAATGATTCCCAGATATTTGCAATTTGATTCAGACGGCAGTAAAAATTCATTCATGAAAACTAACGGATCACTATTTGTATTTATACAACTTGAAAAAGAAATGCTTGTTGATTTTGAGGGGTTCACGTGTAAGTTATTAGAGTTCAGGTATTGGTATAATTTTGTGAGTTGTAAATAGCAATTTAATTCTAAATTCTCCGATGACTTTTCTTGGAAAAGCAAGGCTAAATCGTCCGCGTACATGGTTAATTTTATGTTAGGAAAATTTTGCGTTAAACTATTTGTATATAATATGAAGAGAATTGGTCCCAACACTGAGCCTTGAGGGATTCCAAATTCTAATTTTAATTTTTCAGATTTAACATTTCTAATTTCGACCACTTGAGTTCTGTTTAACAAGAAGGATTTGATCCAGTCTAGTGCAACACCTCTCACCCCCAAACAATACAATCGGCGAAAGAGGATTTTGTGGTCTAGACAATCAAAAGCTTTTTGTATGTCAAGGAATACACCTAAGGATTTAAACCTTTTGTCTAAGGCGGTGATGGCATGTGTGACAAATTTGACCAATGCATCGGTTGTGTTCTTTCCTTTAACAAAGCCATATTGTTCTTTACATATTAAGTTAAATTTCACAAGAAAACTTAGTAGTCTATTGACAAATACATGCTCAAATACTTTGGATATTGTTGATACGTTAGCAACCGGACGGTAACTAGCCGGGTTATTTGTATTTCCGTCTTTATATATTGGACGCACGATTGCTTGTTTCATTTCCAGCGGAAAGAAACCCTCTGCCAAAGAAGAATTAATCACGTCTGAAAGAGGCGTACAAATATGTATCGCACAGTGACGAATTACTTTGTGTGGTATTGCGTCGTATCCATATGCGTTTGAATTTTTTAATCCCATAATTACTTTGTATACTTCCTCAGGGTCTGTAGGAGGTAGCATGAGTGTACTAAGGCAAGTTTTGTCTGACAGTGACTGTATCGGTGGTTCCGCTATCATTATGCTCTTTTGTTTACCTACACTAGCAAAGAATTCATTCATGTCCGTTGGGGTCGGCATATCCGTAGGTAACAAAACAGGTTTTGTATTCCTATCACTATTTATTATTGACCAGGCTTCCTTGGCTATATTATTAGTACTGCTTAGACGCTCATACAAATGAGACGCTTTGGCCGCGGTTATAACCTTACGATAGATTTTTTTTTTTTTTTTTTTTTTTTTTTTTTTATAGTGTGTATAGTAATCTATAAATTCTTTAGTTTTATTAGCCTTCCTTCTGTAGTCTAGTTCTTTAAGCTTTTTTGAAGAAATAATTATACCTTTGGTTATCCAAAGTTTGTTTGTTTTCTTTTTATTAATTTTATAACGGGTTTTTAATGGGCAAGATATTGTAAAATAATACTCAAAAGTATCCATAAATTTTTTAAACTTAGACTCGGTATTGGAACAACTATTTAAAATACTCCATGACTCTTTGCTTAGTAAATAGTTTAATATTCTCAAATTTTCTGGGCAAGTGTTATGCATCGCTCGTGTGCTTCCACATGAAGGTATGTTTTCCGCGGAGGTGCTTTGGAATGTGACAGTGATATTTTGCGCGAAATGATCTGATAATCCTGTGCCTATAACGTCTACCTGCAACATATCAGCACCAACGTTAGATAGAACATGGTCTATTAATGTGGATGAAGAGCCTGTTACCCTCGTTGGTGAGTGAACATACTGTATTAAATTGAATTCTTTCATAAGATCTTTTAACCTGTTTGTTTCGGCATTATTTTTTAACCAGTTGAGGTTTAGGTCACCAACTGTTAAACAAAACTTATTGACTTTTGTCAAATACTTTGATAGTAATTGGTAAAATAAACCAAAAAAACTATCTATATTTGAGGCGTGTGGTGGTCTATAAATACCAAATAAAATAAGTTTTTCATTGTTTCTTAGACTAATTTCTATTCCTGCTACTTCAAATACCATTTCTCTACAAAATATATTTACATTTAACCTATTTACATTAATTTCTCTTTTAGATAAAATTACCAAACCGCCACTACTTTTATGCTCTGACCTTGAAAACTCACAAATAACATCATACTCTTGAAAATGTATACTAAGTAGCTCTTCTTTTTTCAAACCATGCTCACTTAATACTAGGATATCTGGTTGTTCTGTTTGTAGAAAAATATTAAGCATATCTATTTTTTCCCTAAGATATTGTATGTTTAAATGAAGGATTTTAACATTATTCTGTTTCATATCATTAGGCCTACTATAAACATTATTTAGATTGTTTATACATACATTATTAAGTGAATATTCAATGGGATCAGTGTTTTTATTTACATTAGCAGAATACATGTCTTTGTCATAGGTCTTCAGTTTAAAATTACGGGTTCAATGATTTTGTTTACAATAAGGTTGCAAAGCTTTTGTTTACCCCGGCTATTTAAATGAAGACCTTTTGATGAATAGCAACTACTAGGGATGCTTGCGAGAGATACAAGTTTGAAATGATCGTATTTTAGTGACTCAATCACTAAATCAATATTGGTTTTTCTGATTAAGGAGTTTAAGTGGGGTTTGTCATAACGTTGTGGTATTGTACACATGATAATGTTAGTGTGCTTAGTTTTTTCCGCAATTTCTTTGACATAAGTTTTTACATTAAAAGTGCCATTTAGTGTAACATTATTGGTACCACTTAAAACTATAAGATGATCGTTGTTTTTCAGTTTTTTCGCCTCGTAATCTAAGTCGCTTGCTACATGCTCTAACTTTCCATTCGGTTTCACTACACTATACACTTCGTATTGATCACTTAGCTTATTTTGTAGCAAGCCACGCAGACCACGACCGTGGCTATCAGACAACAAAGTTACTTTTTTTGACAATTTAGATTGTGTTGTTATTTTTGCTGTTTTTAACTGTTTTACTGGCTGAATGTGTGTTTTTTGAACAGTTTTTAGCTTACGAATTTTGTCAAAAATTTGGTTTACTGAGAATTTTTTTGAAAAACAACGATTTCCGTGCACACGCGTGCCGCGCATTATCGCCGAACAAATGAGTTCAGCGAAGTGCACAGCATACGCGCCACACTCGACACCGCCGTCCTGCTGCCGACACTGAAGCTGGATGACACTGACGTCAGGGTTGCCGCTGAGTGTTGCGGCCAGTCTCTGCGCGTGTTTACGGTTCACGGGCTCCACACTGTCAAGGTGATAGTAGGTGTCCTCCTCTCTGGCGTACAGCAACAGGGACCAGTGTGTGCCGCCTTCCTTCTCCTCCGTCTCCCGGTCGTTTACCGTAGCCACTACATAGTCATAGGTGTCTAATGCGAGTGATTCACGAACTTTGTTAGTGTCAGTCTGGTTTTCATTAATCTTTAGTAGATGGCTTACGGTAATATCCAATATCTTAGTGTTGTCTGGAACTTGGACCTGTTTTAGGTAAAGTTGCAGCTCTTCATCCCACAGTAAGTACCAATCCGCTGAAGTAATTGGAGGGTGTATTTGTTCTTGGATTTTCTTCTCGCTATCCCCTCCAGTCGCTGATACCGACTCTGCTTCTGCGGCTTTGATTTTTATTCTTAGCTGCTGCATGAAGGTGGATTGGCTGAGTCCTAATCTTAGCTTCCTCCCGGCCTTCTGGTCCTTGGTGACAATAAGAACTGTGGCTCCGGTCACTCTTCGAAATCTAACTATATTTTTAGCGAAGTGTTCGAGTCTGATATGATCACGGGCGCATCCCATTGGTGAGCATACCAGCGTTGAAAATCCTCTGCTTTTAAAGTCTTGCTCGAAGTCGTCAAAGGCGGAGCTATATTCTTCGTAAGTCGGCTTCTCATAGTATACAGGCTTTGTCACAAGACTGTATACTGACGCTCCTTTGATTTCCTGGAATGCCAAATTCTCTGTCAAGCAGTTTTCTTTCTTGGGTTTGCCGAATTTTTTCTTGAATACTACCGCAACTCCCGCTGACATTTGTCGAGTGTCTTCAAAATCTTTCGAAATAGTGTGCGCAAACGCCGTTGATTTATTATGCTTTAACACGTCTATTACATCTCCCACATCAGCCTCTAAAACATGTATCCCGTCCAAAAGGCTGATGATACAAGTTTCAGAATTCTGTGGGGATTGGCACACTTTTTCTTCACAAGTTACGAGTGTTGTTTTTTCTGGATCGTGGTCAATATGGATAATTTCAGCACTCTCTTCTCTGTTCATAAGTTTCTTCTCTGCTTCCATCAACCTGTCTGTAAGAGCTTGGTTGGTATATTTTAGCTCTGCAACCCTTTGCCTTAGATAATTGTTTTCTTCGTCCAAAAGAGGGAATTTCGGTGGTTCTGGCGTAATTGTGACATAAGGCGACACAAGTTGTGTTAGGGAAGGTGTCTGTGTTTCCAGCGGCGGTAGAATTTCGGACGTTGGAGTCTGTAGAGGTGATGTATTTGATGTAGGGGTGGATGGTTCAGAAATTGAAGGTGAAGATGGAACGTTAACGTCAGGGGCAGCATGGTTATGGTCATGAGATGTTTGTTTAATTGTTGTTACTGCGTTATTGGTTTTTAAAGATGCAGGACAGCTGCGACTTGTACACCTCCAACTAATTTCTCCAGTTGCCAGGATCTTATCTTTCCTATACCGGTAGTCATCTACTACGATTCCATCCTTACCCTTGGCAGTTTTAAATTTGGTTATTTTTGTTATTTTCTTCATGTTCGAAAATAGTATTGCAGTTATAAATAAGAAGATAGCGCATGAGCAATAGATTTATTTAATTCAAAATTAAAATAAAATAAATAAGATAACGTATGTGCAATAGGTTTATTTAACTCAAAATTAAAATTAAAATTAAAACTGCTTTCAAAAAGTATTGTCTCTAACTTAGATCCGAACCAGCGATGTTTTGCTTTGCAGTCAGACCGTCTACCGACTAAGCTGTTAGGCTGATGATAGTACGTGAAACAAACGTGTACATGAGTTGCTCTCGGTGCCGTGCCTGCGCGATCTTGTGGAGTAGCAAAGCAACTTGTAGCCTGGCACAGTGCTAGGTTAGGAACGTTCACTAGTTAAAATGTTAGTTTTTCAAAATGTTTGTGCAAGCACGTCCTAATATTACTACTCACTGTTTACAGCACCGATTCAAAAAACGTTTCCAATGCACTGTTATTGTGTTCATTTGTTAAAACTAATTATCTGATTTAAAATATACGGACTGCATAAACTTAGATACTTGTTCACTCGCGCATGCGCAAAACACCTATTATGGTTGTTTCTACCCTTATCTTGCATATGCTGTCCTTATTTGGGGTTCAGAGTGTCTTAATACTAAGTATTTATTCTGCCTTGGAAAGCTGGAATCTTGTGTGAATAACTTCCTTAACAACATCTTAACGTTTCCATCCATCTTTATGTTTTACAAGAGAAACTATTGTTACTTTGAGTTTCTAAGACTGGCGACCTATAGTCTTCGTTGACGTATAAATCTCCCTATTCCTAAACATAGTACAGCATTTTTCCAGAAAAACGTTCACTACTCCTGAATAAAGATATTTAATGCCTTACCCGACCACCTCAAGGAAATAAATTCAGTAAGTAAATTTAAGAGGGCAGTAAAAGCATACTTGACAAGTAAAGCCTACTACAGTATCCATAGTTACACAAATGATAAACAGTAATGTAAATTGGTTAATTTCTTAAGATAAGCATTTAAATAGTTCTAATCTATTTTTAAGTTCATTCATATTTGACTCATGCCCATGCTTACTCTAAGCCTAAAGGCAATAAAGAAAATGTTGATTGATTCATTTTCATGTATTTTCTAAGAATTAAGAGCAATTCTGAAAAAGTAAAATTAATATGCATCTGTGGTTAAACGTGTGTGTAGAGAATATCTTTAATAGAATCAATGTAATTACCAAAGTGACATATCATGTCTTGAGTATTTATCTTTAAATTCGCCATAAAATGCTGAGTAGAACTATCCACTAACCAATATTGAGGAAAACAATTGACTTCCCTACATTTGTGAACCTAAAATCTAGTTACTGATAACAAAAATTCTGACAGATGACAAAACATGAAGACATTTACTATACCTAAGTTTGTACAGCAGGACATGGCTGCCTGAAAGATGTTGGACAGACCGCAATCGAGAAGTGACTGTATACCGATGGGCGATGACCTTGACTACTGACAGGTAAAAAGTGTACAATGGATCTAGCCGCCACTACAGTGAAACCAAAGAACGCGGAACAAACATTTCCTAGAAATGACTAACTCACCTGACGAATAATAGGTTACGTGTTTCATAAGCCAGGCCCCTGGGTCCAACAATTTTTAACACCTGTCATTCTGGATTAATGGGAAAGATTTCCTCTCAATAATGATAAACATTAATAATGTACTGTTTTTAATGCTTACGCTTAAGGCCTACTATTCCGGTAATTCCATCTAAATACTTTACTCTTGATTTCAGTTATTAAGTAGGTCTTTATATATATTTAAGTTTAAATAGTAGAAACAGGTTATGTATGACGATTGACGATCGTTACTAACACCCAGCTACCAATCATGAAAGCACCAAGATTGACAAGATTGCTAACGCCGAGCTACCAATCATGAAAGGACCAAGATTGACAAGATTGCTAACGCCAAGTTACCAATCATGAAGGGACCACGATTGACTAGAGTTGCTAACGACGAGCTACCAATCATGAAAGGACCGCGATTGACGAGAGTTGCTAACGCCGAGTTACCAATCATGAAGGGACCACGATTGACTAGAGTTGCTAACGACGAGCTACCAATCATGAAGGGACCGCGATTGATGAGAGTTGCTAACGACGAGCTACCAATCATGAAGGGACCACGATTGACTAGAGTTGCTAACGACGAGTTACCAATCATGAAGGGACCACGATTGACTAGAGTTGCTAACGACGAGCTACCAATCATGAAGGGACCGCGATTGATGAGAGTTGCTACCGACGAGCTACCAATCATGAAAGGACCAAGATTGACAAGATTGCTAACGCCAAGTTACCAATCATGAAGGGACCAAGATTGACAAGATTGCTAACGCCGAGCTACCAATCATGAAAGGACCGCGATTGTCGAGAGTTGCTAACGCCGAGTTACCAATCATGAAGGGACCACGATTGACTAGAGTTGCTAACGACGAGCTACCAATCATGAAGGGACCGCGATTGATGAGAGTTGCTAACGACGAGCTACCAATCATGAAAGGACCGCGATTGACGAGAGATGCTAACGACGAGTTACCAATCATGAAGGGACCACGATTGACTAGAGTTGCTAACGACGAGCTACCAATCATGAAGGGACCGCGATTGATGAGAGTTGCTACCGACGAGCTACCAATCATGAAAGGACCGCGATTGTCGAGAGTTGCTAACGCCGAGTTACCAATCATGAAGGGACCACGATTGACTAGAGTTGCTAACGACGAGCTACCAATCATGAAGGGACCGCGATTGATGAGAGTTGCTACCGACGAGCTACCAATCATGAAGGGACCGCGATTGATGAGAGTTGCTACCGACGAGCTACCAATCATGAAGGGACCGCGATTGATGAGAGTTGCTAACGCCGAGCTACCAATCATGAAAGGACCGCGATTGTCGAGAGTTGCTAACGCCGAGTTACCAATCATGAAGGGACCACGATTGACTAGAGTTGCTAACGACGAGCTACCAATCATGAAGGGACCGCGATTGATGAGAGTTGCTACCGACGAGCTACCAATCATGAAGGGACCGCGATTGATGAGAGTTGCTAACGCCGAGCTACCAATCATGAAAGGACCGCGATTGTCGAGAGTTGCTAACGCCGAGTTACCAATCATGAAGGGACCACGATTGACTAGAGTTGCTAACGACGAGCTACCAATCATGAAGGGACCGCGATTGATGAGAGTTGCTACCGACGAGCTACCAATCATGAAAGGACCGCGATTGTCGAGAGTTGCTAACGCCGAGTTACCAATCATGAAGGGACCACGATTGACTAGAGTTGCTAACGACGAGCTACCAATCATGAAGGGACCGCGATTGATGAGAGTTGCTAACGACGAGCTACCAATCATGAAAGGACCGCGATTGACGAGAGTTGCTAACGACGAGTTATCAATCATGAAGGGACCACGATTGACTAGAGTTGCTAACGACGAGCTACCAATCATGAAGGGACCGCGATTGATGAGAGTTGCTAACGACGAGCTACCAATCATGAAAGGACCGCGATTGACGAGAGTTGCTAACGACGAGTTACCAATCATGAAGGGACCGCGATTGGTGAGAGTTGCTAACGACGAGCTACCAATCATGAAAGGACCGCGATTGACGAGAGTTGCTAACGACGAGCTACCAATCATGAAGGGTCCGCGATTGAGGAGATTTGTTAACGACGAGCTACTAATCATGAAAGGACCGCGCTTGACGAGTGTTGCTAACGACGAACTACCAATCATGAAGGGTCCGCGATTGACGAGATTTGTTAACGACGAGCTACCAATCATGAAAGGACCGCGCTTGACGAGTGTTGCTAACGACGAACTACCAATCTTGAAGGGACCGCGATTGACAAGAGTTGCTTACGACGAGCTACTAATCATGAATGACCCGCGATTGACGAGAGTTGCTAACCCCGAGCTACCAATCATGAAAGGACCGCGATTGACGAGAGTTGCTAACGACGAGCTACTAATCATGAAAGGACCGCGATTGACCAGAGTTGCTAACGACGAGTTACCAATCATGAAGGGACCGCGACTGACGAGTGTTGTTAACGACGAGCTACTAATCATGAAAGGACCGCGATTGACGAGAGTTGCTAACGACGAGCTACCAATCTTGAAGGGACCGCGATTGACAAGAGTTGCTAACGACGAGCTACTAATCATGAAAGGACCACGATTGACGAGAGTTGCTAACGACGAGCTACCAATCATGAAGGGACCGCGATTGCTGAGAGTTGTTAACGACGAGCTAATAATCATGAAAGGACCGCGATTGACGAGAGTTGCTAACGACGAGCTACCAATCATGAAAGGACCACGATTGAAGAGAGTTGGTAACGACGAGCTACCAATCATGAAAGGACCGAGATTGACAAGAGTTGGTAACGACGAGCTACCAATCATGAAAGGACCGCGATTGACGAGAGTTGCTAGCGGCGAGCTAACAATCATGAAGGGACCGCGATTGACAAGAGTTGTTAACGACGAGCTACTAATCATGAAAGGACCGCGATTGACAAGAGTTGGTAACGACGAGCTACTAATCATGAAAGGACCGCGATTGACAAGAGTTGGTAACGACGAGCTACTAATCATGAAAGGACCGCGATTGATAAGAGTTGGTAACGACGAGCTACTAATCATGAAAGGACCGCGATTGACAAGAGTTGGTAACGACGAGCTACTAATCATGAAAGGACCGCGATTGACAAGATTTGGTAACGACGAGCTACCAATCATGAAAGGACCGCGAATGACGAGTTGCTAGCGGCGAGCTAACAATCATGAAGGGACCGCGATTGACAAGAGTTGTTAACGACGAGCTACTAATCATGAAAGGACCGCGATTGACAAGAGTTGGTAACGACGAGCTACTAATCATGAAAGGACCGCGATTGACAAGAGTTGGTAACGACGAACTACCAATCATGAAAGGACCGCGAATGACGAGAGTTGCTAGCGGCGAGCTAACAATCATGAAGGGACCGCGATTGACAAGAGTTGTTAACGACGAGCTACTAATCATGAAAGGACCGCGATTGACAAGAGTTGGCTACGACGAGCTACTAATCATGAAAGGACCGAGATTGACAAGAGTTGGTAACGACGAGCTACTAATCATGAAAGGACCGCGATTGATGAGAGTTGCTATCGACGAGCTACTAATCATGAAAGGACCGCGATTGACAAGGGTTGGTAACGACGAGCTACTAATCATGAAAGGACCGCGATTGACAAGAGTTGTTAACGACGAGCTACTAATCATGAAAGGACCGCGATTGACAAGAGTTGTTAACGACGAGCTACTAATCATGAAAGGACCGCGATTGACAAGAGTTGGTAACGACGAGCTACTAATCATGAAAGGACCGCGATTGACAAGAGTTGGTAACGACGAGCTACTAATCATGAAAGGACCGCGATTGACGAGAGTTGATAGCGGCGAGCTAACAATCATGAAGGGACCGCGATTGACAAGAGTTGTTAACGACGAGCTACTAATCATGAAAGGACCGCGATTGACAAGAGTTGGTAACGACGAGCTACTAATCATGAAAGGACCACGATTGACAAGAGTTGGTAACGACGAGCTACCAATCATGAAAGGACCGCGAATGACGAGAGTTGCTAGCGGCGAGCTAACAATCATGAAGGGACCGCGATTGACAAGAGTTGTTAACGACGAGCTACTAATCATGAAAGGACCGCGATTGACAAGAGTTGGTAACGACGAGCTACTAATCATGAAAGGACCGCGATTGACAAGAGTTGTTAACGACGAGCTACTAATCATGAAAGGACCGCGATTGATGAGAGTTGCTAACGACGAGCTACTAATCATGAAAGGACCGCGATTGACAAGAGTTGGTAACGACGAGCTACTAATCATGAAAGGACCGCGATTGATGAGAGTTACTAACGCCGAGTTACTAATCATGATTGGACCGTGATTAACGAGAGGTGATAGTTTACTTTTTTCACAAATGGCGGCCTTTTTGTCCCAAAATGGCTTAAGTTATACGTATTTCTTAAGGGGAAATTGCAGAAAAGTAGTTTTTTTACCTAGCTCAGAAAGTACTAAGGTAAAATTTTGAATACGTGACAGGTGTGCTTGCGGAACAAACCTTATATCTGAATTTCAACCTAAAAAATGAAAAAATTGGAGTATGGGAGGCTCAAAAATTATAATTTTTGAAAAAGTGAATATTTTCATACTTACATTATGTACACAAATAGTTTATCAAATTAAAGGTATTTTTCTCCAGAATCCGAATATACCATCACATTTGGGTAAGGTAAACAATTTGGAGTATATGAATAAAAACATTTGTTTAATTTAAAAATAGGTTAAAATAAAAGCCAAGTGGTGTATCAAAGTATATACCATTATCTAAATATACCATTATTTGTTAGACGAGACAACGTTTAAGGGCTCTGCCTACCCGAAAATCAAAAACATGCCCCAAACCCAAAAATGTGTAATGTTAAACTAACACGTCCATGTGGGGGTATCAAATTAAAGGTATTCTTATACTGATTCACAATATACCATCATATTTCAGAGAAAATATTGATATAAGCTTTACTACCCCGAAAACAAAAATTGATTAACATACAAGCCAAGTGACCCTGCAAGGCCGCCGGGCGAGAGCAAAAAATGCGACTGTATCAGAGTGTATTGGTGAGGCCGCAGGCCAAACCCCCTCGAGGCCGTTGGCTGAGTTCCATAAAATGGCCTGTAGCAGAGCGTCTTGGCGAGGCCATAGGCCGAGCTTCCTTCACGAGCGTAGCGAGTGACGGTGTTGGCACGCGAAGCGTGCAAAGGTTTACCCTAGTTTATAATATAATTATTACTACAAGCGTATGGTTTGTTGTCAACTACCTTTTGTTAATTAAAAATATATATATATATATATATATATCGGATGTAATAAAATTAAAAACTGAGTACCATTTAACGTTTTTTATAACATGTTTCAACTTTATGGTCATTTTATATATAAGCTGTGAACTAAGTCCAAAAGTCATGTGATGTTGAACTAAGTCTCCCGTCACAAAGCTAAATCGGCGGCACGTCTACCCGGCACCAAATCTGACCACCGCTCTAAGGTTAATCAGGCGTTACTAATGTCACAACTTAACCCGGCACCGAGACAGTTTGAAGGTAGGGGAGCTGGGTTCCCCCTCCACAACACCAAACATACGCCCCTCATTCTCTTCTTTCCCTCCCTCGAACCCTAGGCATCTCATCGCCCTAACTCCTTTAACCTAACCTAACCTAACCTAACCTATTGAACAAAGCGTTGCCTTCATTTTACAAAGCTCACCCCCATTCATTTTAAAACCATCACACACCTTCGTTTAGTAAAGCTCGGTCCCCGGACATGGACAGCGCGAACCTACGGCACCTTACGAAAAGGGGAGGTGATTAGGGGAGGGGAAAGAGAAAGGAGGGGTTGGGAGGGGGTAGTGTAGGTGGAATGGGTAAGAGGGGTGGCTGGTGCCGGGTTGACATACTGTCATGGCGGCCAGTGAAAGGTCCAGTGCCGGGTTGACGTGTTTTTTTATAACATATAAAGCTTGGTGCCGGGTTGATGAACTCCCGCTAAATCCACCCCATCAAGCCATTTAACACCTGCCTCAATGATTCTATTTATGCTGGCTAATCCCTCCGCTAAAGATGTAATCCATAGTTTGGATGGACTCTCCGCAATCACATGACAGATCTACAATAGATTTATATTTCCACTAGTTATACCTGACCACGCCAGTTCGGAAGTGATTCATCAACAGTATCCATTCCCTACGAGGGAGGTTCATCCCATCTACAGCACGTGTTGACGGATCATTAATAAAGAACTTAATCGTCCAACAAAACTGTTCCACGCTAAAGGCCAGTTGTGTTGGGCGATAAATTTGAATCTTATTGAACTATAAAATTGAACATATGTTAAATATGTAAATTACTTGTAATCGGCATGTAACTACCGGTTAGTCATTCGTTAAGACTATAAGAAAGCGACTTCTGTTTATTTTTCTCTGTGATTTAGCCAAGTTTGTTAACCATTATTTTGAGTCGTTTTGAAGAATTTAACAAATTTTATGTAAGTACACTGTTCAATAGTCAATTGAGGGTAATTAATTATTCTTGTTATTTTTATTGTGAGTATAAAAATGTTTCATGGCAATTGATTCACACCAACACTCATAGTACGTTTTAGCTGTTCATCACACAATATTAATGGTGTCCATAAAGCAACTCCCTTGCAATGAACACCTGTTTGACAGTCTATGGTCAGAGAGGCTATAGACGAGCCGCTGGCGAGTGATACTCACCGGTCTCATTAATTATACTGAACATTCTAATAAAATAAAAATACAAATATACAAATAAATAATACGATTGTAACCTCACACCACATAAAAAAGTATAATTATTTCGGACGCAACTATTTAGTTCTTGCTGGGAATAATAACTTCCCCATGATGTTTTCTCGCTCATTGAAACTAATAAAATAAGAAAACCATCAAAAAGTATACGCAACATAATAAATGGGAAAAAAAACAAACAAAGGAAAAACTGTTTACGTACATCTAGAAACTTGAATATAGTGCACGACCTACAACAACTGAAACGAAGAGCTTTCGTTCTGTCTTTAATGTGAATTTGTAACTTAATGTCCGAGCGAGTACACGTTTTACTGTAAACTATATTTTAATTGGTTTAGACAGGCTTTGACGTATTGGATATGACGCATTATGACCAAGTTTGGGATAATTTTTTAATAATTTTACGTAGAATTGAAATAAATTGTTAATTTTAAAAAATGTTTGACAATGTGGAAAAGTGCCTGGTACGTGAGTACGCTTATGACACCAGCCAGCCCGGCAGAAGAGTGTCTAGAGTGAGAGAGTTCAGATCCGAGAGAAGCTTCCTTCCTAATCCACTCGACAGCGATTGCCTATAATCTAATAATGTGCGGGAATGAGAGAAAACTTTAAGGTGGCCATTTTCTAAACAGCCAAGCGACCGCTGGAAAGTTGTCAGCCCCAGACAGCCTTCAGTAGCTAATTTTACCGTAAACGGGCCAAAACATACTTATATTTTTCAACTGTGCCTCGTTTTTATTATTACAATGAGTTACTAACTGTACGATTATTAAAGCCCAATCAAGTGGACCATAAGTTGATATTATGAGTTTTTTAAAAATTGTCAAGAATGACAGTGAAAAAAACACATACAGTACATAAGAAATACTTTCTTTATAATCTACTGAGACATGCTCGGACAACTATTGTTACGAAGCGGATTTGTGATCCCATTTGCACATGGAACAAATATATTTGTACTTAGTTACAAATCGGAAGGTAAGGCCTTTATTTTATAATATATTTTTTAAGTATAACTGAAGAAACAGACCAATGTTAATAACTACCAAAACGAAAGTTGTTCAAACGTATCCAATTCAAAACATATTATTTTTTTGTTTATATATTTAAAGTATTTTAATTACCATAATACGTGTTGGTATATATATATATATAGTATATATACACAGTACAAGTAAACTTCCTACAACACAAATGTATTACAATATAAGCACAAAATGCGCAAATATATTACAATACAAATACAAAATGCACGAATATTACGGTGATCGATTTCAATGAACCACGCTCACCTTCCTCAGACCAAGCTTTTGTGAATCCCTCTGATCTGAGGAAAGTGAGCGTGGTTTACCGAAATCGATCACCATAATATTTGTGCATTTTGCACTTGTATTGTAATATATTTGTGCAATTTGTGCTTATATTGTAATAAATTTGTGTTGTATGACGTTTACTTGTACTGTGTATATATTTTTAATACTACAAAAAAAATGCTAAAAAATGCCGATTCTAAGAATGGTATAATGCCACTGAGCCCCCTCCACTAAAATGCCAACCGCAGTTAGCTGTGCCCTTGAAGAGATCGGTCGGAATATTCCATTTCAAACGATCTCAAGGTCAACTGACCCGTGAGCGTCCACTGTTAACACAATTCTTCGTTTAC
Organism: Stictocephala bisonia; assembly: GCA_035578905.1. Lineage (NCBI taxonomy): Eukaryota > Metazoa > Arthropoda > Insecta > Hemiptera > Membracidae > Stictocephala > Stictocephala bisonia. The sequence goes on along the minus strand of JAQJVL010000087.1, from coordinate 1,217,191 downwards.
GTAGATCCAGGGTTTTAAACTATCAGACCAAACAGTGAATGTAACAATACACTCACTGTGTGTTCACGTCACGGCATCACAACGAAAACAATAATATAAATCAACAATCACACAGGTAATGGCTGAGATTGTTGACTATAGGTTAATACAGTTTATTTATTCAAATGTGATACCGAAGAGATTAAGTTAAAAATACAAAATGTGACATTTTTAAATTATCACATTCTGTCGGGGTTAGGTCTGATCGTGTGAACTGTTGATGGCGAGGTTATGACTACCGTCACCCCCGGTCTAGGTAGCTAGTAGGCCACGGCCATCCGGTGTCGACACACTGAGGCCACTGGCCCCATACCAAGGTTGAGCAGACCGAGTACGATCGATTCATGACAACCAATATCGAGACTTCCCGTCCGAGAACCACTGAGTAATTACGGTACATTTAACATGAATAAACATCAATAAACGTACCCGTACTAGACAGTCAGCTACTGAAGACGGCGTATTATGGATTGATTTATACCCCACCCAGGCTATGACATAGTGCTGTGGGGAGCTCTTGAGAGTGTTCAGACTAATAAGTGATTTTGGACAATCGAAAAAGTTTATTTAAGAGATTCTTGCGATCAGATTATCAAAAAAATTTAGAATCTTGCCTTTGCCCTGCCTCCACATTCGAGATATAAAAACTGTTTTTATTTCTAAGTGAGCTGTGGTTCGGGGACGAGACATTTACGAATATGGCAACAAAAGGAGGGACAACTTAAAGAACTGGGAGGCCGATTTCTCATAGCAGTTATAAATAGATTACAAATACTGTACATCTTTATACATATGTATTTATAATTAATACGTTTGACATTGAGGATTTTGGGAAATAAAGGCAGAGACTGGCAATGCAATGGCTCTGCCAAATGCACGACAAACTGGAGAAATAACTACTCGACATACAAATTCGGCGCATTATTGGATGCTAACTCTGTTTCTTTTTTCTCTGTAGAGGCACTGAACAGTGACTTACGAGCATTTGCCCTCAGAGGCAGGTGTCCATTCATACAAAAATCGCCACAACACTAAAGTATTTATCCACGTGTTTAACTGAGATATCGTTGGTTTTAACACGACTATCTCTGCCTTTAGTAATGAAAACTACATCTTTAGCATAGCAAGGCGAAACAGAAGAGGAGGCGAACATGGGCTAAACATTTGTTGAAGAAAGAAACGTCTCTTGCCATGAGGCTCCTGAAATTGGGAGAGAGAAATGCTGATGTATTAAACATTGTAAAAAGTACAACCAAGAATTCCTTGGTGTAGCACATGAAATATAACTTGAAATAGAGTTCATATCTCAGCACATGGTACGAGACTGGTCACACTGGCATGTTGGCACGGCGCTGGATGGCTTGGCGCGCCGAAAATCAAACCAGATCTGATTGCCGTCGTGGCTGTGCCATGCAACGCACGTTGTTCTCCATACATTGGTACGTTTCGTCAACTTTTGGCACGCCGTGCATTGCACACTGTTCTCGATACATTGGTACGTTTTCGTCAACTTTTGGCACGTCGTGCAATACACGCGTAGTGTATTGGCCGCTTAAGGGTGTTAAAAACTCATTACAAGGCTTTATAGCCTACCACGCATTTTATAGCGTGGGTGAGTTTTTGGCGAACTACTAGGAGACCGCAAATTTGGTTAAGCTGACCCCGGAAGGTGTGTAAATTGGTAGAGTGCATGTTTTAAGTTATAGATAATTTTGTAGTATGGTTATTAACTAGACAAAGTGTTTAAGCCTAAATAAAATTGACTTTTACAATACGCGTTCACCGGTTTAATATTGCACACCCAGGACCTCGACTTACCCTGCAACAACAGCTGAGCTAGATGCTCCTTCCAGGCTGTGTTGACGGCCTCGAACTCCTTTATTTCGTCAATCCTGTACACTTCCTCCTCTTCCTCTATCCTCTGCAGGCAGTTGTTGCTGTAATAGTGCAGTCGGATCATCGCCCCTGCCGGTCATGGTAACAGTTGTCTTCAGACATCACACACACCGATCTTGGATTGTTTTTACGTCATTTCACCAATGTACTGTCAACAATAGACTCCGACTGAGACTTGCTATTGGCTCGGTCAGCTGTTTGGCAGACCCGCCAACCTATTCCGCAATCACCAATAGACACACTTTGACATCTGAGATCCAAGATTTGAGTTAGTTCAGCTCCGAGACTAAGCTAGCACGCGGTTAAAAAAGAACAAAAGTGACTAAAGAGTAAATGAGAAAATTGTTTTCATCTGGACAAACCTATTTTAAATTTTATCCCATGAATTGAACGAAAGCAACGTTTGGACACAATATGTTCAAGTACATTGGAGTGGACATTTTGTTTCGCCGGCTTGCAATCGTACATGTTACGACAAGACTTGGCAGTACTCACCTGTTGGGCTCTCGCCAATAATGTAAAGTACTACGATGTATCACATTAGATCTACAGTAAAACATCTTTTAACAAATTATCACAATGTTTGGGATGCAGAGCGAAGCTCTTCAGTGTAAAATATAATGTTGATTACAAGAAGTATGAGTAAAACGAATGTTGTATTATATAAATATGATGTTATATAATACAACAAGTATGTTAAACAAGATATGTTAAAATGTATGTTGAATTCATCAGCTCTCCAAACATCCTAAAAAGGATTACTCAAGGGTAATCCTACAGTTACTACATAGTACAACTTTCTTGTCACCGTCAACCACCACATAATAAAAAAGGTGACACTGACCAACAACATAACATGATAAAGAAACCGAACAAACAAACCAATACTGACATCGTATACGTTATCATTGCCCAATGTGTACGTATTCAAAATAAAACTGTGAGTGTCCATCGTAAATGCGGTTAGGTGAGAAGTTATCACTGCCTAATGTAAACGGTACTTATTCAAAATAAAACTGTCAGTGTCCATTGTAAATGTGGTTGGATGAGAAGTTATCACTGCCTAATGTAAACGGTACGTATTCAAAATAAAACTGTCAGTGTCCATCGTAAATGTGGTTGGATGAGAAGTTATCACTGCCTAATGTAAACGGTACGTATTCAAAATAAAACTGTCAGTGTCCATCGCATATGTGGTTAGGTGAGAAGTTATCACTGTCTAATATAAACGGTACGTATTCTAAATAAAACTGTCAGTGTCCATCATAAATGTGGTTGGATGAGAAGTTATCACTGCCTAATGTAAACGGTACGTATTCAAAATAAAACTGTCAGTGTCCATCGTAAATGTGGTTGGATGAGAAGTTATCACTGCCTAATGTAAACAGTACGTATTCAAAATAAAACTGTCAGTGTCCGTCGTAAATGTGGTTGGATGACAAGTTATCACTGCCTAATGTAAACTGTACGTATTCAAAATAAAACTGTCAGTGTGCATCGTAAATGTGGTTGGCTGAGAAGTTATCACTGCCTAATGTAAACGGTACGTATTCAAAATAAAACTGTCAGTGTCCATCGTAAATGTGGTTGGATGAGAAGTTATCACTGCCTAATGTAAACTGTACGTATTCAAAATAAAACTGTCAGTGTCCATCGTAAATGTGGTTGGATGAGAAGTTATCACTGCCTATGTAAGCGGTACGTATTCAAAATAAAACTGTTGAGTCCATCGTAAATGTGGCTGGATGAGAAGTTATCACTGCCTAATGTAAACTATACGTATTCATAATAAAACTGTCAGTGTCCATCGTAAATGTGGTTGGATGAGAAGTTATCTCTGCCCAATGTAAACTGTACGTATTCAAAATAAAACTGTTAGTGTCCATCGTAAATGTGGCTGGATGAGAAGTTATCACTGCGTAATGTAAACGATACGTATTCATAATAAAATTGTCAGTGGCCCTCGTAAATGTGGTTGGATGAGAAGTTATCACTGCCTAATGTAAACGGTACGTATTCAAAATCAGTTTTATCAGTTTATCAGTAGTTTATCAGTTTTATTTCGAATACGTCCATCGTAAATGTGGTTGGCTGAGAAGTTATCACTGCCTAATGTAAACGGTACGTATTCAAAATCAGTTTTATCAGTTTATCAGTAGTTTATCAGTTTTATTTTGAATACGTCCATCGTAAATGTGGTTGGCTGAGAAGTTATCACTGCCTAATGTAAACGGTACGTATTCAAAATAAAACTGTCAGTTTCCATCGTAAATGTGGTTGGATGAGAAGTTATCACTGCCTAATGTTAACGGCACGTATTCAAAATAAACTGTCAGTGTCCATCGTAAATGTGGCTGGATGACAAGTTATCACTGCCTAATATAAACGGTACGTATTCTAAATAAAACTGTCAGTGTCCATCGTAAATGTGGCTGGATGACAAGTTATCACTGCCTAATGTAAACTGTACGTATTCAAAATAAAACTGTTGGAGTTCATCGTAAATGTGGTTGGATGAGAAGTTATCACTGCCTAATATAAAACGGTACGTATTCTAAATAAAACTGTTGGAGTCCATCGTAAATTTGGTTGGATGAGAAGTTATCACTGCCTAATGTAAACGGTACGTATTCAAAATAAAACTGTCAGTGTCCATCGTAAATGGGTTGGATGAGAAGTTATCACTGCCTAATGTAAACGGTACGTATTCAAAATAAAACTGTCAGTGTCCATCATAAATGTGGTTGGATGAGAAGTTATCACTGCCTAATATAAACGGTACGTATTCAAAATAAAACTGTTAGTGTCCATCGCATATGTGGTTAGGTGAGAAGTTATCACTGCCTAATATAAACGGTACGTATTCTAAATAAAACTGTCACTGTCCATCGTAAATGTGGCTGGATGAGAAGTTGTCACTGCCTAATGTAAACGGTACGTATTCAAAATAAAACTGTCAGTGGCCATCGTAAATGTGGTTGGATGAGAAGTTATAACTGCCTAATGTTAACGGCACGTATTCAAAATAAAACTGTCAGTGTCCATCGTAAATGTGGTTGGATGAGAAGTTATCACTGCCTAATGTAAACGGTACGTATTCAAAATAAAACTGTCAGTGTCCATTGTAAATGTGGTTGGATGAGAAGTTATCACTGCCTAATGTAAACGGTACGTATTCAAAATAAAACTGTCAGTGTCCATCATAAATGTGGATGGAGAAGTTATCACTGCCTAATGTAAACGGTACGTATTCAAAATAAAACTGTTGGAGTTCATCGTAAATGTGGTTGGATGAGAAGTTATCACTGCCTAATATAAAACGGTACGTATTCAAAATAAAACTGTCAGTGTCCATCGTAAATGTGGTTGGATGAGAAGTTATCACTGCCTAATATAAAACGGTACGTATTCAAAATAAAACTGTTGGAGTCCATCGTAAATGTGGTTGGATGAGAAGTTATCACTGCCTAATGTAAACGGTACGTATTCAAAATAAAACTGTCAGTGTCCATCATAAATGTGGTTGGATGAGAAGTTATCACTGCCTAATGTAAACGGTACGTATTCAAAATAAAACTGTCAGTGTCCATCGTAAATGTGGCTGGATGAGAAGTTATCACTGCTTAATGTAAACGGCACGTATTCAAAATAATACTGTCAGTGTCCATCGTAAATGTGGCTGGATGACAAGTTATCACTGCCTAATGTAAACGGCACGTATTAAAAATAATACTGTAAGTGTCCATCGTAAATGTGACTGGAAGTTATCACTGCCTAATATAAACGGTACGTATTCAAAATAATACTGTAAGTGTCCATCGTAAATGTGACTGGAAGTTATCACTGCCTAATATAAAAGGTACGTATTCAAAATAAAACTGTCAGTGTCCATCGTAGATCTGGTTAGATAAGAAGTTAACACTGCCCAATGTGTGCGTGGTTAAAACAGAACGGCCAGTGTACAACGTATATGTAATTAAATAAGAAGTCATCACTGCCCAATGTGTGCGTAGTTAAAATGGAACTGTCGGTGTACAACGTAGATGTGGTTAGATAAGTGGTTATCACTGCCCAATCTGTGCGTAGTTAAAATGGAACTGTCCGTGTACAACGTAGATGTGGTTAGATAAGAGGTTATCACTGCCCAATGTATACGTGGTTAAAATAGTCAGTTTAGATCGTAGATGTAATTAAATAAGAAGTTATCTCTGCTAAACGTATTCAAAAAAATAAATATGTCACATATATCGAAGATGCGCTTAGATAAGAAATTATCACTGCCCAATGTATACATTGTCAAAATGGAATCGTTAAAATTTTTTTAAACGCTTTAAAAAAATTGGTCTTCCGTAATCGTATAGCAGAGAATGTTTCCTTCCTTAATCGTTTACTATATGAATGAAAACAAATGATTCTCTATTCTTTCTACGCGTAAAAAACCAGTCTGTCGATTATACATGAAGTTAAAACAAGCTGTCACTATTCACTTTTTACATGGTTAATAAACAAACAATTATCGACAAATGGGTGGATACGTGTTTAAAATCGAAATGTTGCCTCCAGTTAAAAACAAGAAGCCACAGACAAATTTACAAGAGGGGAAAACCAAAACTACTATCCTGGTTTGTTATAGTAGTCGTTCTAAAAAAACACACACACAAAGCAACCACTGTATATTGTAGCGTGTACGTTGTTAATCATTCCGATTATCTTAAACATAATATGGTGTCAGTGCCCTGTATACAACAAAGGGAGATCAACAATTAATTAACTGAGTAAATCCAGCTTATATAACATTTTTCGTGTAAACAAGAGACATTTTAAATTGTTCATCCTGATTGTACAAATAACATGAGTGGTAACACGTAGATATTTTCTAATCGTATTTGCAGAATTTTTTGAACTCACAAAAAATAGTTGGAAAAAAGAATTTTATGTTGATACAAAACAACGAACAGATGTGCAACTAGACGACTACAAAAACAAAACGTAGAGAGGTTTCCACCAAGCACAACAGAGACAAAAGCGACTGACAAACCAAACACACAAGTAAACAAGTATATAATAAGCAAAACGCATTCACATGTCAAGGGGCCAATTAAAGATCGCGGACCTCGGACAACTGGGCGGCAGGAGCAACATCGACGGCTAAAAATACAGATGTTGGCAGCGCCGCATACCCTCACCACCAAGGAAGTGAGGGTGGGACATATTGGACAACTATCAACTATTTGATCACATCAAGGACTCACCGAGATCGGAAATGTTGACTTTCTCCAGGAATGGATCGGCCACCGGCAACTGTAACAGAAACCACTTTACTCAGTACTGGAATCATAAATCATTATTAAAGTAATGAGTATATATTTATACAATTCAGTTCAACACAGGTCTGACGACATTGCACTCACCATAACTTTACGAAAGAGTGCAGAGGGTTTCCGGAGGACGCTGGTAGCCAGCCGACTGTACCATGAGGGCGAGAGGGGCGGCGCCTCAGAGTCCACCAGCGACAACGCGCCGCTGCCCCAGATACCGAGGAACATGTTCACGTCAATGGACACATGTTGAACATATTTGACCTCAGGTCAAGGAAAACACTAAGCCATTGTGGCATCTTTCGCGTAGAGTCACACATTTCTGCATCGCACCAGTCCACGCGACTCGACGGCTGAAATCAATACCCCGCCGTTAAATGTAAATAATGTCTCTAAAATCAAGCGTGTGAAAGTCGAAAATACAAGGCAGCAAGAACTATACAGTATTTAGCAGCCAATTTTGAAATAATTAGGGCCAGTAATTCCCTTTTGACATTTGGTACTTTCCTTGAAATGAATTTGTAAAGGAAAATATAAAACCTTTTAGTGAAAAAATGTCTCGTTCAACTGTCGCAGTTGGATTCTCATCTCGTACTTACGTCCCTGCTCCGCCCGTAATGTATCACGTAATAAATTATATGTATTTCTACACGTTATATCGTAAGCAAGGCCTGTTTAATAAATATGTAGTTTTGGAAAGTATCTTTATATTTAAGACTGTGTTTTTCTTTATTTCAATAAGCTGTATTACACATGTAATTAAGAAAAGATTAAAACGCAATTCCCTTTATGTGGTGGTACGAAAGAAACGAAAAATAAATTCGAGAATGGATAGATAACATAGATCGGATATTGGGGCGACAAGCATCTCACTAGGTAACAGAAAGAGGCTAGTGAGGCAAGAAGCAAGTGTCTCGGTAAGAAAGTCGCAAATGGGGAAGAAAGCATTTGTTTAGGTATTATAAATAAGCAAGAGGGGCGGGAAGCATATGCCTAGGTAACAGAAATTGGCTAGAGGGGCGAGTAGCATGTGCCTAGGTAACAGAAAGTGGCTAGAGGGGCGAGTAGCATGTGCCTAGGTAACAGAAAGTGGCTAGAGGGGCGAGTAGCATGTGCCTAGGTAACAGAAAGTGGCTAGAGGGGCGAGTAGCATGTGCCTAGGTAACAGAAAGTGGCTGGTAGGGCAGGACGCATGTGGCTCGATGACAGAAATTGGCTAATGCGGTATGTACGTACTTTATTTTGTTAGCCTGCATTCCATTTCACATGTTTTCTATTTGCTAGTGACACGTGATTAAATTTCAGTGTGATAATTGGCTAAAGTGGTAGGTCACGACTGTGTAATAATTAGTAAACATCAAACATACTATGATACATGTTTTCTGTTGGTTAGTGTTCCTGGTGGTATGTCACTAGACGTCAGAGTGACAACTGGCTAGTGCGGTAGGTACGTGATAATGTATGTCAGCTAATATTCAGTGTTACAAGTCATATATTGGCTAGTGAAACTGGTGGTATGTGACTAGACGTCAGAGTGACAACTGGCTAGTGCGGTAGGTACATGATACTGTATGTCAGCTAATATTCAGTGTTACAAGTCATATATTGGCTAGTGAAACTGGTGGTATGTGACTAGACGTCAGAGTGACAACTGGCTAGTGCGGTAGGTACATGATAATGTATGTCAGCTAATATTCAGTGTTACAAGTCATATATTGGCTAGTGAAACTGGTGGTATGTGACTAGACGTCAGAGTGACAACTGGCTAGTGCGGTAGGTACATGATACTGTATGTCAGATAATATTCAGTGTTACAAGTCATATATTGGCTAGTGAAACTGGTGGTATGTCACTAGACGTCAGAGTGACAACTGGCTAGTGCGGTAGGTACATGATACTGTATGTCAGCTAATATTCAGTGTTACAAGTCATATATTGGCTAGTGAAACTGGTGGTATGTCACTAGACGTCAGAGTGACAACTGGCTAGTGCGGTAGGTACATGATAATGTATGTCAGCTAATATTCAGTGTTACAAGTCATATATTGGCTAGTGAAACTGGTGGTATGTCACTAGACGTCAGAGTGACAACTGGCTAGTGCGGTAGGTACATGATACTGTATGTCAGCTAATATTCAGTGTTACAAGTCATATATTGGCTAGTGAAACTGGTGGTATGTCACTAGACGTCAGAGTGACAACTGGCTAGTGCGGTAGGTACGTGATAATGTATGTCAGCTAATATTCAGTGTTACAAGTCATCTATTGGCTAGTGAAACTGGTGGTATGTCACTAGACGTCAGAGTGACAACTGGCTAGTGCGGTAGGTACGTGATACTGTATGTCAGCTAATATTCAGTGTTACATGTCATCTATTGGCTAGTGAAACTGGTGGTATGTGACTAGACATCAGAGTGACAACTGGCTAGTGTGGTAGGTACGTGATACTGTATGTCAGCTAATATTCCGTGTTACATGTCATCTATTGGTTAGTAACGCTGGTGGTATGTAACTAGACGTCAGAGTGACATCTGGCTAGTGCGGTAGGTACGTGTACTGTATGTCAGCTAATATTCCGTGTTACATGTCATCTATTGGTTAGTAACGCTGGTGGTATGTAACTAGACATCAGAGTGACAACTGGCTAGTGCGGTAGGTACGTGTACTGTATGTCAGCTAATATTCCGTGTTACATGTCATCTATTGGTTAGTAACGCTGGTGGTATGTAACTAGACATCAGAGTGACATCTGGCTAGTGCGGTAGGTACGTGTACTGTATGTCAGCTAATATTCCGTGTTACATGTCATCTATTGGTTAGTAACGCTGGTGGTATGTAACTAGACATCAGAGTGACATCTGGCTAGTGCGGTAGGTACGTGATACTGTATGTCAGGTAATATTCTGTGTTACATGTCATCTATTGGCCTGTGAAACTGGTGGTATGTGACTAGACGTCAGAGTGACAACTGGCTAGTGTGGTAGGTACGTGATACTGTATGTCAGCTAATATTCAGTGTTATATGTCATCTATTGGCTAGTGAAACTGGTGGTATGTGACTAGACGTCAGAGTAACAACTGGCTGGTGCGGTAGGTACGTGATACTGTATGTCAGCTAATATTCCGTGTTACATGTCATCTATTGGCTAGTGAAACTGGTGGTATGTGACTAGACGTCAGAGTGACAACTGGCTGGTGCGGTAGGTACGTGATACTGTATGTCAGCTAATATTCCGTGTTACATGTCATCTATTGGCTAGTGAACGCTGGTGGTATGTGACTAGACGTCAGAGTGACATCTGGCTAGTGTGGTAGGTACGTGATACTGTATGTCAGCTAATATTCCGTGTTACATGTCATCTATTGGCCTGTGAAAGCTGGTGGTATGTCACTAGACGTCAGAGTGACAACTGGCTAGTGCGGTAGGTACGTGATAATGTATGTCAGCTAATATTCAGTGTTACAAGTCATATATTGGCTAGTGAAACTGGTGGTATGTGACTAGACGTCAGAGTGACATCTGGCTAGTGTGGTAGGTACGTGATACTGTATGTCAGCTAATATTCCGTGTTACATGTCATCTATTGGCTAGTGAAACTGGTGGTATGTGACTAGACGTCAGAGTGACAACTGGCTAGTGTGGTAGGTACGTGATACTGTATGTCAACTAATATTCCGTGTTACATGTCATCTATTGGCCTGTGAAACTGGTGGTATGTGACTAGACGTCAGAGTGACAACTGGCTAGTGTGGTAGGTACGTGATACTGTATGTCAGCTAATATTCAGTGTTACAAGTCATCTATTGGCTAGTGAAACTGGTGGTATGTGACTTGACATCAGAGTAACAACTGGCTGGTGCGGTAGGTACGTGATACTGTATGTCAACTAATATTCCGTGTTACAAGTCATCTATTGGCTAGTGAAACTGGTGGTATGTGACTAGACGTCAGAGTGACAACTGGCTAGTGTGGTAGGTACGTGATACTGTATGTCAGCTAATATTCCGTGTTACAAGTCATCTATTGGCTAGTGAAACTGGTGGTATGTGACTAGACGTCAGAGTGACAACTGGCTAGGTGCGGTAGGTACGTGATACTGTATGTCAGCTAATATTCCGTGTTACAAGTCATCTATTGGCTAGTGAAACTGGTGGTATGTGACTAGACGTCAGAGTGACAACTGGCTGGTGCGGTAGGTACGTGATACTGTATGTCAGCTAATATTCCGTGTTACAAGTCATCTATTGGCTAGTGAAACTGGTGGTATGTGACTAGACGTCAGAGTGACAACTGGCTGGTGCGGTAGGTAAGTGATACTGTATGTCAGCTAATATTCCGTGTTACAAGTCATCTATTGGCTAGTGAAACTGGTGGTATGTGACTAGACGTCAGAGTGACAACTGGCTGGTGCGGTAGGTAAGTGATACTGTATGTCAACTAATATTCCGTGTTACATGTCATCTATTGGTTAGTGACGCGGTGGTATGTGACTAGACGTCAGAGTGACAACTGGCTGGTGCGGTAGGTACGTGATACTGTATGTCAACTAATATTCCGTGTTACATGTCATCTATTGGCTAGTGAAACTGGTGGTATGTGACTAGACGTCAGAGTGACAACTGGCTAGTGCGGTAGGTACGTGATACTGTGTATGTCAGTTAATATCGTCTATTTCCTAGAGAAGCTGGTAGTACGTGACTGTCAGAGTGACAAGTGGCTAGTGTAAAAGGCAAATGATGTAAACATCAGTTGACATTCCGTGTAACATGACCCCTATCTGCTAGTGGCTCGTGACTTTGGCAGAATGGAAATTGGCTTGCAGTACCATAGGTACTTTATTGTGTAGATTTCAGCTAACACTCCGTGTTACATGTCGTTTATTGGTTAGGGATGGCGGTGGCAGGCGACAAGGTGTTGTAATCGTTTCGGTTACCTGTAGGCCTAATATGTAATGCCAGAGTATTCATAGTCTAATGCACTGTAGTGTGCCACGTATTTGCTAAACACCCCCTTGTTTACTCGTGTATAACAATTATGGTCCAGTACACACTACATCAGCGTGGGGTTGGGAGGAACCAGGTCACCTCGGAGCATCGACCTTCCCTCCCTGTGCGCAGGTCAGGGATGTTTCCTAACCACTACATTAACGAATCGGTGAAAACCAACATCAATATACAGAATAACATGCCTCTTTACATTAAACCATAGTAAGTAATTTTATTTAACTAGAACTTGTGCGAAAATTAATAAATATTCACATTGCTCCACCAAGAACCAATCACTAATTCACAACACACTTCCGAATAGCGACACACTCGCGATACCGCTCTGTGTAAGTCGGTATTGACTTAGCTCCAGAACTGGAGCGCGGGACACAGGTTCTGTGTAGGCGGGGTTTGGTCGCGCGACCGATAGATGGCAGCAGTGACAACTGAGTGCGAAGGTCGATAGATAGCAGCACGCGGCGGCGGTGTGGTAAACATCACTGTCACTTGTCAGGTGTTTCTCTCCTTCAACAACAGCTGTTATATCACCCCTCCTGTCGGCTACAGCACTGTAACCGCTACACACATCCATATACAACAGTTACAGATATTTGTGTTCTGCAAGTAATAACTAAACCCACCGTTACTTTACTAATCCCGATTTATCGAGGAAGAAAGAATGTTATTTCATTTCATTATTTATTTCGGAAAGTCCTTATTTTTTACCATTTTATAAGAATAACATTAGCTAACAATTATTTGTTATATACTCAAGAAACATCCAACTACTACCTTATCAGTGATGTATTACAATATAAAGGCCATTCATCAACCCCCATGAAACTATCCAATTTAGCAAGAATTTTGTAATATTTAATGTTATTATGTCTTTAAATAAAGATTAGTATAAAAACCCTCATCACAAATGAAAATATAATACATCGAGGATAAAATTGCATCTTTTGTAATCTGAATAAATTGTATGTCAAATACGATGATAGCAAATTCCACAACTCCGTTATCCAAATAACGTTTCAAATACATTTTACGACTATGATTCCGATAGTGTGTAACAAAAAAAAAATAAATAAACCAAAACTACAAAAAAAAACAGCATATGATTAAAGGATCTGTATTGCCTGTATTCTCAACAGTTAGAAAACGCTAATAGTAACCACGATGTAAAGTGGGGAGGAGAATGATAGGTCCGAAATCCTTTTAAAAAAATCAAAGATTAAGCAAAACATTAAAATGAACGTCGGTTCCATTAGTGACAAAATTCTAGTGAGATATTCAAACAAATAGTATGTGTGCTACGTGTATTGTTTATGGTACGTACGTCAAGTAATGTGTAAAAAGCCAGAGTGAAAGCATTCAATATGACCGGCGTGACTGATGAAGAGATTTTTCAATATGTTTGTTGCTGTACGGTTAAAAACAGAAAAGCTTCGAAGACAAGCTGAAAAAAGGTAAGATACCCAGATATAGAGAGATATTATGCAATTCGTATTACACAGATTATATACACACACACCAGGACTGATGGAATACTGTTATTTACAGAACTAAGCGTGGACGGTTTGACATTCCGTATAGACCATAAGTGATACGATTACAAATAATAAAAACGCATTGACAAACAAAATCTTCATATTCGCCCATATCTTGAAGATCGGCGTCTTAGTAATGAATAATTAATATTTATTTGTATATACTTAATAGAAGACGGAACTGTAAGTAAGGTTTATAATTAGTTTCCAATTAAAAATGGCAGCCCGAAAATGGAAACGCCGCACTTCTTACAGTATAGGCAATACCCACAGTACATTCATGTTGTGATATTGCGTCAACGCGAGTCACGGCGCGCTGATAAAATGAAAGACTTACATGGAAACGCCGCACTCATTAAGAGTATAGGCAATATCCACAGTACACCCATGTTTTGATATTGCGTCAACGCGAGTTACAGCGCTAATTATCCATGATTCATTTATGGCTCGATTTAAGTAGTTTGTTGTGCGTTCACTGCCAATTGCTGTGTTGAGGTATACAAAGTCAAGCAATAGAACTACGATTGTAGAATACGGCCATAAGTGCAAATTTACTAAGGCAAATTATGTCAATTTATTATTTTCTTTCCAAACCACAAATTATGAAATGTATAACTAAAAAAAAACAACAGTAAAACATTAATATCAATTACATATTAACAAACAATAATAACGAAACAACATAAATAAATAAAGAAGACATAACAAATTAAATCTGAACACTGAATTTTTTTTTTTTTTTTTTTTTTAGAGCTTCCTTGTTTAATATTCTAGCATTCAGCGGTATATACGTATTTAAGTATAATCTTGACATAATTTTATGTAAATTCAACTGTACCACATACATTTTAATAATACATCAATGAATAGTATACTTGTTTTAATTATACAAGGCATGTAATTGCAAATAGAGTTTAAAACCTAACGATACAAGCTATGGCTAAGGGTTGCTTGTTGTCAGCATCGTAAAATAACTTCAATTGTCAACAGGCAAGTCGGGAAAGGGGGTGGGAAGAAAAGTGCTCAGTAGTTTTAATTTACTAACTTAATTCATTGAGTGAATTTGAGATTTTTTAAAGTAGGCCTATGGAATGGGTCGGTGGGTGACACAAGTTTAGGATGGGCTACACCAGGATGACGTACACCAGTCAGGGGTGACACGTGTAGAATGGGTCTGTGGGTGACACAATTGTAGGATGGGTTTGTGGGTGACACAAGTGTTGGATAAGTCGGTGGATGACATAAAGGTCTGTTGGGTAACACAAGTGTAGGATAGGTCGGCCGGTGACACAAGTGTAGGATGGGTCTGTGGATTACATAAGTGCAGGATGGGTCTGTGGATGACACAAGTGTAGGATGGGTTGATGGGTGACACAAGTGTAGGATGGGTCGGTGGGTAACACACGTGTAGGATGGGTCTGTCTCTGTGGGTGACACAAGTGTAAGATGGGTCGGTTGTAAGACAAGTGTATGTGGCTACTTACACCTCTGGAGTCCCGGAAGAGGATAGCCGCGTGATGAGGGTCGACACAGGCGTCAGAGGCGCGATGCGGCGTGGATACTGCCCCCAGGGACAGCCGCCTTCTGTCCACCTCTACAGAGCTTCGTCTCAGCAAAGCGCCTGCAACACCAGTCATCTATTGGTCTCACTTAACATGTAGAGCAGCCTCTGTTACGGCGCCTAACATTGGTTAGTCCAAGACAGGTAGGACAGTTTCCAAAACAATGCGCCATATGATGTAATAGGCTAATTGTGAAAGAACAAATGTCACTTAAATATACAACTAAAATAGACTAGATAAATAAATGGACTAATTTCAACATCAACTCCTCTATCAATAATGAAGTCTCCTTCAGCATACAGGCTGTTTCTTAAGCCATTTTACAAACTTCGGAATATTGTTCTGTGAGCCTAAAGAAACGTAAAACATCATAATCGTTATCATATCTTTTTTCGTTTAGTCTCTGTCTGTCTCGATGTAATGTGTACGCATATTTCAAAATACTACTATATATTTAGGCAAATGTTACACATTTTCCATAAAATTTGTGTTTTTTTTCTAATTAAGTTTACGTATGATATCGTTTTTAATTGTGTAATGCTACTAAAAGGATTTTGTTCTTTTATTAGCATTACAAAGGTAAAAACAATATCATACGTAAAAGGACTTAACTTTAAAAAAAGAAGATTTTATGGAAAATGTGCAACAGCTTTCCTTAATTATACTAGTATTTAAGTAGAAGATTTTGCAAAAAAAGCTGATTTAGGGCAAATGTGTAAATGTTGAATTGTTGTTAGTAGTCAGGTACTAACCAATAGTTATGTTAACTGTTTCCCAACTTCAAACTCTAAATTCGGCCTACATTAAGAAAACATACTTATTAAATTCTAATAGAAAATTAAAAGAGTCCCAGTAAAGAAGGATATAGCAAATATTTTAACACAAATCAGGACTACATGTTTTCAAGCTGAAATAGCAAAACAAGTGAAAAAAGGTACAATACAAGGGATCAAAAAGTAACAATAATTTTTTACTTTTTTTATAGTTAAAAAAAAGTAACAAATTATTGTTTTTAAGTTTTTAATAGTTTAAAAACTTTATTCTCCACTTTACAAACCTGTGCGTAAAATGTATTCAACGAATGAAGGACTCTTAGCTTAGTTGGGGATTCGAACCTTGGATATTGGACTCCACAGGCCGGAGCTACCACGCCGGTTTTTTTGTGACTAGATTTCAACATTGAAGCACATTAGGCTTTGTTAATAAATTCTGTAAGTTAAAGTATTCTTGTACATTTAATTAGATATAGTTTGAAGTTTTTAATGGCCAACATTCTGAAAAAGAAGAAGGCCATAAGCTTCAAATTTACAAGAAATTTTCTAAAATGTCAAAAAATCTTCCATTTACACGTAAGGTGCTGTTGGAAAGGCAGCACTCCTTTGTGGACTACTGGACCATCCCACCCACACATACACGTCACGTGCAGTGGCATTGAAAAACCTCAAAAAAAAACGTTCCACTGTACTTGTATTGGGTGGGTCCGGTTAATTATTTAGGAAACCCCGCTTAGGTAAAAAAATGTACATACAATTTGGATGGATTTCTGTTAGTAGTTAAAAATGCGTTTTTTTGTAAAAATCACATCCGGAACAGACAATAAACGAACAGAGATAGACCACTAGCTATGCTATGGACGTACATAGGGTTTAGTTGTACATAGGGTTTAGTTAAGTCTGCGCATGATTCAAGTAAAGAATAAAGGGCTTTCCTCTATAACCATGAAACAACTATCTTCAACTTGAAACAATTTCCGACAAACGTGATTTATTGAGTGTTGTTCCCCCTCCTTCCGGTACGCCACTGCTTTAGACATTTGAACCAGTATCCCGGAGTCTGTAACAATAGTTAAGAAACACCCTGTATACAGTGTCTCATGAAAACTTGGTTAGTAAAACAAAAGTTGTCACCATCATGTGGGATATTAATAGGTGCTGGCGGGTGAGCGAAATGCAAGGCGACGGAAATAACGTCGTTCCACTCCACACGTTAACCGCGATTGAGGTTGAGGTATGTCGAGTTGACGTACACCAAACCAAGTTGGGTTGTACACATCGTACTTCATTGTAAGTTCACGTTATTTGATTGAGGTTGAGGTATGTCGAGTTGACGTACACCAAACCAAGTTGGGTTGTACACATCGTACTTCATTGTAAGTTGACGTTATTTGATTGAGGTTGAGGTATGTCGAGTTGACGTACACCAAACCAAGTTGGGTTGTACACATCGTACTTCATTGTAAGTTCACGTTATTTGATTGAGGTTGAGGTATGTCGAGTTGACGTACACCAAACCAAGTTGGGTTGTACACATCGTACTTCATTGTAAGTTCACGTTATTTGATTGAGGTTGAGGTATGTCGAGTTGACGTACACCAAACCAAGTTGGGTTGTACACATTGTACTTCATTGTAAGTTCACGTTATATGATTGAGGTTGAGGTATGTCGAGTTGACGTACACCAAACCAAGTTGGGTTGTACACATCGTACTTCATTGTAAGTTCACGTTATTTGATTGAGGTTGAGGTATGTCGAGTTGACGTACACCAAACCAAGTTGGGTTGTACACATTGTACTTCATTGTAAGTTCACGTTATATGATTGAGGTTGAGGTATGTCGAGTTGACGTACACCAAACCAAGTTGGGTTGTACACATCGTACTTCATTGTAAGTTCACGTTATATGATTGAGGTTGAGGTATGTCGAGTTGACGTACACCAAACCAAGTTGGATTGTACACACCGTACTTCATTGTAAGTTCACGTTATATGATTGAGGTTGAGGTATGTCGAGTTGACGTACACCAAACCAAGTTGGATTGTACACACCGTACTTCATTGTAAGTTCACGTTATATGATTGAGGTTGAGGTATGTCGAGTTGACGTACACCAAACCAAGTTGGGTTGTACACATCGTACTTCATTGTAAGTTCACGTTATTTGATTGAGGTTGAGGTATGTCGAGTTGACGTACACCAAACCAAGTTGGGTTGTACACATCGTACTTCATTGTAAGTTCACGTTATATGATTGAGGTTGAGGTATGTCGAGTTGACGTACACCAAACCAAGTTGGATTGTACACACCGTACTTCATTGTAAGTTCACGTTATATGATTGAGGTATGTCGAGTTGACGTACACCAAACCAAGTTGGATTGTACACATCGTACTTCATTGTAAGTTCACGTTATTTGATTATTTACGCAAAAACAACCTCTATAGAGGTTATTCTAATTCTAACATCAACAGAGCCGGAATTCAACCTGGCACGTAGCCAACTTCACACTCCTGTTTTCTTGTCACATTTCCTATTATCCTATCCCCAACTTTTCTTTTATCTTTTAGAATTACTATAAAAGAAACTAACGAAGAACGATTGATATGACAAATTGTATCATCTCTTTTATCTGTGGGCAAACTAAACGCAGGACTGTCAAGTTGGCGTATCCATTGAATTCCTGATGTACCTTCTATCTTCTTTTTGCAGATACAGTTTTTTTTTTTTTTTTTTTTTTTTTTATAACTACCGGAAAACCTACATCAAAAATATGGGAAGGTTGGTTTGGTTGTCAACTTCACATCCCTCTTTGATTAAATTGTGTTTAACGATCTTGAACGTAGTTTCTTAATCGGCACATTACGTGTTGATAGAAATACAAACAAGTGACCGTCACACATAATTACAATATAAGTATGTTTTGTTAATCGATTTTGGTAAACCAAGTGATCTCCTGGAGTACCTTCTAGCAAAAGGTCTAAAGCCCTCTTTGCAAAACTACCTCCTACGCCGCAAATAGTCCCATGGCACGAGTTCAGATTCTAGGTAACACACTTTCAGACCACATCGACTTTTTCTGCTCATCAACTGCACCTTTTAAATCCTCACTTCGATCTCTACATCAATAATTTCCCCCTCATATGTTCTGTGCTGAATTGTGTCCATTTTACAATTTCCATTACTATTGTAATACTTGATTTTATTACATGTGATATTATTTTTATTTATATTTTCTATCAATATTATGTTACACAATTAGTATATGTATGTCATACTTTAAATGTTCTTTGTAATTAAATGGCTAAGCCGTTGGAAGACAATAAACAATAAAAAAGTTCACCTTCCTAAGACCAGAGGGAATTACTAAGGAAACCCATCGTATTTGTGCATTTTGTAATAAATTAGTAATTAGTGATGTTCATATTTGTCTTGTATCTAACGAACCGGAGTTATGTGACAGTTAATGTTGAAAAGACCGACTCATACTTCAGCGAGATTAATAATACAATAAACCGACCTGACGTCACGAACCCTGAAATATAAAAGATTCAATGCCGTAAACGCCATTAAATACACCGTATTGAAGTGATTAGTTTCAAAGTAATCGATTACCAATTTGCACGATGAAACCGCAATAAATCGATAAGAAAGGAAACACAATGAACGATAATGTAAACAATAAAACAAACTTGTATAGTAACACACCTTTGTTCCAACAAATCCCTGTCGCAGACGGGAGCTTGAAGGCGGTGTTGATTTAAGAAAAATTGTTAAGTAACAGTGCAATTAAGTACCGGTAACATTTTTAGGAATAGTTCTCGATAAGAATTTTAAATTTCATAGCCACATTAATAAAGTCAGTAGAAAAATATCGTCAGGAATATTTGTAATCAAAATACTTGCGCCCGTGACTGACACGTCACTTCTTCTTACGGCGTATTATGGTTACGAACATTAATTACGATAGGTGTTATTAATGTTCACACTGTGCTAACATTACATACTGCATTGTTATTATATGCATTGCGAGTCTCCTCCAGTCAGCTTTGTGACCATTACAAACTAGCTGTAACCGCCCTAATATTGAATTTGACTAAATTAGTTTAAAGACTTACAATCAAAATATAAATAAAAATTCCAACAAATTCAAGAACATTCCAAAACTAACAAACTAAATACTTTGTTTTTGAAACACAATTAATTTTCTGTTATGTATAGTTTACTAATACTCTCTACTGAATTATTTTTAATTTTAAAAGTTTAACCTACCACAATTTGTTTTTAGTTAATCAAATAAATCAGTTAATTAATATAGCTTCATTAGGAATACCATGGGAATTTTGGAGGTCAGTGGGACGGAGTCCTGAGGCCGGAGAGGAAAATACATTCTTAGCTAGGGGTCAAGACAAACATATGTACAACATTCCTAAGTTTTGGAGAAATAGTGATGAGTGGTAAATGGCTGTTTTATACAGCCCGGTACAGTATACAGGGCGGGGAAAAAAGTATGGAAACGCTTTCACAACTTTTGTACGACTTCACTTGTCAGAGTGAAATCTTGTACATGATCATGGTTACAAAGAACGGACTACGAGGAGTTAAACGAAAATCTTCAACGTAAGCCTAGTCGAGTTTGGTATCAAATAAAAGGTATATTCAAGAGAAATTAATAGCCGCAAACCGGACTTCGAAGAGGTTTATCCTTTCCAGAGTAGCGGTCATTTGAATTTAAAAGTAACTAATTTTAACAATATTATTTCTCCGCTATTTAAGGGCGTTTATGTAAATTATTCTGATAAAAAATTATACTTTATGGAACATAATTACTAAACAAAATCAAATTATCAAAATATATAAGAAAAAAAATTAAGTTGTTGTGAAAGCATTCCATATATTTTTTCCGCCCTGTTGTATAAAACAAACTCGACCTAGTGACCGAGGAATAGTTGGTATCAAACACCGTGTACTTTCTTCCCCACCACATACATACGTACTTTGCTTTTAAACTGAATTTTAATTAAAATAAATGAACTATCTCGATTACTTGCATATTTAACATTCAATTAATATTTGATCCTTAAAAGTCTTCGATTTATGGAAGAAATCTTTAAACTTGACATAAACAGCGATAGATACTTTGTTGAGATAAAGTAGTAACAGCTGAGTATCTATAAACTTAGTGTTAGACCTCCACTAGACACATACCTTCTTGGACGATGGAATCAAAGATCAATATCTTTAAACTTGACATAAACAGCGATAGATACTTTGTTGAGATAAAGTAGTAACAGCTGAGTATCTATAAACTTAGTGTTAGACCTCCACTAGACACATACCTTCTTGGACGATGGAATCAAAGATCAATATCTTTAAACTTGACATAAACAGCGATAGATACTTTGTTGAGATAAAGTAGTAACAGCTGAGTATCTATAAACTTAGTGTTAGACCTCCACTAGACACATACCTTCTTGGACGATGGAATCAAAGATCCTGTAAGTGGTCTCACAGTCGGTCGCTGAGGTGGATGGTGGCTTGCGGGACCCGTCGTCCAAGCTCTTGCTCCTCGTACGGAATACTGGCTCCTGTGGAACGTCTAGGAAACACGAGGTGCGACGCGCCGCTTGAGGACTCTTTTTGCTACCTCCGCTGACTTTACGGACGGCGAGGCGCAGTAGATCCTGTATACTCCGCGAGAGCTTGGGCGTGGGCGAAGGCGAGCGGGAGGGCGAAGGGCTGAGGGAGTTTGACCTGGAGCCTCGAGGGGAACGGCGGTGGTGGTGGTGGTGGAGTGGAGGACCCAGTGACTGGGGAGGATCGTCGGCGGGCGGTGTGACTGTGCACACCAGGGGGGCGATCCGTGGTCGGTGGTGAGTCGTGGGTCCGCGAGTCTCCATAACTGGCCAAAGGTCAACTGCACTCACACATAAGGGAATGTTGTCCCACGGCTGTTCACTTCACAACTGACATCTACACTCTCAGATATGGGAGCTCAAACACTACATGTAGAGCCGTCAATGATCCAATCAAAACAGTTCGATTCAGTTTTCACTGGTGTTGTAAATAAAATCATGTAAAAGTAATTTCCCTAAAAAAATATTATGTAATAATTAAATCATATTCCCCAAACAGATATTCCAGCCTAACTGTAAGAACATTACTATGCATCCCAATTAGCAGTTTCTTCACAACTACAACCCTCCCCCCCCCCAGTGACTTTGTTTACTTATCGAGTTACCAGTCACTTTGTTTGTTGTTTGTTGACAAGTTACCAGTCACTTTGTTTGTTGTTTGTTGACAAACTTTCAACTGATATATTAAATAAGCAGACGGAACAAAATGGAAAGCAGGAAAATTGCACTTTCTGTATCTCCTTTACTTCAACGGATATTTTTAAACTGAAAAAAAAAAAACTGTTCACGTTGAATTGCCACTTTCGACTAAGTAAACTGACAGACGTTATCGGTTGAAATTGCCAGGTCAAAATCATCAATACAATTATTGAAGACACTTAAAACGGTGTTTTTCGCCTATTTTATGCATTACTTCAACACTATCAGCGTGCAGAGATAACGGTGACATCTTGTCAGACGAGACAGTTTTATCGCTGTAAAGGATATTTATTTAAATGTATAAACTAGTTCACGTTAGGGCTACTATTTTAATAAATTGAATGATAAATATAATGAAGTACCCTTTTTTTTATTCATTTTTATAAAAATATATGACCGGTTTCGGCTCTTAGGCCATCTTCAGATAGTAAATAATATAACCAAAATAAATTAATTTTAATACTTATTTAATTCAATTATTGCGTCGAACCCACGTATTCAGTGAACTTATCACTGGACGTCCTCAAGACAGATCGAGCGCTGTAGCCCAACGCCCGACGTTGCCTACGTAAAACCCTGTAACGACGACTCCCCATCAGATGGAACTTCGGACAATTGTTCGTCGCTACGTAACACGTGACTAACGCTGTTTGTCGTCACGGTTTGACGTATGTACGTTTGGTAAGGCAGGTGGAACTAAACACGCCTTGTTATACAACAGTCATGTCAGACCGGTGCATTGGTCATCATTCACGTGAAGGGGGGGGGGAGCACAAAACAAGGTGGACTACTGAGTGTTTATGAGCGAGAGAGTAGAGTTTGTCTAAAGCTTAGTGTCGTCATTTAACTAATTACCAAAGCCAAATGATAACCGGGATATTAGCTTGAATAACCAGTCTATTAAAATAAAGGCCGTAAATATTATCGATTGAAAATGGTTATTATTTGATGAAAACTATTTCGTAATTTTTTTAAAATGAATTTCGTACGCTTAAGTGTTTTAAAAAATATACACTCAGTTTTGTCAGGTAGACTACAGAAATCCAGTTGTATTTAAATGTTACTTATTACCTTAGCTTACATTAAAACTAATTTATCCCTAAATTTACGCATATTAATATAGAAAAAACTTTAAAACTACATCGTGATCGTACATACAATATTAATGTCCATCGTAGTCTATAAGCATGTCGTAGTTTAGGGGGTTTATTATATTGATTTGGAGAAAACAATCTAGTTTTAATCACTAAGTAACACCTAAATATGACACGACTATACCTGTCAAAAAGATGTGTATATTTTGCTTTTTTCTAACCTGAAGCGTTAAACGTCTCAAACAATTGTATCACTCTTGTAGAATCAAACGCTAAAAATAACTTTCAAACAATAAGAAATTCGTGTTATACCCAATGCCCGTTAGTGAAACAAAAATATGTTTCGCCAAATAAATAATGTTATGAAATAAAAATGCACAGTAACAGTTCATAAAATTCTTAAATTCTACACTGTATTTTTATAAGAAATATCTGTAATTTTACAAGAAAGCTTGAATATTAATTGATTTGGAATCGATTTCAATTATCCGCCATTGGTTGTGTCTGTCCGTACGAAACCGCAGCGTTCAAGTTAATTAATATGCTTCTACGACTGTTTTTGTTGTTGTTAAGGTTTCTTATTATGGTTCCAATTATATAGTGAATATGTATATTTATCAACACAGATGAATGCTGATGAACGGACGCGTCAACGTAAGAGGCTGTGACTCAAGTCAGCTGCCTCCATGACGTCAAACAACACAAATGGCCAGAGGAGAGCACGGCTGTTGTGGAAAGTTGTGATGTGTTTCCCTTCTGTTGTCACATACTCACGTACGTTGATTGTTGTAGATGAGTCTGTGTATTTACCATGTGACTCAGTCAGCTGCCTCCATGACGTCAAACAACACAAATGGCCAGAGGAGAGCACGGCTGTTGTGGAAAGTTGTGATGTGTTTCCCTTCTGTTGTAACATACTCACGTACGTTGATTGTTGTAGATGAGTCTGTGTATTTACCATGTGACTCAGTCAGCTGCCTCCATGACGTCAAACAACACAAATGGCCAGAGGAGAGCACGGCTGTTGTGGAAAGTTGTGATGTGTTTCCCTTCTGTTGTAACATACTCACGTACGTTGATTGTTGTAGATGAGTCTGTGTATTTACCATGTGACTCAGTCAGCTGCCTCCATGACGTCAAACGACAGAAATGGCCAGAGGAGAGCACGGCTGTTGTGGAAAGTTGTGATGTGTTTCCCTTCTGTTGTAACATACTCACGTACGTTGATTGTTGTAGATGAGTCTGTGTATTTACCATGTGACTAGTCAGCTGCCTCCATGACGTCAAACAACACAAATGGCCAGAGGAGAGCACGGCTGTTGTGGAAAGTTGTGATGTGTTTCCCTTCTGTTGTAACATACTCACGTACGTTGATTGTTGTAGATGAGTCTGTGTATTTACCATGTGACTCAGTCAGCTGCCTCCATGACGTCAAACGACAGAAATGGTCAGAGGAGAGCACGGCTGTAGTGGAAGGTTGTGGCGTGTTTCCCTTGTGTTGTCACATACTCACGTACGTTGATTGTTGTAGACGAGTCTGTGTAATTAGAATTTCACAGGTAGTCCATAGAATGGTCGCGAGTGAAAACCTTGCCCGCACAGTAGTCTGACCTACTTGGCCTCAAGGTCGTACAATGTAAACGGATCGCTGATAACAGATATGCGTTCGTTACATCACAATATGTTGAGTACTAGCGTAGTATCAAATCGATTACATGTACTTCTACTCAGCAACTTTATATTACTGTGTAAAAACTAGAATATGACTACCCATTTATAGTTATAGGGATTTTTCTTCATTAATCTATTGCAAATCGAGAGACCGGTACTCTAGTCAGCAACATTAAGTTACCGTTAATAAAAACCACCTTATAAAGTGGTAATATCGTGATTGTTAAAACAATACGCTTACCACAGACCAAGACCATATACATCGTATCCTAAAAGATGCCACGCGTGTTGGCACTGTGATCTGCGAGGAATTTCGCCTGTGGTCCTTGACACACGACAGACGAGGTGAGAGTCACCAGCCCAACACACCATTTGTTAACACCCCAAGACAACAGACTAGGCCCATTGCTCTAAGAGCTGTTACAAAAGATTAAACATTCTTGACAAAACATTACCCTTCCCCATGTACTTAGTGTATACAAAAAGATGTTAACGTCAAATGAGTCTCCAAATAAAATTACAAAATTCGATGGAATATTTCGCAAGAAAACGGCATACATGTGCCAACTGAATTGGTGGCAAACGAAGCTAAACAAGCAATGACACACCGAAATCTGATGAGATAAAGAGGGTGAATCAACCGTTGTAATGTCCTTAGATGGCATGTTTACTACTTGACCCACGAGAGATAGAAGCATTAATGTCCTATTTACACACTGGCTGACGTCGTTTAGCCAGTCATAGTGGCTTGTTAACCGGGCGATTATGTCCGTCACGACTTTGGGTGGATTGATTCAGGTTGCAAAATATCTCTTTACATGTGGTAGCAAAGTACCTTGAAATGTCAACGTCAGTGCGGGCGACAACAACTAGGTCACCACTGCGAGACACCCTTCGGAACTGTTTTCTTCGATATGAGATTTTCAATTACATTATTATCATTGAATCTACATACGAGGTGAGATATTTGTCCGCAAGAAATTGTAATGAATGTACATTTAAATTAAATGAAGGTTACATGATGGTAAAACGTACCTACAAATAGTGCAAACATACAGACTTTATAAACTACATCCACAACTACGAGTTACATGATGGTAAGACGTACCTACAAATAGTGCAAACATACAGACTTTATCAACTACATCCACAACTACGAGTTACATGATGGTAAGACGTACCTACAAATAGTGCAAACATACAGACTTTATAAACTACATCCACAACTACGAGTTACATGATGGTAAGACGTACCTACAAATAGTGCAAACATACAGACTTTATAAACTACATCCACAACTACGAGTTACATGATGGTAAGACGTACCTACAAATAGTGCAAACATACAGACTTTATCAACTACATCCACAACTACGAGTTACATGATGGTAAGACGTACCTACAAATAGTGCAAACATACAGACTTTATCAACTACATCCACAACTACGAGTTACATGATGGTAAGACGTACCTACAAATAGTGCAAACATACAGACTTTATCAACTACATCCACAACTACGAGTTACATGATGGTAAGACGTACCTACAAATAGTGCAAACATACAGACTTTATCAACTACATCCACAACTACGAGTTACATGATGGTAAGACGTACCTACAAATAGTGCAAACATACAGACTTTATCAACTACATCCACAACTACGAGTTACATGATGGTAAGACGTACCTACAAATAGTGCAAACATACAGACTTTATCAACTACATCCACAACTACGAGTTACATGATGGTAAGACGTACCTACAAATAGTGCAAACATACAGACTTTATAAACTACATCCACAACTACGAGTTACATGATGGTAAGACGTACCTACAAATAGTGCAAACATACAGACTTTATCAACTACATCCACAACTACGAGTTACATGATGGTAAGACGTACCTACAAATAGTGCAAACATACAGACTTTATCAACTACATCCACAACTACGAGTTACATGATGGTAAGACGTACCTACAAATAGTGCAAACATACAGACTTTATCAACTACATCCACAACTACGAGTTACATGATGGTAAGACGTACCTACAAATAGTGCAAACATACAGACTTTATCAACTACATCCACAACTACGAGTTACATGATGGTAAGACGTACCTACAAATAGTGCAAACATACAGACTTTATAAACTACATCCACAACTACGAGTTACATGATGGTAAGACGTACCTACAAATAGTGCAAACATACAGACTTTATAAACTACATCCACAACTACGAGTTACATGATGGTAAGACGTACCTACAAATAGTGCAAACATACAGACTTTATCAACTACATCCACAACTACGAGTTACATGATGGTAAGACGTACCTACAAATAGTGCAAACATACAGACTTTATCAACTACATCCACAACTACGCTATCTTGGAGAAACACACGTATCGCTGTAAATTGGTTCACCGTTATCAACCTTTATAGCCTTACATATCTACGGCGACGTGTATCAAATAGGTCAATTACTGTAACATTGTACCACCTGTCCATCAAGCCTGACATCATCTACTCCAAAGCACAATCAATATAATAGTAAATGTCCAAAATCAACAAGATGGCCCTTTAGAGAGTGTTCAGGTAAGCCAAGCAGGTCCATTGGTACATTCTACTACCTAGCTGTCCTTCATTTTCTGGTACCGTGTGTCGGCCCACACAATCTGCTGACAACTACTCCAGGGTCAACAATACGACCCCGGGGTATTGTCAGCCCACATGATCAGAAGACATCTACTCCAGAGTCAACATGACGACTCTGTAGAGTTTTCAGTGTAAGCCAAGCAGGTCAATTGGTGCATTCTTCTAGATAGCTGTTCTTCATGCTCAAGTACTGCATGGCAGCCCACACGTTCTGTTGACATGTACCCCACAGTCAACATGACGACCCTATAGAAAGTTCAGTGGTAAGCCAAGCAGGTCAATTGGTGCATTCTACTAGCTAGCTGTCCTTCATGCTCAGGTACCGTGTTTCATCATACACGATCTGCTGACATCTACCCCAGAGTCAACAAGACATCCCATAGAGTGCTCAGTGTAAGCCAAGCAGGTCTATTGGTGCATTCTACTATCTAGCTGTCCTTCGTGCTAAGGTACCGCGTGTCAGCCCACACAATCTCTTGCCATCCACTTAGGCTGGCACTGAAAGTGTCCTTGTTAATATTCTTTCAACATATTTCTTTCGTCCTTGCTTTGTCTTTACAAGAGAATATGTCGTTTGTGATAAGGGCTAGTTCAGTTATATTTACAATCACTGCCGAGCTTTTGACTAAAGCGATCCACATGAGTTGTTATACTCGAAATAGCACAGTTTCTAATTTTAATTTTGAAGTCTGACATTTCTTTTACCACAAGCCAGCTGCTCATGCTAGATCGATCCATCCATCTCGCCATATAAACTAATCACAACAAAAACATCAATATCAGAACTGCTAAGCAACTAAACAAACAGATGTTACAGTGAAGAGTCATTTATCTGAATTAAAACTATGCTATGCATTAATCCAGGTTATAAACTAGGAGCGTGCTGTTTCATCAAAATTCATGCAGCCTGTTTTGAATAAAAAGTACAAACATGCAAACATATTAACTTTCATATTTATAACATTAATTGCATATTTAATGTTCCACACATGTTATCACAAGTGGGCTTTACCCAAAAACTGATCGCCCATCAGGTGGGAAATAGCGGCAAGTTCATAGTGGGTTAAGAATCTATCAAACCACCATGAGTTGATGCTTTTAAAAGGTAACTCTATCAAATCCTACTAA
This sequence comes from Stictocephala bisonia, assembly GCA_035578905.1. Classification (NCBI taxonomy): domain Eukaryota; kingdom Metazoa; phylum Arthropoda; class Insecta; order Hemiptera; family Membracidae; genus Stictocephala; species Stictocephala bisonia. The sequence goes on along the minus strand of JAQJVL010000087.1, from coordinate 1,188,167 downwards.
AACTACGCATATAAATGACGTAAAAAGGCACTTCTCAGAAAGTGCACAAAGTTTTTATCTTCTCCGAATCACCCCAATTTTCCATGATGTACCACAAAGAGCGGGGCGACTTAAATCTATAAAACCCACCTCTTCGACTAGCTTCCCAGTTAATTTCAAAGGAATGTTAGCTCAAAACCAACTGTGCATTAACTTGGAATATCATGTTTGACGGCCGAAACAAGTTTCTGGTATCAGACCCTAAGTCATCAGTGGAATTAATCTTCCTCTTAAAGATTGGTTGAGTCGCTTTCGCACAAGTTTGGGAAGATGCAATGAAAATAAGAAGAGAATGGCAAATAATCAGGCATGTGATTGCGGAGCGGATGACATAGTTAATGATTGCCCATTTTAGCTGGTCTTCGTTTAATCGGGGAAACAGGTGTTGAATGGTTATAACGAAGCCTGGACTTGGCTACGTGACGGGAGATATATATTTATAAACTAAGACACGAATACTTTGTACATTAGATTTTACTTTTACATACAATTTTCAGTCTGATATTTAATTTTTTGTCTGTCTCCTTTTATGTTCGTTGTAGCTGACATTGAAAGGCATGCGTTAACACCCAAACCCACCTGGTAAAAGTGCTTGTTTTGTCAAGGTTGGATAGCAAAAGGTAGATGAAAAAAAAACCACTACAACCCAATATAGTTTGTTTAAAAATATATAAAGGCCTACAAAATATAAAGGCAAGTTGAGGTATAAATTTAAGAAACAAAAGATAAACTATCTTTTGTTTAAAATCTCTTCCAAACTACATAGTTCCTTTTAAATGGTTGAAATACGTGTTCTTAATTGATTGTGGGAAGTGTGTACGTCAGTTACGTGTGAACAAATTATCCACGTACACGTAAACCTCACTGACCAATACAGAGACGTCGTGTTACGAAAATATTCATCTCATACAGTATCAAAGCATAAATTTCAAGTGTTGACGTCAAAGCAAGCTGTGATGAGAAGTTCGTCTTAAGGGCTGGCCTGCAAGGCTGGACTCTACACCACAGTAAAGCCAGCCCAAGTTGGGCGTACTTGTTACTACACTTTTCAGACTGTATTGTAAATGATAAAGAGATATTTCCATCAAAACGTATCGAAACAAAAACTTTCATGTTTTTTTTTCCACGTATTGAGATTTTTTAGATTTTTTCAAAATATTTGAGATTTACGACATTATGAAATTTTGAATTTTGTTTTCGATATTTCGGCAATTTTTTAAAAATTTCGAGAATTTTTAGATATTGGGCATTTAGACAAGCTTATCGATCTGGTAGGCTCGTGGACCAGCAGTGTCACATACGGTTAACAGTCGAATTTGGTTATGTAAGATAAAACTCCAACACGCTGAATACGAATACCAAAATACCGTGACAAGCGACTCTGTGGAGGCCACTTCACGGACGACCATGGACGTCATGGAACCATTCACATCGGCGTTGATGGACATTGGACTAGAGTACGTTCTTTTATTGAACTCCTTATAGACACCATTAATTCGAATGTTAATTAATACTTGTTAATTCAAATGTTGTATAGTTTAGACAACTTACAACAGGGTCCTCACTGCGCAGGACTCAACATTGTGCCGACCATGGAACACGTTTCACTAACCCAGGGCAAGTCGTACGACACTTCATTACGGGAAGTGACTTCAACAGCAATTTCAACAGGAGGAAATTACTCATCTAGTACAAATACCTCCGAAGGCAATGTGAAATGGCCTTGCACACAACAACCGACGTGTATTCAAGGCATTTATGAAAGAAAACACTACTCAGAACCATGTTTATTTTATGATTGCCTAGAAAGAGTACTTACGTTGTATAATAAACAGTTTCTTCTGTACGTTGTTTTACACTGTGTTGTGTATATTATGTTTGGCTTCCCTTTACACGATAATCCTGTATAGATAAAGCTTACGACATTTTTTAGTGTTCTTTTTTCTTTTTCTGCAGAAAAACCAATGGTTTTTTTTAGCTATTCATTCGTGAGTAAATGTTAATATTCTTAAAACTGTCATATTTTTTTAAATGAGACCGCTTAAAAGTTTTATTTTTTGCAAGTTTATAAAGATTTTTTTCACTTTTCACAAACAAACAATGAATTATTTTTATCCCTAGAGGTCACATTAAACACCCGTCCCACGTCTTCAGATTTATCACACAGTTCTTTGTACTGTTAGTTTTTGTTAGTGATTACCACAAAAGCAGTGGTCAGACGTTATCTGTGCTGTACTTTGACCCCTGATATCAACGATATATTTACACTGTTGTTTACTTCAAAGTAACGGCCGCACATCATAAACTGCATTGACACAGCACAATGAAAACGTTACCGTGTTTATCGGATGGTCAGTTACAGGCTGGTAAACATCGAATATGTTCCAGCGCAAGCCCTGTACTGGCCCTAACGAAACTTAACATCTATACGCGATTTTAATAGCTTGCTGTCATGAATTTACATAATCAAATTTATCAGAAGTTTTAAATTCTAGATATTTTTATCTATTTTATTTTTTCTAACTTCACTCGCCAGTTCACATGGGCCTGCAGGCATGTGCGCGAACTTTATCCAACGTGTGAAGTACCGGATATTAGCTCCTGGGATTGTGGTTGGTGCATTCGTAGTGTAGATGCACTAGGACATTAAAGTCACACTGACTAGGACATTAAAAAATGTGCTTAGTTTTAGATTTAGTTCACTATAAACTATAAACATGTGCTAGCTATTCAAATAGATACAACTCCTGGTTCTAGGTTCTACTCCTTAGAGTTCACCAATTAATTGTGACAGTTTTAAGTACGTTTTCGCAGTTACAAAGGTTCAATCAATCTTAGTAATTATCAATTCGGTTAACAGAAAGATCCCGACAATAGTAACCCGCTACCCTACATACATTGGAATGTAGTAAAAAGTGCCACTTGATTCGTGTAAATCTTTCACAACATTAGAATGTGTCGGCAGCCACTAATTACGAACTTGGCATTGGAAGTTGAAACGTGTCAGTCACATGTAGTGGGCGACACAAACTTGTGTGATTATTTTGGACCTTGTTAAGACATTTTCACTGTCGATTGAAAAAAGTAGACTTTACACGATTCGGTTTCACAAAACAGGTTCAAGCCATGATGTGATCGACTCCTTCCTGGCCGGCTGTTCTTACAAGAGAAGCGACATTGAAAATTGCTGCAAACATTGCTGTCATTGAAGCAACAATATTTATTGAAGCAACAATATTTCGCTACTTATTGGACAGAAAATCAACCCCAACTTATTTCTGTACGTAACCAAGGAAAATTAGACGAGTCCTGAAAAATGAATTAAGTCTACAGAAACTGATGATAATATTTAAAATGTAAAGTAAATATGGCAGTTGGTTTAGCCGTTCCATGTACATTTATTTGTTTCTTAACGGCCTTAAAATAAATTGTAGAAGCAGAACAACTGGTTGTCCCAGCGCTCATTTGACACTTGTTTCAAGTCGAGTCGCCCTCGGTATTTAACAAAGTCCACATTCACCCAACACACTCCTATACACCCAACATGCCACCGATTCGTATAACAGTAATACAAAAGTGGTTGAAGTTCTCATATCAATTTTAACAGGGGTATTTATTCTTGAGCTGTATTTATTCTAAACCACATGGTCAATCTCAACATATCACAGGGACTGGAGTCTTGTAAAATATCAGGGAGGGAGTATCCCCTAAATCATGGGAGTCGGAAGAGGACCTCGTTTTTGTTAGAACAGCGTAAAGTCTTACGACCTCGTAAAGTAAGAACATTAATGAATTTTATGAGAGTGTACAAAGAGCGTTATTCCAAGTTAACTCCATCACACGTGTAATCGTGACATCCCTCCATCGGTTCATTTGTTATGGATGCATGTCAGCCGACAGTCGGACAGTATAAACACATATCGATTGGCACTATTTCCAATTACGAGAAACAGACACGTCAAAACAATCGCTGATAAACTGCCACCTATATTTCCAGGTCTCCCTGTTTACAGGCAGGTTTCTAATTCACCGTTCGTCGCGTGTTTGGGAAGATAGACAAAACGTGTTGTGCAGCCAAACTGCGGTAACAAACGATGCCAACTTATAATTAATGGCAAATTAGCACGTAAGGAAAAATATATGTCACTTTACCTTAGTTGTGTATATTTGTATGAAACAATAAACATCTGTTTAACATTAATTTACGCTTTATCGTAATTTTATCGGACAATCATTTGAACAATTTTACGATCGAAGAAAAAATCGATCCACTACGTGGAATCCAAACCACGTAGTGTTGGTCTGATTTTCAGCTGACTGACAAGTCTGAAACTCAGTTCTCTTCCCTACACAATGTCTGAACCTTGTCTACCATACAACATGGACACCCCAGTCTTCTCTAGTAGTGCCCACGTCGATGGCAACCCATTTGAACCCATGACCGTCTCTGCACTGAAGCCAAGTGTGGTAGCCACTAGACTAAGTGCGGTGGTAACTATTATTACCAGCGGAGACCAAGACTACATGACACCTACGCTTCACTATACAGTACTATAAATCACAATATAATCAATGAAAACTAGCTAATAGATCGAATTTTTACCAACCTCTTTCCGGAACTAAGAGAAAAAACATTTTTTGACAACTATATCGACTACTTAAATCCTCAATGTTGTGATTTAAACCATCATTGTGAGAAAACAGCATCTGATCAGCAAAGTCACACACCTAAAGGAGAGTCAATGTGATAGGAAATACTTTTTGAATGTCACATCAGAATTAGTAAACTATTGGAGGAATCCGTAAGCAAATTCCATTGTAACGTTGATCCGTTATCTATTACTATTACGTCTTGCACAGCACAGTGCTTAAGAAAGTTTTATTATGCTGTACTGTGTGTAGAAGGTTAAAAAAAATCTTTGTCTACGTGGTTAGGTCCATGTTTTCGAATCGATGCCCCCACACTCGACGAAGTGTTTTAGGGTGGTTACGATAATAAGTCGTTAGACAGTGAAAAACCCCAAAGGCTTTGCCTAATCCATCCATTGATCCTTAAAACCGTTCTACGAAATCTACGAATAATTTGTAAGACTTGTTTTGTAAGTACGGTACTAAAGTTCAACATATGTGTGATGTAAGGCGTTAATATGAAGTGTACAATAATTGAGTTCGTGGCCCCACTCCCCAGAGAACCTAATTGTATTAAAATGTCATCAGCTTCCAACAACAGCGAATCCTTGTCACCTTTATGGCACAAGTTTGTTCATTCTTACACAATTTCGTCAAGCATACATTATGTCTCTAATCAGTGGTGTTGTTTCACTAGCTTAATTTTTAACATGAATTCACACTTTATCCGACTCATGAAAGAATTTAATAAAGCATAAAGATGAGTGTAATGGTAACATTTGGTCCAACTGTTTTGACTTTGGATGCAAATATCTGTTGTAATTCACCAAACGAAAACACTATATTTCAAATTGTGTGCGTTCCAGATTTGGAGCACGTCGACGCTGGGCTATGTATAGATAGCTGGCAAAAACAAACAGACGCTAACCTTACGAATAGACAAACGGCGCGCGAACAAGTATTTTGGTAAGGAGAGGACGGACTGATATCAAACAGACCAGACACGTATATAACGGCGGTGGACTTGCCGCGCTGATAAGACGAGGAAGCTACAGCGACGTTGATAAAGTCCAAGACCAGAAAAAGAAATCTCCTTGACATTCAGAACGAAACTATCTACAATTCGAAAAAGTAGATTTTAAGCACAATAATCAGCATAAAAAGTCCGATTTAAGAACTTGTTTAAGTTTAAATTTAAGAACTCCGATTTAAGGACAGTGATGGTATTGATGACAAAGACAAGTGTAGAGTGGTGGCTTGACCAGGGTTAATGCCAAAATTTTGATGGATTCCAATTAGACTTGTTGGATGGAGAATTTTTAAAGTTCAAGACTCATTTTAATCGATCTGCGCTAGTGAGTCAGCAGCTCAACTGGATGTGACTCACGCCATACATTGACACCTGAAGGTTGTCATTACTCATGTTTAGCGACTTACGTATTACAAACATTATCGTCTATTTATCACATAAGTATTGATTTATTGCCTCCTTCCGACGTTACAGTGAACATGTCGTATTTACATCCAGCACTGTCGGAAACGATCGGTAAAGTTAAGCTTGTTTCGTTACCCAGCAAGTAGGGCAGCCACTTTCCCCGACCAGTTGTCGGTCCACTTGTCAATTGTGTAATCCGGAATTATACCGGACTCTCGATCTTCCGATTATTCCACTCGGATCGTTACGTAGTATCCTTACCTTACGTGGAGCTGCCGCCCAAGAGGTTGACCGTCTAGTGTAGTATGTGGTGTAGAGTGACCAAATTATATAATGAACATTTTCTGTTTAGTCTATAAACTGTTCGGAATAACGTAATTTTTACTTATTTATATGTTTGTCATAACTCGATTTTTATCTGTCTTCCAGTAACATTTACTTTGTTTGCTTTCCGCGGAAAAACTAGGCCTTTCTTTACTAAACTTCATATAATTATATCACAGAGTAAAATATACAGAGGTCGCTTTCTTATGACCGGAGCGAATACTTCGATGTCAGTTATAAGTAGATAACAACTGATGTTCGTCTTTATACATCTAATTGCTACGACAATTCTTGAGGATTTGGGGGTAACAAAGAAGGGACTAACAAGGGGCTGTCCCTGTCATCGCATCGCAAAGTCTAGAATTAATCGACACACTAACTCAATAGCACACTATTGAATGCGACCTCAGTTCACTTCATATATGTGATTATATACAGGCGTGAGAACGTTTTATGCTATTAAGATGTTTGTAATTCATCTTGGTTCTCTCATTCTCCTTTTTTCCATTGTTATTCTTGAGGAAGAAAACACTAGATCATAACCGATTGGTTTTAATTCATTCTAGTTTTTCCTTATGTTTTATACAAGCTGTTACGGAAATTTTAAAATTAAATATTCTTCAATGTAAATGCAATTTGTTTTTTGTTAGTTTATTCGGTATTTACCCATTTTAATGTTATAACCATTTTTAAATCAGACAGTTTTTTGCACCTGAACATTCTTAACAGAGGTGTGTTATGTTGGCCACACTGAAAAAGTTTAACCAAGTTTTTATTTCTCCCCTTAGAGCAAGCACTGGTACTGAACTAGTGTACAGTATAGGGCGTGAGTATCGTGGAAAATGTAATAAGGTATGGGACATAGTGGCCAACCTAATGTAGTATATCTAGCTAAGGTATACGTGTTTCGTGATGGTAGGACTGTCGTGATTAAGGGATGGATTTTCTCACGGTACGTTTCTAAGAAACAATGTAAAACACTTCATAAAAAAGAAAAAGAGAAACGCAAGTCATCAATAATGGTGCGAACTAATTACGTTCGTCAGGTAAAGTAAACACAACGCCTCCTTCTCTACAGACCTACGGTGACAGATACCAACATTGCATGTGCTTCTATACAAGTTAGTTTGCCTCATAATGAACACAGTTTCAAGAATACGTTTGTTGTAACTGCTTCTACTGGTGTAATTAGTAGACCGGCCAATCTCGTATCTGTCAGCTGATGGCACTAAATTGGCCACAACAACATTCGACAGTCCAGCGGATATCAAAAACTGGGGCCATTAAACACAATCTTGATAGGCGTCGGATGTGTCAATTTATCCAACATCGTAAGTGAATTGGTGATCACTACCATCTCTGCTGTAAACAAACCACAACGAAAAGGAACTTGGCAACATTATTTAGACGGTTCGTCAACCAACTCCTGACGTCTCGTCCGTGATGGTACACTGGTAGCACTCGCCCTTTACTCGCGAAAAGTATGATTGATCAAATGTTACACGACAAGTGTCACTTTCGACACTGCCGGGTCAACACATCGGAGTACAAAGCTCAAGGCGGAAATACCTCCCTTATCAGTGTGAGTGACCTCGAGCCGATAAGGCTGCACAACCGACCTTGTGGCTTTGGGCGGGACCATCTTGCTGCACACCACCACTGTACGATAATGGATCTCAACTGTACGTTTTGCGAACAAATATTTCATTACCGACTGGAAAGTTGTTACTTTAACAATAGGCCTATCTAAATATTTTACCGCCGTCGACTCAGAGCTGTCAAAGGTCATAGATTGTTGTTTTTTCATTCATAATTACTTGTTGTTATTGTACTATTGTATAGGGCGATGATTATAATCATTATTTAGTCATAAGCACTGCACTCCTTCAGCTTCACAACATTTACAGTGCCCATAGCGAAAAATTTAGACAATACAATAATCTGGTGAGAGTGCCACATCAGACCCCAGTTCCCCCAAAACACAATTATAGTGTAATGTTTTCTATACAGAAGTGTGGGGCTTGAAGAAAGATATTTCTCCCAAAACCTAGTAAAATAAATAACAACAACCGTATTCGATATTCTTTCAAGAACGAGACGTTTGCCTTGCCCGAGGCCAGGCAGGCTTGTAAATAAGTGAAGTGAAATGGTCCTATGCAAACGCGAGGGAATTTATATGATAGCCATAGCGCCCGAACGTTCATAACCTCCAACACACCTGTGTTCACCTCTTTGGCTCTTCAGGTAGTCATTTAATATAATAACATCTGATTAAAAGTCCATTTCTTCTATAACAAGACCACTCCGTTTGCTAATTTTTGTTTTTTTGTTTTTTTTTTTTACGATATTGTTTCTGTTAAAACCGAAATCGGTTGATAATGGCTAGCGATTTCCTTAAAATCAACAAACACTTTCCGGCTGTTATGTTAAAAATAAGGAAAGCTGAAATATAGAAAATCCTAAGGATGATGTTAAAGGTCATCGTCAATGAAACTACATGTTGTATGTTGGCACCGGAATGGAGTAAAGATAAGATTATTAATTAATAAATTTTTAGTATAACTTCTCTATCTATCTCTTGAGAATAGAGGAAAATCACGTGTCACTTTCCTAGGAGTCTCTCAGCTGTCATCGAAAGGGCGGATAGTTGAGCGCCATCCTGGAATCCCCAGATCTGCCGTCAGTAGGGATGGCAACGATAAATCGAAATAACAGAAATATCGATACATGTAAATATGTTATGATAAATCGATATATTAGTATAAATTTTTTTATAATATCGGTCATATCGATATTTTGGTCAGATATATCACTAAAATTGACATTATTCTCTCTCCTTAAAATCATTACGATTCGAAAAAACATATTTAAATTACCGTCTACGCGTACAAAACGTGCATTTATTTAATATATTAACTTTATTTGGTTTTTTACGTGAGGTTAACACACTAAATGTAGTTTATTGTAGAACAGTGGGTAAATGAAGTTGTATGTGAGTTGGCAACGTTGACTGTAGCCTGCCTAGTCAGTCACCTTATATACCACTTGTAATAACATATTATTTAAAGGTATAATAATTATTCTTATTTTGATTTTTTTTATTCAACCCCACAGACCACAAATCGTTTCATATAAATCAATATATTTAAGTTTTAGATTCAGCAGGCTATCCTAAATAGTAATAGCAAAACATGGGTGTATTTTTGTACATGACATAAGAGTTAGTATTGATTTTAAACAGAAAATCATTTAAAGTTCGATATATAGGTTACTCGATACATCGATACTATTCTTTCGATATTATCGTTATATCAATATTTGGTTTGCGATATATCGATATATTTACCATCCCAATCTAGTAGTCCCTCAGCTGTAATTGAAAGGGCGGATAGTTGAGCGCCATCCTGGAATCCCCAGATCTACCGTCAGCCGGGATGTATCTCGTTCGCTACAGACTAAGTGGTAAATAAGAGAGGATGAGGCCGGAGATAATAGGTATCGGAGAACTCTCGATAAAACAATATTTGTTTTATCGAGAGTTCTACTTCAAAACTCATTAAGGAAGGCTTACGGGAAGCAGGTTTGAGGATTCATCGGCCAGGTACAGTTCCAGATTCTGTCTGCACACCATCGCGACTGCAGCAATGACTACAAATACACTAAGACGAAAAGTAGCCATGTTAAAATTTCAGACCAGTCATCCAGGTAGAAACTCGATTTTACGCAAACGGCCACTAGGAGGCACGAGCGCTCGCCCGCCTGCTCCCTGTTTTTCGGAGCAGCGCTCGTAGCGGCTGTTTGCGTAAGCTTCCCTCCCGCTTGTCTGAAAAATTCCCATAAGAACTTTTCGTCTTAGTGTATTTGTAGTCATTGACTGCAGTTTGTCACAAATCATATTTACTGGACTGCTGATGGGGGGGGGGGCATTGACTCTCTATACAAACAGACATACCAACCAAGACAATGAATTTGCTGTCAACGCGCGCCTGTGCTGCTATCTAACGGTGAACGGATTCAAATAGGCGCTCATAAGACTGTTTTGCGTACTATTGGCTAAGCTTCAGATGTGCTAAAGAGAGATAGAGAGAGGGATGTAGAGTGATAGAGACCGCTGGCGCTACCTGTAAAAAACGTACATGAACTAATGTCACTGAACAGAGAAACTGGCTTCACGGGGCCCGTATGAGCGGACAGTATTTTTGTTTCTACAGCCGATGGTGGAACCTTATGGAACCGTCACAGACGGACCTGAGCGTGTGTGGAGGCGTGGAGGTATGATTGGTGTAAAATAACTCACAGACAGCTTTGATGGTTCCGTCATGGGGTGGGGAAGTATATCGAAATAGCTTGTTATTTTTGACATAGGCCAAGTAAATGCTTTACGATATGTGGAAAGTTCTTGGGACAGAAAATTAAGGTTTACGCTGGTATTATAGGTAAAAATGTTATTTTAATGCACGCTAGACACACTGCTGGAGGAGGTATCACTGTCATGGGTTGGCCAGCACGTAAATCCTCTCGAGCACATCTGGGACAACATTGGTCGAGCAATTAGAGCTCAGACAGGGAGAGACGGGACAATCTGGCTTGGTCAAGAATGTATAGAGATATACAACACGCCACGGAGACTACGGGAGACATTGAAACAAGATAATGCAATACGACTATATTTTCAATATTGCATTTTACTATATTTTTAATTACATTTTCTCTACTATAATTATATACACAAGTTTTTACAATTCAATTAACAAAATCTCGGTGAAGTAAATCAAGATTGCTTGATATTTACAGTTATAATTTTAAAGGACTTTCATCAAAGAAATTTCTAGGCCTATCTAAATGTATACTACATTTTTCGTAAATCTGTCGATCAGTTCTAGAACAAAAAACGATTTGGCGAAACATAATAAATAACGGATGGCTAGAACACAAACATGCTGATGTGCTAAATTACACAACCTCAAGTTCTCTTGTACATGACTGCGCACGTGACTTGCCCTATACATAATGTTTACGTGCACCGTCACGTGGAAGTGATACACGTCACATATAAGACACTTACATTGTGTTACACGGACACTATCAGTTAGCAGTGACCTCCGTCAGACACGTACAAAACGACACAACGAGGAAACTGAATGTTAGTTACATAATTGTACGCCGATTAAAGTCCGAATACTGTTTTTATCAATTCAACTGCGGTCCATCAATGCGGAAAAGTTCTTCAATCCCCCCCCCCCCCCGAAAAAAAAACCAGTAATGTAGTATTTTTCAATACTTTTCGCCAGCATCATTAGACAACAATGATCAGTCTTTGGTGACTAGTCTTACTGGTGAAAAGTCTCCCAAAAAACGTTTTCCTAGGCATTTGTTGAAGAATTAACAAATTAGTGCATACAACTCATGATAAGTGAATTTGACGACTTACTAATTTTTAGACGTTCCCTTGGGAAAAATTGATCTTAGACGATTGGTGGACCACGATCTACAGACGGGCCATCCTGTAGAGTCTACACAAAACTGCAAGAGTAAAATAGTAAAGGAAATGGAATACCGTCTATCTGCCACATGGGACAGAGGTCTACGTTTTCTGACGTAGAGCACTCCAAGAATGCGGTCCATCAGTAATACTCAATGATACTGAAATTGAAGAAGTAAATAAGACCAAATTTCTAGGAATACACCTTAACAGAGGACTCACGTGGAATGCACACATAGATGCTATATGTGATAAAATATCCTCTGGCATTTAAGCACTTAGACATTTGGCACAGTTTTGTAAAACCCAATTATTGAAAATGGCCTATTACGGTCTTATATATCCACACCTATCGTATGGAATTTCGTTGTGGGGGGGGTTGTGCAAGATTTAATTTTTTTAGGTGTTTTATTATACAAAAAAAGGTTGTGAGAATTATTGCAAAATTGGGATTTAGAGATTCTTGCAGAAATAGTTTTAAAATGTTAAACATGCTAACATTTCCGTCCCTTTATATGTTTGAAACAGTTCGATACTGTCGAAATAAATATACATTAACAAGGGGAAGGGACGTGCATGATCACAACACCAGGGGGAGGAACATGCTCAGAACCGGACAGCATAGGCTCCGGGCTTACGAAGCACTGCTGTCCGAAGTAGGAGCCAAGCTGATCAACGCGTTACCGGAAGATATAAGAGGCGAGCCTAACGAAACACTGTTTGAGGGGAAATTGCGGTGCTTCTTCGTCAATGCAGCTTTCTATAGCGTATCGGAGTTTTTGGAGATGACTGCGCACTAAAATAAAATATTTTAACGACTCCTGTATAGGCTATTACATATGTACATATATATTTGTTTTAACCTATTTATTTGTTTAACTTTACTTAATTTTGACGCATACTATACAACAATGTATTGTGTTTATGGCAATAAAGATTATTATTATTATTATGTTCGGACCACCCACTCCTCCTACGTGTCAACGAGGCCTTTACAGCCCTTGCATTAGAAACACAAAAAGTGTGACGTGTTGTTTGCGTAAACATGGTATTTTTAAAATATAACTTATTATAAGACAGAAATGTTAAACCATTCCGTATTTACTTTCAGCAATGGTTTCAACAGTTTTCCGTAGATTCCTACAAGGCCTGTACAGCCTTCCATATCACATGTCACGCCATCTGGAGTACCGCAAGGAATGAGACTCACGACAATTTCACTTCCCTTTTCGTTCCTCAAGGATTGTCTTCCTTTGTG